>MU826358.1:1288207-1625707 GCA_029204205.1 Desmophyllum pertusum
CAGAAGCTATTTTACTAACCGGGCTGGGCCCTAGGCCCACGCCCGGTTAATAACGTAATTACAATTTTTATAGGTTTTGTGTTGACTGCGTTTTTTATATTTTTAATTACTTTTCGGAAAGGTTATAGGCGACAAGAAAGGTAGTGGGACAGCAAAAGCATTAATGGACGTCAATCAAGGTAGAGTTCTTCTAGAAGAAATCAGTCAAGTCGTTCAAGTACCAATGAAATTCATACACGTCACCAGGAACCCCTTTGACAACATATCAACCATGGTGCTTCGCGCTACAGGATCACGTTACGCTGTGAGAGAAGAAGGAGTAAAAGTGAGGAAGGGCTTTTCACTTGTAGTTAATTATGCTTATTTATTTTTATTTGGAATGGTTACTCTATATTCTGACTTGAAAATTACACAAGCCGTTTATTTTTTTACAAAACGTCAAAATAACTCGTATTCAAGTGTTGTATCTACTTTTATGCTTTAAGCTTACAATACCTGTGAAAAATTCTGCAGTATTCTATTATAGATTGTGCCACCAGAAGTTTTTGTATTACTGAAGTAAGCTAAGCTGATGCACAATAAGTGGGAAAAATCAAACCCAAACCTACATTGTCATTACTGTATTATGTAACGCTTATTGTTCCTTTAAAATGTAATCAATAGAGATTTCAATATGCTGCTATTTAGTTATTTCAATGTATTCGCTGCATTACGTAATACTTAGACATAAATAAGAAATTCAAATTGTAATGCACACTGATGCAACTAACGATTCCATTTCCGACAGATAAACAACATAACAGTACTTGACCGGGCCATTGCAAGTTACTTTGGAAAGGCAGCCTCTAACCAACGCGTCAGGGAGCGGTATGGAGATGCTGTTATCGATATTCCAGGACACGAAACAGTGCTTCGACCCAAAGAAACGCTGCAAAGATTGTGTGACCATTTAGGAGTCACGTGTTCTGAGGATTATTTTGCAAAATGCAGCAGAATTTTGTATGGAGCTCCTTCAGTCACGAGAGACAAAGTAGTCTGGACCGAGGAGCAAAAAGCACGTGTCACAAAAATGATGAAGAACTACACTTTTCTCAAAGAATATTCATTTGATGAATATCCTAACTAATACTATAAATACGACGCTCGCTGAACTTTGCGAAGCTCGGGGAATACAGAAAATGTTGTTATGGGATTGAGGGGATTAACATTGGAATCCCGGTGGGGAAACGGCGGGGATGATCATCTGAAATTTTGAAAGAAACTCCTTACAGAGCGTTTGTACGGCTTGTGCTAGACTGATTTATAAAGAACGAAAATTTTGCCATATAACGCCGCTTATTTCTAAGTTACACTGGTTACCGATTAGATACAGAATTGAGTTCAAAATACTTTTAATTACTTTTAAGATTCTTAATTTTTTAGCTCCTATTTATTTATCATCTCTTATTTCTCTTAGGCCCCTATCGAAATATAATCTTAGGAATTCCAGTGATAAACTTTTACTTAGTTATCCATGTTTTAAATCTAAAGCTACCCTTGGTGACCGTTCTTTTACCTGTGCTGCACCGAAACTCTGGAATGCGCTACCATTTGACATAAGGAGCGCCAACACTATTGGTATTTTTAAAGCCAGGTTAAAATCTCACCTTTTTCGCCGGGCATTTTTATCATAGCTTTTTATTGTAATTTTATCTTTTAATTGTAATTTTAATGGCTTTGTTATGCGCATTTGAACATTTTTATGGAATTTGCGCAATATAAATGTTATTATTATTATTATTATTATTATTATATTGGAATTTGCAAACAATAGAAATGCCATTTTTCCGCGACTTAACATGGGTTACCTGGAAATATCTCGTTCACGTTTCAAGCAATCCAAAAACTCTCCACTCATCCCATGAATCTATGTTATGGGGTGTTTTTTAAATTTTGGGGCATTTTTGGGTATGTTTGAGGGTCTGGATGGGGGGCCCAAATGTCAGTTGTCAGTTAAAATTTAGGCCATTTCTCAGTTGTCAGTTAAATTTTGGGTCATTTGTCAGTTGTCAGTTAAACGACTATTAATAATTAACTAAGAACCTTAACAACCGTTTGTGGTCCATTTTAGACCCCCTCAGTTAAGTTTGAACGTAACGGAGGTAATTATTTATTGAATCGGGAAGGCTTTCCTGATGAATAAATACAAATTAAGCCAGAAATGAACACTTTCTTTCTTTCTTTTTATTAATTAATTAATTTATTTATTTTCTTATTAATTTATTAATTTTATTCAAAACGAAGACCCCGTCAATTTCCTGTTTCTCGGCTGGGCGTCTTACAAATCCTTTAAGCGACGGTCTTAGGTTCAGGTCTTAGGTCCTCGCTCTTCGTTAAAGCATCGCAAATTAAGGAGGTGCCACACTATACAGGGCGAAAGCCTGACACGCCGAGAACCAAACTTGACCTTTTAAAATTTGAACACATTCGAATGAAGACACAGTCGAAGGCTCCATTCTACTTGAAAATCCTTCTCATAATACAACATATTACCCGTTAGAAACATACTTGAAGAAGAATAGGTCAGAACTAAGACCGAATTTAATAGAGAACGGCAAAATGTACCAATGTCACGAACCGTAGGAGTCGCGTTTGGTCCGTCAACACTCCACATATGACATCACGTGGTCTAAAGTAACCATTGGAAACACGGTTCGTCTGGTAAACGGCTGGAAGTAGGGCTAGCCACAAGTTGCTCGGCAACTTTTCCTTTTTTCGGCAACTTTTTGTTTTTTGGAGCAACTTTTTGTCGGCTTCGGTGCCGCTGGAAAATCAAGTAGACTTCAGGTCTACTTTAGAAAGCCGATTGGGCAGATTTTCCGGCATGACTGCGCACAGCAGCTGAATCGAAAAAAACGTTTTCGTACAAAAAGTCCATGTAGTGTTCTCAATTGTTGTTTTAAAATGCATTTTCATCTGCTATTTATTTGGATAATTCCATTTTTTAGGCTCCGTACAGAAATACGATGAATTTTTCTAGGTTGACGTTGTTTGTGGATAGAACGTGTCCTCTGAAAAGTCTACATTTTCACGTGAAGTGAAAGTTATTTGTCGTTTGCACGCCATTTTGTTTTGCTGCATGACTAATTATAGGCATGAGCGAAAAAACATGATTCCATGTCCTTTACGTTTTGGCCTTCCCTGTTTTGAGAGAGAGGGCTTAATGGAAAGGTTGAAATATTTTGATTGTGGACTCTTTTGGCCGTGAATTTGTCCAACGTATCGAAACCAAGCTAAAACGAGGCATATACCTGCTTTTTGGGTTTCTTCGTATCTCTCAATTGAGAAAATGGCAGGAGGGTTTGATTGTTATATTATTGGAGAATATTAGCCAGTAACCCTAACAAGATGGCGTAGAGCTTTGGCTTGGCCGAGGCCGCAGAACTCAGTGAAAAACACCGTGTTTTTCAGTTCAATCCCCGTGGAATTCAAAGCATTACAAGCCAGAGGCTCGATTTTAGGGACGAAGCGACGCTGAATGTCGCATATTTTAAATATTTGCGGCGGATTAGTATCACGTTATGTGTGAAGCCATTGTTGACCGCGGCAAGATATTCGCACCAAAATAGTTTGATCCATGTATTGTAGCTGTCAACAGTCGCTTTAAATCAGATTGTTTTCATCAATAACAAAATCCGAGGCCATTAAAATGATTGTACCAAAATATAAGTCAACATTCGAATAAAAAATCGCGCAAAAAACTTTATCAATCGAAGAAATCGCTGACTTGAATAGCCGCTAAGCACCCGCTAAACTTATTTTACAACCTTAACTGTTTTACATGTAATAATCTAAAAATCAAAAGTACTGCAAAATCAAATACAAAAAGTCCGCTTACTCACGAAAAGCCTCTATGTTCTGAGTACGATCATGATACATACCCGTGCAAAATACGAATTGAAGAATCCGCTCGCTTGACTATAAAACGAAACGTACATGAACTAGCTAATTTTTACTGATTACACAACATAAACAACCGAAGACATCGCTAACTTGAAACATCCGTTCGAGAAAAACTCGAGCAAAATACTTTACGTCGATTTACGAATTAAAGAAACTGCTAACTTGAATAGCCGTTATTTTGTGTTTTTAAAAAGGTTGCAAAAACCGCCTTAAACCTCCAAAAAAGCGGAAACCCCGCTTAAAAGACGGAACGAACTAGGCAAATTACGTAGCTTACAAAACTGTTGGAAGGCCCAATATGTTCAAGCGAAAGGGCCTTCATCACCTCAAAAGCTTGGGCGAGACACCTGAAAGCTCTGAGGGAGAGGAAAACCTTAAAACGTAAACGACCTACGCTTAGTCAAACTGTTTATACTTCAGAAACCTACATACATTCAAGCGAAAGCGCTTTCGTCACCTCAAAAGCTTGGGCGAGACACCTGAAAGCTCTGAGGGAGAGGAAAACCTTAAAACGTAAACGCCCTACGCTTAGTCAAACTGTTTATACTTCAGAAACCTACATACATTCAAGCGAAAGCGCTTTCGTCACCTCAAAAGCTTGGGCGAGACACCTGAAAGCTCTGAGGGAGAGGAAAACCTTAAAACGTAAACGACCTACGCTTAGTCAAACTGTTTATACTTCAGAAACCTACATACATTCAAGCGAAAGGGCCTTCATCACCTCAAAAGCTTGGGCGAGACACCTGAAAGCTCTGAGGGAGAGGAAACCTTAAAACGTAAACGACCTACGCTTAGTCAAACTGTTTATACTTCAGAAACCTACATACATTCAAGCGAAAGGACCTTCGTCACCTCAAAAGCTTGGGCGAGACACCTGAAAGCTCTGCTGAGGGAGAGGAAAACCTTAAAACGTAAACGACCTACGCTTAGCCAAACTGTTTACACATCAGAAACCTACATACATTCAAGCGAAAGGGCCTTCATCACCTCAAAAGCTTGGGCGAGACACCTGAAAGCTCTGAGGGAGAGGAAAGCCTTACAAAGTAAACGACCTGGTTTAGTCAAACGGTTTATACATTACAAAACTATATTCAAGCGAAAGGGCTTCCATCACCTCAAGAGCTTGGGTGCGCCGCCTGAAAGCTCTGAGGGAGGGGAAAGCCTTACAAAGTAAACGAGCTAGTTTAGTCAAACGGTTTATACATTGGAAAACTATATTCAAGCGAAAGGGCTTCCATCACCTCAAGAGCTTGGGCGCGCCGCCTGAAAGCTCTGAGGGAGAGGAAAGCCTTACAAAGTAAACGACCTGGTTTAGTCAAACGCTTTATACACTGGAAAACTATATTCAAGCGAAAGGGCTTCTATCACCTCAAGAGCTTGGGTGCGCCGCCTGAAAGCTCTGAGGGAGAGGAAAGCCTTACAAAGTAAACGAGCTAGTTTAGTCAAGCGGTTTATACATTAGAAAACTATATTCAAGCGACGGGGCTTCCATCACCTCAAGAGCTTGGGCGTGCCGCCTGAAAGCTCTGAGGGAGAGGAAAGCCTTACAAAGTAAACGACCTGGTTTAGTCAAACGGTTTATACATTAGAAAACTATATTCAAGAGAAAGGGCTTCCATCACCTCAAGAGCTTGGGCGCGCCGCCTGAAAGCTCTGAGGGAGAGGAAAGCCTTACAAAGTAAACGACCTGGTTTAGTCAAACGGTTTATACATTAGAAAACTATATTCAAGCGAAAGGGCTTCCATCACCTCAAGAGCTTGGGCGTGCCACCTGAAAGCTCTGAGGGAGAGGAAAGCCTTACTAAGTAAACGAGCTAGTTTAGTCAAACGGTTTATACATTAGAAAACTATATTCAAGGGAAAGGGCTTCCATCACCTCAAGAGCTTGGGCGCGCCGCCTGAAAGCTCTGAGGGAGAGGAAAGCCTTACAAAGTAAACTACCTAGTTTAGTCAAGCGGTTTATACATTGGAAAACTATATTCAAGCGAAAGGGCTTCCATCACCTCAAGAGCTTGGGCGCGCCGCCTGAAAGCTCTGAGGGAGAGGAAAGCCTTACAAAGTAAACGAGCTAGTTTAGTCAAGCGGTTTATACATTAGAAAACTATATTCAAGCGACGGGGCTTCCATCACCTCAAGAGCTTGGGCGTGCCGCCTGAAAGCTCTGAGGGAGAGGAAAGCCTTACAAAGTAAACGAGCTAGTTTAGTCAAACGGTTTATACATTAGAAAACTATATTCAAGCGACGGGGCTTCCATCACCTCAAGAGCTTGGGCGCGCCGCCTGAAAGCTCTGAGGGAGAGGAAAACCTTACTAAGTAAACGACCTAGTTTAGTCAAACGGTTTATACATTGGAAAACTATATTCAAGCGAAAGGGCTTCTATCACCTCAAGAGCTTGGGCGCGCCGCCTGGAAGCTCTGAGGGAGAGGAAAGCCTTACAAAGTAAACTACCTAGTTTAGTCAAACGGTTTATACATTAGAAAACCATATTCAAGCGAAAGGGCTTCCATCACCTCAAGAGCTTTGGCGCGCCGCCTGAACGCTCTGAGGGAGAGGAAAACCTTAAAGTGAACGAATTACAACTTAGGGAAACTGGTAGATGTATATAATAGAAACCTATGTTCAAGCGAAATAGCTTTCATCACTGCAAGCGCAATTCATGTATATAATATCGTATAATATGGTTTGATGCAAGTAAATAAATTGTCATGATGTCGCACAATCTCCTGTTCTCCTTTCTTTAAGGGCCTCGGAAATTTGTCTGGTATATTTGCAGTATAAAGTTAATAAACATTTACTGTTTATATCAGTAAATATAAAAATACATAAATTTGGATGAAATTGAATACAATCGTATCAAATCGACAATAAGAACAATGCACTTACCCAGTATGTTTGGTTCTATCAACAGACATCGTCCGGACAGTCCGATGTTTTTTTATTGTTATTTGCGAAAGGAAGCAGCTGAAACACTGGGTATCCGCCAGTCCGCTTTTGCTACCGTTTTGCTCATGAGCTACGCGGAATCATCGACTGAATTCGTGCTCGTTTAGAAACAAACGCATCAACGTGACGAAAGAACGAACTAAACAACGATCGTAGTATCGATTCGTTCGGCATTCGCAGCTTACTGTTGCAAGCTGGGCTGTACGCCCGAATTTCCGCGCGCCCAGATGCTACGCGCCATTGTCGTCTTGCGGGATCGTACAGCAAACGTCTTCGAGGCAAACAAATTATTGGAGTATAATTATCTGTATGGAATAATACAGCACAAGGTATTTTTTAAAAAGGCTTACCGGAGTCCTATGGATTACCAATTTCGCCGCTAAGATCGATCAATCGTCGCACACGTACGAATGAAGACTGTGATCGCGAAGCGAGCCGCGAAAATAATTATGCTTCTTTATTCTACCGCGAAATATAATTACTTCCAAATATAGTCACACTGCTAGATATTAACTTAAAATTTCTGGTTCTTTTCCTCTCTTGAAATGACAAGACTGACATTTGCGGGTTTTAGTTCCCTCAGGGTGCCTGAAGGAATGTGTGAAACATAGCGCCTAGGTGTTAACCTCCGTGGCGAAAAGGGTTCCCTGGAGCGTGCAATAAAATCGAGCCTCTGGCTTGTCATGTACGAACCCACGTGCTTTTAGCTGCATGGCTGTATTCTCATTGGTGAAACTCTCCCAAAGTAAGGGGTAGACCTTATTTTCGACTGCACTTGAATCCTTTTGTTTTACGCTGATCGCATGGCAACAAAGAAACTACAAAGTACGGCCATTTAAGCGTTCACAATCCAAGTACGATCCAAGTACGCGAGTTACACTTGGATGATTCCAGTGACCAACGTAGTTGAATATCAGCACGTGTTATTCAAAAAGACGTTTTTGATAAAAGTTTTTGATAAAAAAAAGAGGGGGAATGTGGAGCTTCTAGAAAAAGAAATACTGCAAATGTTTTAACGTTTTAATTACATTCAGCTGATATTCATTTTTTTTCTCTTTAATATATTCTACAAAGAGTTTTGGACGTGTAAATAAACCGGATGACTGCTTTTAATTACGAATTAATGAAACGTAGGTCAGACTTAGAAAAAGCCTTCAGATAGGAGTTCACACTACAAGTACGCACCAAGTGCACTTCAAGTGCACTTATGAGCCCCTTTATGAACCGGCCTATTGACCTTCCGCGTTGTAATACATTTACTAACATAGTCTGAAGTGTCAGCCCCCAGACGGCTAACATTTCAGACCTCTCTCCTCCGCAGAGGCTTCCTTGGGGGAGGGGAGAACAAAAAAGAAAGGGGAGAAAGAGCGCGCGTTTGCTTTTTCTCTCTCTCTCAGCCCCCGCGCGCTTTATATTTCACTCTCCCCAATCTTCCCTATTCCTATTATCCCAAGAAGCCTCTGCGGAGGAGAGAGCATTTCAGACTATAACTAACACGTCCAGTTTCACTAATGAATGTTCGCGTAGTTTATTGCTTTTTAGGGTTGAGAACTTGCTAAACGATCTCGCCTATTAGCGCCTCACAATTTGTTAGCTTTTCGCTACTTTTGAATTGCTTCGTTAGTTATAAGTAACGTACTTTTAAAGATACTTTTTTTCCTAGGTAACGAACACTTGTAACAATAAGCACTCGAGTTAAACCAGAATTTTTATTGGGTTGCGCTATCTTCAAAGGACCTTATCTTCTGTTGTAATTGTTATTTGAATATATAGTCAAGAATAAACTGCTGTTGGAACCAAGTTCTGTCTCCTCCTTGACGTCCGTAGAAGATTCAGTGAAGTAGATCCCGGCCCCAGGTACCAAGAATAGTGACGAGTTCTGTTCCTGTAGGCCAAGTGGTGCTTCTATTTGTGTTACGTTTTCCCCCCAAGTTCACATGTTTTCAGCTAAAATTCCAAATCGCCCGTACACACGAAAAACCTATCGTCACAATACCTCCTGACATGAAGTCTGGGCAAAAAATGAGATTCAAACAAAACGTATTGACTACAGAGTGTTGACTGCTGGATCTGAAGTGTTTTGTTACTATGGAAACAAATAAATTAAAAGGAAAGAATGACTGAGTCCATGCGGCGTCGTATAATTATTCAGGTACGAAGTTGCTTTTAATCAGTTGCTTTATATAGTGCCAAAAATATCACAAAAACGCTAATGGGAGCTGCGAGAGGTAAGGGAAACTTTGATATCACGGATGTTATATTCAGGCAACGATTTATTAGCAGAAACCATCTCAAACGAATTTCATTTGCAGTATGCATGTAACTGACTTCGCGCTTAAAGGAAACTACGTAAACCTATTAAGAGGCAGTCCCGCTAAGAGCGGTCCGGTCACTTCGGGTCAGAAAAAAAGTTAGCCTTTATATTTTGTGGACGAAAGGACTTGGTAGGTAAATGTTAAAACCGGGGTTATTTTTTTAAATTTCTTGCTTTTATTTTTCGCTACACGCCGACATGTCTTCGCCGTCCGAGGTGGGATTTTCGGCCAATCCAGAAGTCGAAATTTGCGTTTTTTCTGAGCCGCGCTGCTTCAACACAGGTAAATATAGTTAAATATCAACCATACCACAGTATGTAGGTACATTTGACGTGCTTTGGCAACAAAATTTTCATAACGATTGGATAAAAATTAGATAAACCAGGGCAAAATCAAAGACAACCTACCGCGTCGCTGGTCAAAATGAACCGAAATTTAACTAAAAGCAAGAGTCGAAATCTCCAAAAGTGGCACCTAAACTAGGGCTAAAATGCCCTTTAAAGCAAAGATGTAACCTTATTCTCACAGATTCTGAAGTTAAAACCTGCGGGTATCGTCATGTGTTGGACGCGAGCGAACGTTTTTTAGAGCTTATGTACAACAATGTTTACAACAAAAGTACAAAGGTCACGGCTAGGATGGATGGTGCCCAAACGCAATAAAACCGAATAAGAATGGTATTTTAGTAGTCCACAAGTACCTTAAATATTCCGAATACCTCATGTATTTATCCTAAGTGCCCTTTACCTTGGATTTTTATCAATCTAACGGTTGACAGTGCTAA
This sequence comes from Desmophyllum pertusum, assembly GCA_029204205.1. Lineage (NCBI taxonomy): Eukaryota > Metazoa > Cnidaria > Anthozoa > Scleractinia > Caryophylliidae > Desmophyllum > Desmophyllum pertusum. Next base: position 1,298,193 of record MU826358.1, read on the forward strand.
ATATTTGCCTGATTCCCTTCTTTGTCGATTACCAGTTTCAAATTAAATTTCGCACGCGACTACATGTAATCGATTTCAGCCGACAAACTTCACAGTAATAAAATACATTATTTTGAGTATAAAGATAGAAGTAACATAAGCACTTATTAAAAGTCTCTGGTAGAATATGCTGCTCGCTTTGCAACGGACTTGTTGGTTCAGTCAAGACAAGTAGCCTCAAGTTAATTTAGCAGGTGCCTGAAAGGTTAAAATTCCAACGTCAAACTAGCTGGTACTTACCATCTAACCGGATTGCTATGATGATCTTCCACTATAGTTTGGCAGATTGGGGTCTTTTACGTATTTTAAACAAGTTGCCATTTTCACAATCAAATTTGGCTTCTCTGCCTCTCAGTCCGCCAAGAACGGTGTAGCGAAATAATATGCTAATTAGCAACTTTCTTATGAGAGATCATATTACAGATGTCACGCAAAGTCGATTGAAACTGCCGACTTTGTGGCGCGTAAAGTATTCTCGGTTTTCACTGTCACGCCATAAATAAAAAAAATCGAAAACCGTTCAATGAATGAAGTCAGGAATTGACATGTCATAGATAATGAATTAATAAGGAATCAGCCAAGTCTCAGGTTTGTGCGGTATTCCGTACTCGAGTTATTTGTCAAAATTTATAGAGCTCAGTATGGAAACGTTATGTTGGAGTCCTCTGAGGGGCTCCAACATGGCCGCCGGAAATAGGAAAAAACATCTGGAGTTCACTTTTGCCAGAAAGGAGGTTTGTTTTCTCTTGTGAATTTTCGAATATTTAGATAAATATTTCTCCTTAAACTTAAATTGTTTAGAATGCTGAAAATCACCCGAAGAGTCATGTTTTAGATACCGAACAGCTCTGTCACGGCCGTCCTGCTGATGTCACGTACGATGAAAACTTGGGAAATTTAAACCGTTCTATTTTCAAAGGAAGCATGAGATCGAGCTAAGAAATCGTGAAAATATATATATTTTAGGTAATCTTTTCCTTGAATGAAGGTAAAAATTCTGTAGGCCTCGCGGTTTTGAATTTTAGAATTTGATGACGTCACGTGAAAACCAAGAATTGGAGTGTCCAACCATAGGAAATCTATTACAGTGATGATCGTCGTACCGCTTAGGGAGTTATGCTGGCACCTTTTAGAGTATTATAATTCAGGAAAAAAATAGGAAAGGAACTGGTTTTGTCTTAGAATTGGTACCTCTTAGAGGTGCAAATGAATTGGAGCCACGCCACAAAACGACGCTTTGATATCTTTACGTCTCCAACTTCCAACCGTTTCCGTTTCTCGATATCAAGCTGGAGATAAACAACAACAGGTTACATATGGGGACTGACACGCGTAACTATTTCCACCACACGTCACTCCATAGATCATTGTAAACTGGCAATTCCCCTACAGCCAGTTCCCAGCCGAATCTGTTCCGACGACGACGATTTCACGGCCAGAGCCTATCGTGGGACCCCACCTCAACCGTTCCACGCGACGAGGCACTAACACCACCACCACGTCTGAGCGGTGCCACAGATAATAGAGTCCCGCTTGGACTGACGTACCATCCCTTCAACACTGGCACAAGGCGTATCATGCTCAACAACTTTAACATCTTGTCCTCCGAAGCCGTGACACGCAGGATTTTCCTCAGTTCTCTCTTGTGTCATATCGTCGAGACAGAAACCTCAGGGATGTTCTCTTGCACTATGCAGACATCGCACACACTGATGCCGGATCGTTTACCTGCCGTCGTCCTCGCTGCCTCCGTGCAAGAACATCACATCTACAAGGCCCAACCAAGAACGCATATACCATCCGTGACCGCTTTACCAGTCAGTCTGTGAATGTGTGTACTGCATCACGTGCCACTGCTGTACCTGTTCCTACATCGGTGAGACTGGGAGGCGGCTACGGGAACGCTTCAGTGAGCACCTGCGTAGTATTCGCAACCAGTCTCCTGGCTTTCCCGTAGCTGAGCATTTCAACTCAGCTTCCCACTCACTGGATGGCATCATGGTATGTGGCCTCAAACAGTGCACCGGCAGTAACACCCGCCGCAAGCAGCAGGAAATGACGCTGATATTTGAGCTTTGGTACCCTCAGGCCAAGCGAACTGAACATTAGTTTCAGTTTTCGTTGGACTCTCTGTGTTTCCTATGCGCGCATTCCACATGCACGCGCTTACAAGGGAGTTTTTTTTACTGTGTTTCTTGCGCGCGCATTCTACGAAGAAGAAACCACCAAGAAACCGCCGTTTTTTCCTTTTTAACATTTATTTCGTTGGACACCCCATTCCCCCACAAAAAGGGGGGTAAAGCGAACATACACTAACGCTTATCCGTTAAACGAGTAGGAACAGACGGACAGTAAACGACTTATTTAAGGTGATTCTTTAGTATTGCACGGCGCATCCTTAATGCGCATAATGTCGCGCGTAATTTATAGCGCGCGCACATTAAAACATGGCGGCTTTTTCTTTGTGGCTATGCTCGCCAGGGAGGTAAAAAATCGTTTTCTCGTAAACGAGCTCGATGACCAATATTTTGTATTGCATAATTTTGATGTTCAAATTATCCTCTTTAAGTGAAAAAAAATAAACAAAACCGTTACTCGTGGGTGCAAGTTATGACCTTGCGTGATATCTGTAATATAATCTCTCATAAGAAAGTTGCTAATTAGCATATTATTTACTATTTCTCTTGGCGATCCTTGGCGGATGGATTTGTCTATAAGAAAGGAAAAACAGTTTGGATTTATATCAACTGCAATTTTTCGTGGCTTTGCCACTCGTATATTTTACCAAGTCGGCAGTTCCCATCCACTTTGCGTGACATCTGTAATATGATCTCTCATAAGAAAGTTGCTAATTAGCATATTATTTCGCTTTACCGTTCTTGGCGGACTGAGAGGGCAGCAGCAACCGATTTGATTTTGAAAATGGCAACTTGTTTACGTAAAAGACCCCGATCTGCAAACTATAGTGGAAGATCATCATAGCAATCGGTTAGATGGTAAGTACCAGTTAGTCTGACGTTGGAATTTTAACATTTCAGGCACCTGCTAAATAACTTGAAGCTACTTGTCTTGACTGGACAAAAAAGTCCGTTGCAAAGCGAGCAGGATATTCTACCAGTGACGTTTTAATAAGTGCTTATGTACTTCTATCTTTATACTCAGAATAATGTATTTTATTACTGTGAAGCTTGTCGGCTGAAATCGATTACATGTGGTCGCGTGCGAAATTTAATTGAAACTGGTAATCGACAAAGAAGGGAATCAGGCATATATTTAGCACTGTCAACCGTTCGATTGATAAAAATCCAAGGTAAAGGGCACTTAGGATAAATACATGAGGTATTCGGAATATTTAAGGTACTTGTGGACTGCTAAAAATACCCATTCTTATTCGGTTATTTGCGTTTGGGCACCATCCATCCTAGCCGTGACCTTTGTACTTTTGTTGTAAACATTGTTGTACATAAGCTCTAAAAAACGTTCGCTCGCGTCCAACACAGGACGATACCCGCAGGTTTAACTTCAGAATCTGTGAGAATAAGGTTACATCTTTGCTTTAAAGGGCATTTTAGCCCTAGTTTAGGTGCCACTTTTGAGATTTTCGACTCTTGCTTTTAGTTTAAATTTCGGTTCTTTTTGACCAGCGACGCGGTAGGGTGTCTTTGATTTTGCCTGGTTTATCTAATTTTTATCCAATCGTTACGAAATTGTGTTGCAAAGCACGTCAGATGTACCTACATACTGTGGTATGGTTGATATTTAACTATACTTACCTGTGTTAAAGCAGCGCGGCTCAGAAAAAAACGCAAATTTCGACTTCTGGATTTGGCCTAAAATCCCACCTCGGACGGCCGAAGACATGTCGGCGTGTAGCGAAAAAAAAAGCAAGAAATTTAACAAAATACCCCGGTTTTAACATTTACCTACCCAAGTCCTTTTCCGTCCACAAAATATAAGGGCTAACTTTTTTTCCGACCCGAAGTTGACCGGACCGCTCTTAGCGGGACTGCCTCTTAAACACGTTCCAAAACTCAAGTCCAATATTCCTAAAGTTTGAAATCCGGCCCAAAAAAGGCCATGCGGGGGTATTTTTATCCGAAATTTTAGTATAATTCAAGCTATTTAATGGCATTATATCCTTATTTCTTCCGGGGAACTCTTTTTGGAAGAAAAATCAAGTTTTTCATGTCGGAACAGTCCATTTTTGTGTCTATGATTTTTCCGCCTATTTATGTCCTTTACTTGCCATTTTGTGACATTTCTAAAAAAGCGGCTAGATTTTGAAACTTAATTCACAATCCGGCCGACTCAAGTCAGCTGAAAATCAGGATTTCTTTACATTTTTTAGGACAGACGACATTTTTTGGCCGTCTTTGAAACACCACAATATCATTGAAAATACAGAAATAGAACACAAATAGCATTAAACACTGCCGGGTCAATAAGATGGCTTCAAAAATTTTCGAAACCATGTGATAAATATGGTTTCGGAAAATTTCTGAAACTGTTTCACTGTGACAAAAAATGGTTCGGAAAATTTCTGACAAAAAATTGGTTTAGTATACAAGTAAAACGCACTTGTAAACCTTATTTGAATATATAGTCAAGAATAAACTGCTGTTGGAACCAAGTTCTGTCTCCTCCTTGACGTCCGTAGAAGATTCAGTGAAGTAGACCCCAGGTACCAAGAACAGTGACGAGTTATGTTCCTGTAGGCCAAGTGGTGCTTCTATTTGAGTTACGTTTTCCCCCAAGTTCACATGTTTCAGCTAAATTCCAAATCGCCGTACACACGAAAAACCTATCGTCACAATACAGACAATACCTCCTGACATGGAGTCTGGGTAAAAACTGAGATTCAAACAAAACGTATTGACTACAGAGTGTTGACTGCTGGATCTGAAGTGTTTTGTTACTATGGAAACAAATATAAATTAAAAGGAAAGAATGACTGAGTTCGTGCGGCGTCGTATAATTATTCAGGTACGGAGTTGCTTTTAATCAGTTGCTTTATACTGCCAAAAATATCACAAAAAAGCCAATGGGAGCTGCGAGAGGTAAGGGGAAACTTTGATATCACGGATGTTATATTTCAGGCAACGATTTATTATCAGAAACCATCTCAAACGAATTCATTTGCAGTATGCATGTAACTGACTTCGCGCTTAAAGGCAACTACGTAAACCTAAGATAACAACAAAATATTTTTGAGGAACGAACACTGGAGCTATATAAGAAGCGTGCAGGGGGCCTCCATATTTTGTCTTTTTTCGTTTTCATGTTTGATTACGGAAGCGAATTAATTCACGGTTCATAAACAAATAATTGAACTACATGATAGATGGCTATATATTTTTTTCCTTTTCAGTGACAATGAGATTTCCTAAGCTATTCGCGTCACTGTTGGTTTTGCTCTGTTTTGGTTTATTTACATCATTAGTAGCCAAACAGAAAAAAAGAAGCTTGCACATGCGCAGTCCCAGCGGAAATGTCCTCACGAAAAGAACATGTTTATTGTCTCAATAGCGAAGATCCCGCTCCCACATCAAAGGCCGGGTCACAAAACCGGTAAGACCGTTAAGAATATGAAGTAATTACTGATGTAATGTAATATTTCTTATCCACGTAAATAAAATATCATCAAGTTTACAGAATACCAACAATTGCATTCCACATTTTACATACATGTATGGAGCTATATAAATCTATACAATACTTGTCATACTAATATTAAAATCTGGTTTCCATGAATGCCGGGCCTCTAACGCTAACTAGTTTACAGATGTTCGAAACGTATTGTTCAGAGTAGTTGCCTGTCATTTTGGGGTAGAATAATCCAGAGAACAGCACCACTGTATCGAAAGCTGGGGGGGGGGGGGGGGGGGGGGGATCTCTGAAGTTCTTGCCTACCGTGTGGCATGACATTTTCGCGGGAACTTTTCGCGAATTTCGCAGGTTTTCCAACGATCCGCAAAAATTAGATCCTGTAAAAATAAACTCCTGCGTAAAAAAAATCCGCGAAAATTTACTATATTTATTTAGAGTGCTGGATTTAAATTAAATTGACTTGAAACAATATTATAAGTACCGGAGGTAAAATACCGGACAAGAAACTGCCCGAGATCCGCGAAAGTTTGCTTCCAGCGGTAAAGTCTGAAATCCAAATTCGCGAAAATTTGTTTCCCGCGAAACGCAAAAAGTCGCCAATCCGCGAAATTAAAACTCCCGCGAAAATTTCATGCCACACGGTACCCCATCATTATTGGTTTCCGCCTCTTTGTGCTTTTCCTATTGCAAAATGTTACGAAATATTGCGATTTTTTTCCTGTTACTCCCGGTTTCCGGCACCTTTACTCCCAGGTTGCAAGGTTATGAAGGAGGGGAAGATCTGTCTGAACGTCTCGCTTCCTGTACCGTTTTACCCCTAGTTCTCGATATCTCTTTACTGGCTTCTGTCTCTTTGTGCCTTTCCTAATTGCAAAATATTGCTATTTTTTTCTTATTTCTCCCGGTTCCCCGTTACATTAGGTATCCCGCTTCCGGTTCCCGTTACATTAGGTATCCCGCTTCCGGTTCCCGTTACATTAGGTATCCCGCTTCCGGTTCCCGTTACATTGGGTATCCCGCTTCCGGTTCCCGTTACATTAGGTATCCCGCTTCCCGCTCTTGCTTTTCCCGCATCCCGTAGACTTCCCGTCCCTTTATTCCCGACAAAGTTAAAAACACGCCTATCAGTATAACCAAGCTGCTTCATTTTCATTTTTTCAGAAGAAACGCTTTTCCTTTCTCCTGCAGAGAATATTTTTAAGTTGTACGATGGAGTGGAGACGTTTGTGATGTTCATTGGATATCCTCGTAGTAGACACAGCTTAGTGGGCGCCATCTTGGATGCACACCCAGAGGATTATCATCCCACATGAGTACGGTGTGTTAGAAAGATGGAAAGAATACCAGTCATCAGATTTAAAAATAAAAAACCTGCAAAAATATGTTCTATTTTTCAATCTTCACGAGCTTTCCACGAGACAAGCTATGTTTGGAAACCGTGCCAATAATTCCCCATCTGGAGGTTACAACTACAATGTTCCCGGTTTTATGGCAAGGAGGATATGAAAAAAAGATACAGGTATTTATAATAGCTGCTCTTATTTAACAATACTCCCACTCTGCTTCATGCTACGGAAACTGGAGTTAACCACCAGCACCAGGGATGTAGGTAAACCTGTAGTGTGGTGGCGGTGGCGGTGGCGGTGGCGGTGGCGGTGGCGGTGGCGGTGCGGTGGCGGGGCGTGGCGGTGGCGGTGGCGGTGGTGGTGGTGGTGGTTATAAGCCTATTTTCTCTGAAATCCCGAAAATGAAAGGGTCTATCGATTTCGCAAAATAAGAGCGCGCGAAGATTAGTCAGAATAATGTCATTACAATTTTTAAATGTTTTGTGTTGACTGCTTTTTATTTTTTATTTTTTTACTTTTCGGAAAGGTTATAGGCGACAAGAAAGGAAGTGGGACAGCAAAAGCATTAATGGACGTCAATCAAACTAGAGTTCTAGAAGAAATCAATCAAGTCATCCAAGTACCAATTAAATTCATACACGTCACCAGGAACCCCTTTGACAACATATCAACTATGATGCTTCGCGCTACAGGATCACGTGACGCTGTGAGAGAAGAAGGAGTAAAAGTGAGGAAGGGCTTTTCACTTGTAGATAATTATGCTTATTTATTTTTTATAACAAATGTCTTGAATAACAACAACTTCATGAGATAAATTTAAAACTTAGTAACCCACAAGTGACTTTAGTTAATCCTGGTGGGGTTGCTACACAAATGATAAGCCTCATTCCGATGACAGCCGCCATGTTGGTTTATATTATAATGCTAATTAGCCACGTGGTCTGTCAGGTGGGGGGGGGGGGCAGACATTGGAAGGAAGGTAGTTTTCGGAAAATCGTCTTGTCTTAATATTCAAATATATGTTCTAAAATTATATTTGAGTTAGTGTCAGCTGATATTAGACAGCTATTATTATAATTACTATGAGTTTGGAATGGTTACAGTATATTCTGACTTGAAAATTACACAAGCCGTTTATTTTTTTTTCAAACGTCAAAATAACTCGTATTCAAGTGTTGTATCTACTTTTATGCTTTAAGCTTACAATTCCTGTGAAAAAATCTTCAGTATACTATTATAGATTGTGCCACCAGAAGTTTTTGTATTACTAAAGTAAGCTAAGCTGATGCACAATGAGTGGGAAAATCACCCTAAACCTACATTGTCATTACTGTATTATGTAACGCTTATTATTCCTTTAAAAATGTAATCATAGAGATTTCAATATGCTGCTATTTAGTTATTTCGATGTATTCGCTGTATTACGTAATATTAGACATATAAATAAAAAATTCAAATTGTAATGCACACTGATGCAACTAACGATTCCATTTCCGACAGATAACAAACACAACAGAACTTGACCAGGCCATTGAGAAGTACTTTGAAAAGGCAGCCTCTAGCCAACGCGTCAGGGAGCGGTATGGAGATGCTGTTATCGATATTCCAGGACACGAAACAGTGCTTAGACCCAAAGAAACGCTGCAAAGATTATGCGACCATTTAGGAGTCACGTGTTCTGAGGATTATTTTGAAAAAATGCAGCAGGATTTTGTATGGAGCTCCTTCAGTCACGAGAGACAAAGTAGTCTGGACCGAGGAGCAAAAGCACGTGTCACAAAAATGATGAAGAACTACACTTTTCTAAAAGAATATTCATTTGATGAATATCCTAACTAATGCTAGTAATACGACGCTCGCTGAACTTTGCGAAGCTCGGGGAATACAGAAAATGTTGTTATGGGATTGAGGGGGTTACATTGGAATCCCGGTGGGGAAACGGCGGGGATGATCATCGGAAATTTTGAAAGAAACTCCTTACAGAGCGTTTGTACGGCGGCCATATTGGAATTTGCAAACAATAGAAATGCCATTTTTCCGCGACTTAACATGGGTTACATGGAAATATCTCGTTCACGTTTCAAGCAATCCAAAAACTCTATGCTCATCCCATGAATCTATGTTATGGGGTGTTTTGTAAATTTTTGGGTGATTTTGGGGTATGTTCGAGGGTCTGGATGGGGGGGGGGGGGGGGGGTCAAAATGTCAGTTGTCAGTTAAAATTTAGGTCATTTCTCAGTTGTCAGTTAAATTTTGGGTCATTTTTCAGTTGTCAGTTAAACGGCTATTAATAATTAACTAAAAACCTTAACAACCGTTTGTGGTCCATTTTAGACCCCCTCAGTTAAGTTTGAACGTAACGGAGGTAATTATTTATTGAATCGGGAAGGCTTTCCTGATGAATAAATACAAATTAAGCCAGAAATGAACACTTTCTTTCTTTTTATTAATTAATTAATTTATTTATTATCTTATTAATTTATTAATTTTATTCAAAACGAAGACCCCGTCAATTTCGTGTTTCTCGGCTGGGCGTCTTACAAATCCTCAGTTAAGCGACGGTCTTAGGTTTCAGGTCTTAATTAGGTCTTAGCTCTTCGTTAAAGCATCGCAAATTAAGGAGGTGCCACACTATACAGGGCGAAAGCCTGACACGCCGAGACGCCGAGAACCAAACTTGACCTCTTAAAATTTGAACACAATCGAATGAAGACACAGTCGAAGGCTCCATTCTACTTGAAAATCCTCCTCATAATACAACATATTGCCCGTTACTAGAAACATACTTGAAGAAGAATAGGTCAGAACTAAGACCGAATTTAATAGAGAACGGCAAAATGTACCAATGTCACGAACCGTAGGAGTCGCGTTTGGTCTGTCAACACTCCACATATGACATCACGTGGTCTAAAGTAACCAATTGGAAACACGGTTCGTCTGGTAAACGGCTGGAAGTAGGGCTAGCCACAAGTTGCTCGGCAACTTTTTCTTTTTTCGGCAACTTTTTTGTTTGGAGCAACTTTTTGTCGGCTTCGGTGCCGCTCGAAAATCAAGTAGACTTGAGGTCTACTTTAGAAAGCCGATTGGGCAGATTTTCCGGCATGACTGCGGACAGCAGCTGAATCGAAAAAAACGTTTTCGTACAAAAAGTCCATGTAGTGTTCTCAATTGTTGTTTTAAAATGCATTTTCATCTGCTATTTATTTGGATAATTCCATTTTTTAGGCTCCGTACAGAAATACGATGAATTTTTCTAGGTTGACGTTGTTTGTGGATAGAACGTGTCCTCTGAAAAGTCTACATTTTCACGTGAAGTGAAAGTTATTTGTCGTTTGCACGCCATTTTTTTTTGCTGCATGACTAATTATAGGCATGAGCGAAAAAACATGATTCCATGTCCTTTACATTTTGGCCTTCCCTGTTTTGAGAGAGAGGGCTTAAAGGAAAGGTTGAAATATTTTGATTGTGGACTCTTTTGCTGTGAATTTGTCCAACGTATCGAAACCAAGCTAAAATGAGGCATATACCTGATTTTTGGGTTTCTTCGTATCTCTCAACTGAGAAAATGGCAGGAGGGTTTGATTGTTATATTATTGGAGAATATTAGCCAGTACCCCTAACCAAGATGTCGCCGGTAGAGCTTTGTCTTGGCCGAGTCCGCAGAACTGAAAAACACCGTGTTTTTCAGTTCAATCCCCGTGGAATTCAAAGTTACGAACCCACGTGCCTTTAGCTGCATGGCTGTATTCTCATTGGTGAAACTCTCCCAAAGTAAGGGGTAGACCTTACTTTCGACTGCACTTGAATCCTTTTGTTTTACGCTGATCGCATGGCAACAAAGAAACTACAAAGTACGGCCATTTAAGCGTTCACAATCCAAGTACGCGAGTTACACTTGGATGATTCCAGTGACCAACGTGGTTGAATATCAGCACGTGTTATTCAAAAAGACGTTTTTGATAAAAAAAAAGAGGGGGAATGTGGAGCTTCTAGAAAAAGAAATACTGCAAATGTTTAAACGTTTTTATAACATAGAGGGCAAAATTACTGAATGCTGATTGGCTGAGACAGAGGGCATTTTTCATTAATTTTGGTTTGCCCGGGGCAAAATTACTTGATCCTAATTGGACGAGCGGCAAAATTCCTCGCTCCTAATTGGCTGAGCGCGCTGCACTTAGTTGGCTTCTTGACGGCGGGATTTTGAGCAGAATTTTCAAAAATAGCGCTCGCTTGTACGTCGCTTCGGAGTTTGACTTCAGTTTCCCGAGTTATTTGATGAAAAAGGAATGGAAACCGTTTGATAGCTTGAAACGAAATTCCGAAAGCTGAATCTCAGTGTTTCACTCGAAACAACAGAAGATTATTTCAGTTGAAAACTAGAAAACATCAGCGAGACACTTGACAAGTTTGAAACGAAATTCATTCATGGCGGCCAACTGACTTCTTCGCTTCACTTCTGTTATACGGGCTTCATCATGTGCAACCCAGAGTAAAGAGCACAGAATTTGTTCAAAGAAAGAAGAAGGCCGACAAATTGAACAGGAGAAATTACCTCTACAAGTTTATTTGGAGTCGTCGTTTGCCGTTTTATCGATGTAGGATTGACATGCCAAGCAGCTCGCAGCGGAAAGCTTCAAAACATGCAAACAGGTGAATAAAATTACCTTTTACTTGGCTTGAGCCTAAGCTTGTTATTTTTTTATTTTCACGACTTACATTTTTCTCTTTAGATTTACATAACAGTTAACGTTATCCTGTTCTGAACGTATTAAAGGGTTTGCTCGATCTTGCTGTGATTCTGTGTGATTTTAGGAAGGAATATTTTCGTTCCACCGGCAGAATTTAGCTTCGCGCCTTGAATGTTTACCGAAAATTTTGCCCTCTATGTCATAAACAAGTAATCGCATGTTTCCTCGTAAAATTAAGGATTAATATCACTTGTGTTTTCAGAAGTTGCAGAAATTGCCCTTGTCGCTGCGCGACTCGGGCAATTTCTGCAACTTCTGAAAACACGCGTGATATTAATCCTTAATTTTACTCGCCCCATGCGATTACCTATACTAATTACATTCAGCTGATATTCGTTTTTTTTCTCTTTAATATATTCTACAAAGAGTTTTGGACGTGTAAATAAACCGGATGACTGCCTTTTAATTACGAATTAATGAAACGTAGGTCAGACTTAGAAAAAGCCTTCAGATAGGAGTTCACACTACAAGTACGCACCAAGTGCACTTATGAGCCCTAGTATGAACCGGCCTATTGACCTTCCGCGTTGTAATACATTTACTAACATAGTCTGAAGTGTCAGCCCCCAGACGGCTAACATTTCAGACTATAACTAACACGTCCAGTTTCACTAATGAATGTTCGCGTAGTTAATTGCTTTTTAGGGTGAGAACTTGCTAAACGATCTCGCCTATTAGTGCCTCACAATTTGTTAGCTTTTCACTACTTTTGAATTGCTTCGTTAGTTATAAGTAACGTACTTTTAAAGATACTTTCTTTCCTAGGTAACGAACACTTGTAACAATAAGCACTCGAGTTAAACCAGAATTTTTATTGGGTTGCGCTATCTTCAAAGGACCTTATCTTCCGTTGTAATTGTTTTCACATCTTTGCGTTGGCACGCGTATTGTACTCTGTTAACAAAGGACGCTTGTACAAATCGTATACAAGTAAACGCACTTGTAAACCTTATTTGAATATATAGTCAAGAATAAACTGCTGTTGGAACCAAGTTCTGTCTCCTCCTTGACGTCCGTAGAAGATTCAGTGAAGTAGACCCCAGGTACCAAGAACAGTGACGAGTTCTGTTCCTGTAGGCCAAGTGGTGCTTCTATTTGAGTTACGTTTCCCCCCCAAGTTCACATGTTTCAGCTAAAATTCCAAATCGCCGTACACACGAAAAACCGATCGTCACAATACAGACAATACCTCCTGACATAAAGTCTGGGTAAAAAATGAGATTCAAACAAAACGTATTGACTACAGAGTGTTGACTGCTGGATCTGAAGTGTTTTGTTACTATGGAAACAAATAAATTACAAGGAAAGAATGACTGAGTCCATGCGGCGTCGTATAATTATTCAGGTACGGAGTTGCTTTTAATCACGGTTGCTTTATAGTGCCAAAAATATCACAAAAACGCCAATGGGAGCTGTGAGAGGTAAGGGAAACTTTGATATCACGGATGTTATATTCAGGCAACGATTTATTATCAGAAACCATCTCAAACGAATTTCATTTGCAGTATGCATGTAACTGACTTCCCGCTTAAAGGCAACTACTTAAACCTATTAAACACGTTCCAAACTCAAGTCCGATATTCTAAAGTTTGAAATCCGGCCCAAAAAGGCCATGCGAGGGTATTTTTATCCGAAATTTTAGTAAAATTCAGCTATTTTATGGCATTATATCCTTATTTCTTCCGGGGAACTCTTTTTTGGAAGAAAATCAAGTTTTTCATGTCGAAACAGTCCATTTTTTGTCTATGATTTTTCCGCCTATTTATGTCCTTTACTTGCCATTTTGTGACATTTTCTAAAAAGCGGCTAGATTTTGAACTTTAATTCACAATCCGGCCGACTCAAGTCAGCTGAAATCAGGATTTCTTTACATTTTTAGGATAGACGACATTTTTGCCGTCTTGAAAACATCACAATATCATTGAAATACAGAAATAGAACACTAACAGCATTAAAAAAAAAAAAACACTGGTTTCGGAAATTTCTGAAACCATTTCACTGTGACAAAAATGGTTTCGGAAATTTCGGAAAACCATTTCACTGTGACAAAATGGCAACCTGGTTCCCAGGGTGTACTCCGCTTTCAAGATGGCGGCTGGGCGCGGAGAAGACCCTGATGGTTTCGGAAATTTCTGAAACCATTTCGCTGTGACAAAAACTTGGTTTCGGAAATTTCTGAAACCATTGCATAACATTTGTTGTAATATAAATGATTTCGAAAATTTTCAGTGTTATGACTAAGATAACAGTTTCTGAAAAGATAAATAAATAAACAAACAAACAAATAAATAAATACGTAAATAAATATTTTTTTAGAGGATGTTGCTGGATGGCTGTGAAGCCCCCATCGTACTTCATCGTACTTGTGGGGCTATAGCTAAGAGGCTAAACAAATTGATATAGCGCTAGCCTAGATCAGGCACGCAAACATTCGCTTTCAAATGCACATTTACAGTTCACTGTAGCATATATTTTTATATTTTTTGTCAGCTTTTTTGTCAGCTTTTTTGTCAATTTGAAGTGCAGTTAACTGACACATTTACTGGGCTGTAACTAAAAGAGGCCGGGTTAGTCCTATCTATACACAGTATACATCGCTGTGAAAACATTTGCTACTGAAGGCAACATAGTTTTTTTTACGTGACCTAGCTCGTGGCGAAGGAGACGGAAGTGCTGTAATGCGTGCGGCCACAACGAACCGCCGTTAATGCCGATCAGTAGAAAAATTGATTTGTTTGCTATGATTTGGGATCGTTTCTGGACACGCGTTTCAGTATAAACGCGGAGACCTTTTTTCAGGTAAGGATTTTAAACACTAATATATTATAATTACGCCATTCATTCCACATTACGGTGATTTCTGTGCACAATTCTATTTTAAACTTGAAAGTTTATATACAACTGGAGTCACAGTCTCGATCGTGTAATATATAATTATTACGTTATGTCTACCACACTACTTTTCGGACTTTTTGGCAGTCAATATCTATTATGTACAGTATAAAAAGCAACAGTACAAAAGACGTTTCATTAACTTTATGTTTTTACTTCAATCTCTAGGTCCATGCTTCCAAACTTATAAATCCGTGTCCTTTTCCTGTATTTCATGTATGCCTTTCTATATCACTTATTAAAGTAAACCTGCAACTTATTGTGTGTACGTGTGTTATGTGAGCGAATCGAAATGTACCCGATGTACACTTGAATGAAAAATCTGAATGCACATTGGAAATTGTCTCGGAAATTTCTGAAACATCAATTCAGTGAAAATGGTTTTGGAAATTTCTGAAACCAAAATTCAGTGAAAATGGTTTCGGAAATTTCTGAAACCAAAATTCAGTGAAAATGGTTTTGGAAATTTCTGAAACCACAATTCAGTGAAAATGGTTTGGACATTTTATCGGCTGAAAATAGGGAAAATAAGCTTATTTAAGCGGGACTGATTTTTGCACGTTAAAATAAAATAAAAAATGAATCATTTTCTGAAATATCAGCCGGATTTTACAATTCCGTCATAAAAATCTAAACATTGTCAGATTTCAGCTGAATTTATTCAACTTTGGAATATCGGACTTGAGTTTGGAACGTGTTCTAAGATAACAACAAAATATTTTTGAGGAACGAACACTGGAGCTATATAAGAAGCGTGTAGGAGCCTCCATATTTTGTCTTTTTTCGTTTTCATGTTTGATTATACAGAAGCGAATTAATTCACGGTTCATAAACAAATAATTGAACTATACATGATAGATGGCTTATATTTTTTTTTCCTTTTCAGTGACAATGAGATTTCCTAAGCAATTCGCGTCACTGTTGGTTTGCTCTGTTTTGGTTATTTACATCATTAGTAGCCAAAACAGAAAAAGAAGCTTGCACATGCGCAGTCCCAGCGGAAATGTCCTCACGAAAAGAACATGTTTATCGTCTCAATAGCGAAGATTCCCGTTCCCACATCAAAGCCGGGTCACAAAACCGGTAATAGTATGAAGTAATTATTGATGTAATGTATTATTTCTTTTTGATATAGACACGAGTGTTTTACTGGAAAATAGACCACTCGTAAAATTCATACGAAACTACATCCGGGACCCGAGTGGCGCGCGTATTTTCCATATCCTCACTAGTGAGGATATCGATGACGTAATTTCTCGCTTTTGCATGGCTTTTTGTGCAAAGCTGGGGGCTCTGAACTTCCCGCTTCCTCCCCTTTCTTTATTGGTTTCCGCCTCTTTGTGTTTTTCCTATTACAAAATGTTACGAAATATTGCGATTTTTTTCTTATTACTTCGCCACCTTTCTTATTTCGCCACCTTTACTCCCGGGTTTCCGGATCCCCTTCGCCACCCCCCCCCCCCCCCACCCCTTCCCCCATATTTCGGTAATTTCAATTTTAATTAAGGTCATTCCATCGAAATAGAACTTACAATAGATTTTCATTCAAACTTTGCCTATCGGTTGGTTTATCTTAAGGGAACTTAAATTTTGAAATAAAAAGAGGGGTCCCGGTATTCGTTTAGGAACAGGAGGACCTTGTATATACTCCTTAATTCCTTACAATATCAACTTCCAGAAACGTTTTTATTAGCTAAGTTCACGTTTCCGGTGATTATGTATTCTTCTGCAATAGAAATTAGTCTATATTTATTTTATAGAAAGAAGGTGATTGCTAGACTCAAAATAAGAGAAAAAATTGATAGGTCACCGTACTCGTTTACGAGAAAACGACGATTCATCTCTCTGGCGAGCTCAGCCGTAAAGGAAAGGCGCCATTTTATTAATGTGCGCGCGCTAATTACGTGTGAAATCATGCGCAGTAATGATGCGCAATGCAATACTAAGAATCACCTTAAGTGCATATGTATTAATTTTCTACCCGTATATCAGTCAACTTGAAGGCCTTGTGCTACTTTGGCCACTGCACACAAGTTTATTGCACTTAGGGAAAATGTGCACTGATGGCATGTAAACTTAATAATAAATTTCTGTAGAGATGATTATACAGTACGGGCCCATGAGCTGTACATTATAGACATTTAGCCACATGGAAATTCTGAGGGAAATGGTGGTGTTACTCACTGCGTATCGGCCTAGCTACTATTTCTAGGGAAAACCTTCCAAGTGGTATTTATACGAAGGTTACGAAAGAGGGTTGGGTCTGTTTGAACTTCTCGCTTCCTGTGCCGTTCTACTCTAGCCCTCTTTGGTTTTGCTCTTTGTACTTTTCCTGTTGCAAAATATTGCTTTTTTTCATATTTCTCCCGGTTCCCGTTACCTTCGGCATCCCTCTTCCCGCCCTCTATTGACCCGCCTCACTCCTTCCCCCCCCCCCCCCCCCCCCCGCCTCCCCTTTATTCCCGACAATTTCAAAACACGCCTATTGGTATATCCAAGTTGCTTCATTTTTTTGTTATTCTTT
Organism: Desmophyllum pertusum; assembly: GCA_029204205.1. Classification (NCBI taxonomy): domain Eukaryota; kingdom Metazoa; phylum Cnidaria; class Anthozoa; order Scleractinia; family Caryophylliidae; genus Desmophyllum; species Desmophyllum pertusum. The sequence continues at coordinate 1,315,349 of MU826358.1, forward strand.
TCTTTTCAGAAGAAAACGCTTTTCCTTTCTCCTGCAGAGAATCTTTTTAAGTTGTACGATGGAGTGGAGACATTTGTGATGTTCATTGGATATCCTCGTAGTAGACACAGCTTAGTGGCCGCCATCTTGGACGCACACCCAGAGATTATCATCCCACATGAGTACGGTGTGTTAGCAAGATGGAAAGAATACCAGTCATCAGATTTTAAAATAAAAAACCTGAAAAAATATGTTTTATTTTTCAATCTTCACAAGCTTTCCACCGAACAAGCTATGTTTGGTGGAAACCGTGCCAATAATGAAGGTTTCTACAACTACAATGTTCCTGGTTTATGGCAAGGAGGATATGAAAAAAAAATACAGGTATTTTTGATAGCTGCTCTTATTATTTATGATTTAGATCGTCTTTGCACGCATTGTGGACCTATGACGCTAAATAATGATTTTATGCAGCTGGTATGGTATATCACATCGAGTTCATGCTACAGAAACTGGAGTTAACCACCAGCAACTGGGATTCATGTCAACCTGTAGTGTTTTAGTGGTGGTGGTGGTGGTGGTGGTTATAAGCCTATTTTCTCTGAAATCCCGAAAATGAAAGAGTCTATCAATTTTGTGAAATTAAGAGTGCGCGAAGATTTTTCAGAACAAGAATTTTCGAAGAAAATATAACCGGGCTTTTTTTATCAAGCAAGAAAGCAGTTTTGCTTGAAATCTATCAGATTAATCACGGCAGTCACGCTGAAGTCTGATGTTTGCGTATAGTGCCTACTGTTAATTTTCTTGCCTCTGAGCAGTCTTTGAAGATCATTCCTCAATATAAAGCCAGAGTTGAATAAGAGGAAAAAACACGACAACATAAGTACGAATCGTTGTTGAACCATCAATCGCAGACGTTCCGCGTTGCACCATCATCATTCGCAGCTATTCTAGTCACAGTTCGACAAATTGCGTGAGTCAAAATGTGATATCGTGACGTAATGGTTATTTATAAATCTTCTGCGTACAAGGAAGTGAAATGCTGCACCAACATGAAAAAGTAATGTATTTCACACTAAATAAACAGCAGAGTATTCATGTTCAAATCAAAAGTAATAGCTTGATATGAAATTTGACCTAACGGCGACCCTGGTTTATCACAGACGTTGCGAAATCTCTTCAAGTCACGGTTAGACGTGACTTATGTGACCCTATGACGTAATTGTCCTTATTTATAAATCTGCATTTCTCAGCAAGTTTCTGTTTTTCTCAGAAAATATACGGAAAAGATATGTATTTCACACAAAATGACTATTATTTAATAGGACAATATTCATAAAATATCATTTAGGCAAAGGATGACCCTGGCGAAATGTAACGTAGCTTGATAAAAAAAATTGATCTAATGTCGCTTCCAGTGTATGTGATGTACGTACGCAACTCACAGACAAGTCAAGTCACGATTCGACGTGACCCTATGACGTAATCGTCCAAATATAAAATCTGCACGTCTCAGCAAGTTTCTGTTTACATAAATATGCGAGTCGGAGCAAGTTTCTGTTTTCCTTTACGGAAAAGAAATGTATTTCAGACAAAACAAACAGGACAATATTCATGAGTCTGGCGAAATGTAACGTAGCTTGATAACAAATTTGATCTAATGTATTTCTAGTGTATGTGATGTACGTACGCAACTCACAGACAATCTCAAGTCACGATTCGACGTGACCCCATGACGTAATCGTCCAAATATAAATCTGCACGTCTCAGCAAGTTCCCGGCTGTTTACATAAATATGCGAGTCGGAGCAAGTTTCTGTTTTCCTTTACGGAAAAGAAATGTATTTCACACAAAACAAACAGGACAATATTTCATGACCCTGGCGAAATGTAACGTAGCCTTGATAAAAAATTTGATCTAATGGAGCACCTAGTGTGCCCACCAGTAGTGGGTACAATGATTTAATATTTTGACGAGTCAAACTCACCGACGTTGCGAAATCTGTAGGCCGCTCCGATGTGTTTACGCGGTCCTAAATTAATATTTATTTGGACCAGTCCAACTTTCACATAGGCTCGATTTCCGCCGCTCTCTCGAGTCCGGGCTTCGTTCTTCCCGGAGAAAATCTTTCACAAGGCGAATATATATTTCATACTCTCTCCTAGCTCTCCTCCTAGCACTTTGGCGGAGTAGAGGTATAAGGTGAATCACGACCAAAAAAAAACAGAAGCTATTTTACTAACCGGGCTGGGCCCTAGGCCCACGCCCGGTTAATAACGTAATTACAATTTTTATTGGTTTTGTGTTGACTGCGTTTTATTTATATTTTTAATTACTTTTCGGAAAGGTTATAGGCGACAAGAATGGTGGTGGGACAGCAAGAGCATTAATGGACGTCAATCAAGGTAGAGTTCTTCTAGAAGAAATCAATCAAGTCATCCAAGTACCAATTAAATTCATACACGTCACCAGGAACCCATTTGACAACATATCAACCATGATGCTTCGCGCTACAGGATCACGTGACGCTGTGAGAGAAGAAGGAGTAAAAGTGAGGAAGGGCTTTTCACTTGTAGTTAATTATGCTTATTTATTTTTATAACAAATTTCTTGAACAACAACAACTTCATGAGATAAATGTAAAACTTAGACTAGAGAGATAGTTGTCGACAAACTATTCAGTTGTCAATAACAAAAAAGCCAGTGTGTGAAGCTTGTTCTCGATAACAACATTGAAAAAATATTAGTTATCGACAACACAACAGTTGTCCTTTTCAAAAGGAAAACTAATTGTCGACAACTACGCCAAGAGGCACGTGCACGAGCTATTGTACTGGACATCAAACCTTTTGTTTAGCGACATTCTCGCTAAACAAAAGGTTTAATGAACAGTACAATAGCTCTGCGCGTTTTGGAACAGTTCCCTATTATCAGGGTTCCTTTGCAGCGTTTTTTTTTTTCGTGGAAACAAAAAAGGCGCTTTTTTGTCTTTCTCCGAAAAGCGTTTTACCATTTGTCTTTCGATGGTCCGAATCCGCGTCTGCCATCTTGGCCAAACGCCCAAACGTTTCATTGGCATGCGCAGGAACGCTAGTTACCAAGCTCTCGCATAAAAATATACAAGTTATCGATAATTTTGGCCTCTGGTGTGTGGAAAAGCTCTATCGAGCACTAATAATAATAAGTCGAATAATAATCATTGACAACAACTATCTCTCTAGTCTGTGGACGCCCTCAGTAACCCACAAGTGACTTTAGTTAATCCTGGCGGGTTGCTACACAAATGATAAGCCTCATTCCGATGATAGCCGATATTAGACAGCTATTATTATAATTACTATGAGTTTGGAATGGTTACTCTGCTGATGCACAACAAGTGGGAAAGACCAATCCTAAACCTACATTGTCATTACTGTATGATGTAATAACGCTTATTGTTCCTTTAAAATGTAAACAATAGAGATTTCAATATGCTGCTATTTAGTTATTTCGATGTATTCGCTGTATTACGTAATACTTAGACATATAAATAAGAAATTCACATTGTAATGCACACTGATGCAACTAACGATTTCATTTCCGACAGATAAACAACACAACAGTACTTGACCGGGCCATTGCAAGGTACTTTGGAAAGGCAGCCTCTAACCAACGCGTCAGGGAGCGGTATGGAGATGCTGTTATCGATATTCCAGGACACGAAACAGTGCTTCGACCCAAAGAAACGCTGCAAAGATTATGCGACCATTTAGGAGTCACGTGTTCTGAGGATTATTTCGAAAAATGCAGCAGAATTTTGTATGGAGCTCTTTCAGTCACGAGAGACAAAGTAGTCTGGACCGAGGAGCAAACAGCACGTGTCACAAAAATGATGAAGAACTACACTTTTCTGAAAGAGTACTCATTTGATGAATATCCTAAGTAATATCCTCCACTATTTAGAAAACTCACAAGGAGGAAAAATGTTTTGAGGTTCCTTATCTTATCTTAACTTTCTGGCAATAACTTTTACCTTTTATGATAATTTTAGCATTATTTTATTGGTTTGTGTACTTTTGAGACATTTGTGGTGGTTTTCTGACGTTTTGGAAAAATCTTGAAATCCAAGATGGCGGCTGTTCGTAAGTCATGACGTAATTTCTACGTAAAGACGTCATCATCTCGTGTTTCATACGTCAAAAGAAAGGTTTTTGGACGTGCTATATATCCTCCAAATAATCTGCATATGTCTGTCATCTTGCGCTGAGCGAGGAAGGTATCTCATGTTTGGCGTCCCTGGTCCACTCTTCAAAATTCCGTGCTTGCATGGCTGAGCCTGCGAATACTCAGCAGTTCCTCGTCGTTGGGTGGTTCGTCATAGTCGTGGAAATAAAGTAATGCCTTGGATGAGAAGAAAACTAAATGAATAAAAACGTGTTTTTGTTGTATTTTCTACAAGTTACAGCTTTCAACAGTACTTCAGGCATCCCTGCAGCGGCCATACCCCTTGCTTCGCGAGGTACTGCGAATGTCGTATTACATCTGTCTTAAACCCCGATCAAACGGTCACAACATTTGTCTCAACATTCTCTCAACATTTGTTGTGACATGTTGAGAGAATGTCGAGACCATGCCCGGTCAAACGGCCTCAACAACCTCTCAACATTTCAAGAACAAAAGAAATGTTGTGTAGATGTTGAGACAACGTTCAAATGAATTTAAACTCGTCTCAACATGTCACAACATCTTTCAACATTGTTGAGAGGGGTGGTCAAACGCCCTCAACATCGGCTCTCAACAAATGTTGAGAGAATGTTGAGACATATGTTGTGACCGTTTGATCGGGGCTTAAAGGAGAAGGTCACTCCAGAAAGCGTATTTTTTTCTCGCTACCATTAAAAGGTAAATATGAAGATGAATTACTGACCGTAGTTTGAAGTTCCAAAGAGCCTCATAACCTCGCGAAATTTGCCTTCAAAGTGTCGAAAATTCGACTAAGGCGGCCGCCATTTTGAAGACTACTCAGAAACCTGGCAGCATAATCGTGACGACATTCAGGTTGGACGGAATGACGTCACGATTATGCTGCCAGGTTGCTGAGTAGTCTTCAAAAAGGCGGCCGCCTTTAAGGGATTCTCCTGACTGATTTGCCACACATTTATTTTAATATTTATAGTTCGGAGAATTTAGTGATACATCATACATGACAATGTCGGATCTTCACTGCAGCTGATTGGAATTATGTCCCACAATTGAGATTTTATCATAACGAAACTAAAGCATTTTGATTGTTGCAAAAATGGCAACCGTATGACGTCATACGCGCGGGAAACTCAAAGCATAAATTAAAATGCTTAAAGCTTGTTCTCCCTTGTCTTGAAACATATATATATTTTTTTAGATTATACTAGTTTCCAACAATTTGTTCTAACAGTATAACATCGATCCGGGGGGGGGGGGGGAGGGGGAGGGGAGGGGGCATTCTGATTGGTTCCATGAGTGGCCCGAGTTTTGCAATAAGGACCGCTAAGATGGACCGCTCACGAATTCTACCTCACCAATCGATACTACAGGATCATGTGTGATTGAGCACGTGACCAACAAACCACATTAGCAACTAGCAAACCCGTTTGTGCAGTCGGACATTTTGTACTCTGCGAAAAATGTACCCACAAACAGCGCTTATACTAGAAGATCACGCTCGGCGCCGAAAGCGTACCGCTTACCTTGATCACAGGATTACCACTTACCTTGATCACCGTGGAAACTACTTGCCTCGATCACAGGGATACCACTCGCCTTGATCACAGGGTTACCACTTACGTAGATCACAGGCAAACCACTTACCTTGATCACAGGGATACTACTTATCTTCATCACAGTAACACTGTGTAGATGCAGCAACTCCACTTAATCATCAAAGTGTAGTTTTATCCCATGCATCATCCATTCACTTTCTCTCTCTCTCTCTGCTAGACTGAACATAAAAATCTACACAGTTAAAAATCAGAGACATTTCAATACATGTTTACACTAACAAATGTTCGCCACCCATCCCAAAACCTCGTATATTGCGCATGCGCACGCAATTCCCGAACTAAAAAGAGCAAGAAAGTAACAGGTGTTGCGGATTGTAGCCTCGCATTCCGGAATCGACTGAAACAATGATCATTGAGATCATCATGTTACTCGCACGTAGCCTACAGGAGTAATACGGGGCTAAAGCTAAAGGAGCGCGCGCGAGATATTAGACGCGCGAGGAATTCCACGCGCGCGCCCATCCAACTCGCGTGCCATATTAATTACTCCAGCGCTTGTATAAACGCAGGCTACTACGCACGTATAACGGTTGATCCTTGCATCCATGCTGTGATGCAGGAGATCAACCGACATCGACGTCAGTAGTCAATAAGAATATCGCAACGATGTTAGATCGATTAGCGATCTGCAATCGAGGCGAAAGAGTAACCGATGGACGATCTTACAACGATTAATGATCCAAGATCGCCAAACGGATGTTTGAGGTATACATAAGCAGAACTTTATAATGCGTTTTTGCTTAAATATACTTGAACTATGGATTTCTGATACAGGTTGAGATCAGGATCAAACAGGTTTAGGCAATCGAGTATCGAAAGACACTTTAGATTAGCATATACAATTTAAACAAAATTTAAAACGAACAATTGTCGATTTCAGAGATAATTAGCAATTAGACGGCAAGCTCGAGGTTTCTATCGGCTGATAGTTGGCGAGAGGCGAAGCCCCGAGCCAACTATCAAAGTCGATAGAAACCGAGAGCGAGCCGTCTAATTGTTTCAGCATAACCCAGTGGCTGATCTATTAAATATAGAATATCGATCAAACTGATTTACTCAAGGTTTTGTTTAATAATTTTTCCGTGGCTGTAATGCACGAAAAACTGTGCGCGCGCGCTCTGAGAGCCGTCTATTCTGCGGAGGGAATTTAGAGCCACCTTAAATTTTCGAAAATTTAAGGTGGCTCTGAATTCCCTCCGCAGAATTTTTTAAACTTTGCAAAAAGTTGTATCTTAACATGCTGATCATTATTCAATTATAAAAAATGGGGGTCGCCAGGCTCGTTTTTGAGTTATAAGCACTTAAAGCTAAAAATAAGGGTGTTTTTGACAGGGAATACTGTTGCTATGGTAACCTATTATGTCACAAATATTATCATAACTTGTTCACCGATGATTGGGCAATCGTTTGATACCTTTATTTTAACATCAACTGATATAAGATGGTAGTATCGATCGATCAAAGCGCAAGGGCTGTAAACCGTTACCAGCCACCTTAAGCTATATAAAGTTTACCTTCACATGTAGGTATATTGTTGTTCCACACACCAGGAGGATGGTTACCAGGAGCATTACACGTGACTGATGACGAGCCATTCAAACGATAACCAATGGAACAAGAAAAGTCACATTTTGCTCCATAATGATTGCCACAGTTGCGCATGTGCAGTGGACCTCCTGGAACTACCATTTGCGTCAGTGATGTGCAGTTGATAACTATCATCACAAATTGTGCAGAAATAAAGAAAAGTACAGGATAGGTTAATAGACATATCAGTGACGAATCCATGAAGGGGAATGATTTATAAAAGGACAAAATTCAACTGCAATAGCTTTCGAGCATAGCTTAACAGACAAACTACGGTGCGCCAAGTTGATTGAGCGGGCGCCTAAGATTCTTCCGCAAAATATATATTCCTGACTACGTAATACGTAAGCTGTGTTATGCCAAGTTCGTCCAGACGTTTTGCGCGCGTATTTCAGTTTCCTTCTTCAAAGACAGGCGTAATGTGATCTGAGTTATTTTACTTTAAGACGAGGAACCTAACAATTCACTAGCACCCTACATATAAATGTTATCTGGAGTTTTGTCGTATGGTCACCCCATGCAAGCAATAATCATAATCAAACATTCATTGCATCGCCTTTAACGGACGTACTTTGGCAAACAAACTCTTCTCCACTCCAAGCTCCATTATCTTGACATCTTCTTAGTTGAGAACCAGACCCTATATAGCCATTATTACACGAGAACTGACATACTGCATCAAAATACTTTGTTGTATTCCCTGGACATGCAAGTCTTTTTCCATTGGAAGGTACAGGCAACGATGGACACGTGATCGCTAAAATGTAAAACCAAAACTAATTAAGATAGTAAGAAAACAAAAATAATTGTGTAGTACAAGCGGTTCATGGTATTAAACCACCTGTACTGCAGGCTAATCAAAGATAGTCCTTCGAGAAACATTTCCCCTTTCAAGAGCAACGCGGACAAGATCGTTTTATCGTCAAATGTAGTAAATGGTGAGAGAGAGCCAATCAGATTCGCGGATTTGGAAAATTAGGAACATTGTCTGAATATTGTATAAGTGGTATTGACAAGTGTATATAGGTACCTGTGCAGACAAGGTCAGTCCCACTCCAAGTTCCATTGTCTGTACATCTTCTAGCTGTTGAACCGGACGCTTGAGATCCATTCTTACAAGAAAAGCTGCAGACTGTGTCATATGACATCTCTGTCGTATTACATCCCAATAACACGCCATTGGTCGGTGTCGATAACGTCGGGCATGTGACAACTAAATAACAAGAAATGATTTTCAAAGGTGAATTGGCACTCGGTCCAAAATGGCCAGGTTTCCTTATCATAAAGCTACTAGGAGTATTGCTATTCCCCCTGGATAGGATGCTAGTCCATCGCAGGTAAGGACAGGTAACCCCCTTCCAACATTTTTTCTCAGGTTGCCCTGGCAATTCGTTGGTACAAAAATAATTTGGAAAATTAATATTTACCTGCCCAAAATAATGGCTTAATTTATGCTGTTTCAATCAAGAGAATTCTATCAATTACTGAATAATAAAACCCACTGTGTAAGTCAAACCGGTCCTGGGAAATGGAGTAAAATAAACGCTTTCACTAAATGAAAAATCCTGGATACTTATCACTGAAAAACATTTGTAAAGAAAATAAGTTAAAACACTTTCAATTAAAATTCATACGTAGCTGGCGCGAATTCAGGAAAAAACTTGACCGGTTTACTAGATAGACTCTGAGCACCGAACAGTATGGAAGTCCGGAGGCAAGTTCCCCGGAAAAGGTTTTTAGATTTCAATCTCTAAAATTGTATTTCCCTCGATTTTGAGTCAGTCATTTGGAAAATTTGACCGATTTCCGTAAAATGGTGTAAGCCGGTCTGCGTAGAATCATGGTAACAAAGAAAGAATGGTTTTAAGGAAGATGGTGGATGTCCGTACCGCACTGCACTGCACTGCACTGCAGTACAGACATGGTGTAATCATACATTCACAGATTGTACATTTGTCAGGTATTTTGTGCAAAAAGTAATTCATTGGTTCAACCATAGTTAATAAAGAGAAATGGTTATGAAGCCTGGCAAAGTTCTTTGTTATATGTTTTTGTTCGCTATTTTGGAGGTTGACCGTGCACAAAACCTGACAAAATACAATAGGTGGTTACGTGTGTTCAAGCGACTAACCAATAGAAACGTTGCGATTACGTAATTCATGCATAGTGTATGAGCTCAAAACAAAAGATGTGCACAGTCATGGACCTTCCAACATAAATCGTGGCCTCTTTGTTTGCTCCTTTGAAGTTTTCCGGGCTTCATAACCATTTCCCTCTATTAACTATGGTTCAACAAAAAATATACGTCTGAAATTGAAATTGATTGCCTTAACTTGAGATTCCTTTTTTTAACAGAGTTTTTCTTTTTATATTTTCCAGCCCTTCAGTTTAGACTTTGACTAATGACAAACTCCACAAACATTAGTACTGAAAAACACTTTTATACAAGAGAAATAAAACCTCGATTGTTCTTTAATCCTGGATCATTATGGATCAAATGTGTAGCAAGTCTAGCCTGCGAGCAAGCTCCCTTGGAGGTGGGGGTAGGGGAGAGAGAAAGAGGGAGATGACGGTTTTACTATCGCATTAACGGAATTAGTATAATGTTTGAATAATTAGTGAAGCAGCCTCGTATTTACAGAACGCTCGACGGATCTTTTGGGTGTCGGAATAAAATACTCAACAATGGTTCAACTGAACTCACCAGCGTCGGCGTTACCACAGTACCGAAACAAACAGTCAGGCGTCCTCTGTAACTCATACACGAAGTAACCACCGCAGTTCTTCACTTTAATGGTGTTGCTCCAGTGACAACAGTTGTTTGACCAGTGATAACAGACTCTTCGAATCACTACACCATCCTGGACAGTGGGGTGTGTAGCATTAAGCCAACCTGGAGCATGAGTACCGCAGCGTCTCATGGGAAACACATGCGTCTGCAATCTGATCTCCAGCAGCTCCCATAAAACGGTACCAACCTGGCGTCGATAGGTCCCGCCTATCACATCTCGTATTGTCCTGAGCTGTGTGTCCTTGACTGCGCTTGGCTGAACTTAGCACTGTGTAATTATAACACTCATTCCCTTTAAGAAAAGTAAATACTAATTATCTATACTAATGATAAGATTAGAATACCTTAGTACCATTAGGGCATGTATCTCAATACCTTACAACAAGGCGCCCAAAAGTGTGACCACTTTTAATTAATTCACATTCTTTTGTGCGTGCAGACTACCCAATCAGAAGCCGAAGAATAACTATCCTTGACTTCTGATTGGATAGTATACACGCACGAAAGAATGCGAATTAATTAAAAGTGGTCACACTTTTGGGCGCCTTGCAAGGCTGCTATTTATTGCGATACTTATAAATTTTGCGATTTGGAAAACTGCGTATTTTGCGAGTGTTTTAATTGGCGATTTTTCAAAAAAATATTCCGATACAAAGAACAAGCGAGAAACAAGGCGAGAATTTGAATTGTTTTTATTCAACGATATTTTTGTTAAGGTAACACAAAAAGTAACGTACTAAACTCAACAAGAACACTTTGTCAAAAGGAAAAAAATGCGTCAAAAAACGTCCTTTTTTTTCTTGTTTAAACTGCAAAACAGGGTAAATTTCGCGAGTAAAAATTACTGCGGCAACTAAATTTTGCGATTTGCCAAAAATCGGAAAGATTAGTTGCCGCAATAAATAGTAGCCTTAAGATATTTGACTTCAGTCGTTGTTAAGGCCGGTAAAAACGCTTCACAATTGTCGTCGACATTAATTTGTTCTGGTTTAATCAGCATAAATTAAAAAAAAAAAGATTAAGTATATTTCATTCGACGGACCCGTTGCGAAGGCTTGGTAAGTACATAAAGTACATTTGCAGTTGACAATCCAAACTCGAGTTTGGATTCGAGTTCAAGTTGGACTTCGAGTTAGATCTATTTTTATGGCCTTTTCAGGGTAAAAGTACCACACTTTTTGCTATCTATTTCCTTCCTGGAAAGAAAATATACAACAAAAAGGGGTACTTTTGGGTAGACTGAAGGCTCCAGATAAACCGATAATCCGCATTAAGGCCTGGTTTTCACAAGCACAAGCGCAAGCACAAGAGCCCTTATTTCACCGTGATAACGGCAGCGACACAAGCATAATCATAAGCGCAAGGATAAAAAAATCATTTGTCTTGTGCTTGCGCTCATACTTGTGTTCGCATTATTCTACTGAAAACGGAACACGGCATAAGAACAAGGGAGACTACATCTTTCTCGCTCCAGGTCCTTCTCGCGTAAACGCGGGCTGTTTAGCCTGTTGCGGAAAATTCAAAATGGAGGAAGGTTCAGTGCCGAGCCTTTGATGAAAAGTTTTCCGAGGGTGTGCGAAACTACCGGTTACTATACGCTAAATAATGTAAAGACGTCCAAGGTAAAAACAGAAAAAATGAAGCGTGGAAAAAAGTGACCGGACGGAGGAATGGGGATAAACAAAGGTAAGGTTGAAAAGTTTTCGGATCGATAGCTATCTCGAGCTATCGATCGATCGATTCATACAAGAAAACTATATTTTATAGGGACAGGCGCGGATCCAGGAAAAAACCTGACCGCTTTACTAGAGTCTGAGCGCCGAATTTATGGAATACCGGAAGCAATTTCCCCCGCAAACGTAGCCTGCGAGCAAGCTCTCTTGGCGTTTTTTGGGGAAAAAGAGAAAGAGCGGGGGAAAGAGAGCTTGCACTAATGTCTCAGAATTTTGCATGCCGCCCCCCAAAACCCCCGCCGTTTCCAGCTTTTGAGCTGTCAAAATTTGGTCAATTGAAACTTCGTGGTCGTCTCAATTTTCTACGTAACGCAATGCCTTGTATTCGATCTCACACGCTCGAAAGTCGTTTCTCGAAAAGTACTAAACGGGTCGAATCGAAAAACATCTCTATCGATAGGGGTTTCAAAGCGCAGGACAGCTAGAATATTTGTTCCCCGTTTGTTAGAAATTCCGCTCTGAAATTTCTGTTGCAAGATTTTGCATATTTAATTACAAAAGCCAGTGTGTAGTATTTCCCAGTATGCTACGAAAAATGTTGTTTCTCCGGAACTACCGTACCATTTGACTCGAGAGAGGTCTCTTTGGAAAGCATTTTCAAAGCGCTGAACAGAAAAAATATTTAGTACGTGCCCCTTCGAAGTTTACTTCCAAAAATACCTGAACTAATTTTTCTGCATGAGTGATAAACACTAAAGCGTCATGTTTACTAAGAAGACGGCATCAATTAATTAATTTCCACCAATCAGCATTTCGCGTCGATTTTTTGAGCGCAGATATTCAAAACTCTGAGACATCGTTGCAAGCTCTCTTTCACTTTCCCGCCTCTCCGCCCCCCACCCCCCAAAAAACCCCAGAGAGCTTGCTCGCAGGCTACCGCAAACGTTTTTAGATTTTCAATCTCTCAAATTATATTTCCCTCGATTTAGAGTCATTTGGAAAATTTGACCGATTTCCCGTAAAACGTTGTAAGCCGGTTTGGATCTGCGCCTGAGGAACATTTAAACATAAAAAAATTATTCGAAAGAATAAGCGTTAGCGGAAAGGTGCGTCCTTTTTCGCTTTCACTTGCCGCAGAATAATGATCAAAACCGCAAATTCACAGTTCTTTAGTTTCTGCAGGCTTCTCTCGCCATTTCTTATTCGGCATATTTTGTTTTTCTTCCTAAAATTTCTTCCGCCATTCCTCTTGTCATAAAACAAGCAACACAGTCAACAATCACTTTGTTCCGCACTATTGGCACTGAGCCACGATATTGGATCATGATACCCAGGCCTCTACGAGCTCCACGCAATCCCCGCAGTGTACACAAGGAGAATCTTAAAAACTGCCAAACGTAACAGGCCAAAACACTGCAAAACCGGAACCCGAAGCGAATGACCAAAACCGAAAAACCCTTACACGTGTACTCATTGTAGCGGACGGCTGAAATAAGTTATCGATATTTAGACAGTATTTAGGTAAGGTCTGAAATAGAGCATGAAAATAATTCGTATATTTTGTTCTGAAATGGATAAAGAGTTTCAAGATAATAAGTGGGCCGCGCATTGGCGCCAAAAATTCGGGAAGTAACCCTCCCGGACATGTTATTCGATATTTATAATCAATAAATATTTCGCCTGCATAAACAAAAGATACGATACAACGATATAGTCTTAATTTGAATCGCTAAGAGTGAAAGAAACCTTTCAGAGTTCTAGATGAATACTTGATTAATATTTCCCGCGCCGTGTATTATATATCAGTCACGGAGATTTAATTTGGCGGGATTTTTTTTTTGTCTGGCTTGTTTTAAACTACTGAGTAGACTGCGATTAGTTCCTCTTCCCCTTAGTAGCTCTTCACTAAGTCCATCGAGCGAGAGGCGAAATTTCCTCTAGCTGTTGTAGCTTGTTGTTTCACGCCGCCGAAACTGATATAAACAACAGCCAGAATTTCGTCTGCGTTCGTATGCTGCAGTCGATCGTTTCGCTCGATTTCGCAAAAATTAATCGGTTTCATTGGTTTGGAGATGTTAACTTCTTGCGGACAACGCCACTGGATAACATGGCTAAGTCAACCTGATTTACATACACTATTACGCATGGAAATTAAATTTCTAATAATAGTACGAAGCCAAACATAGCAGGCCTAAGGAATAACAAGGAAAAGAGCATCAAATACCTTCAGAAGCGAGAACGCTATCGTGAAAACAGGCAATCCTTAAAATGTAAACTGTGCATAAGAACACAACAACCCTTCTGTGTGCCTCCATTGTTGATGATTTACTGAAGCTCAGTTTCGGTTACATGGGAGACTTTGGGGCCGGAAAACCGCCCAAAATGTCAATCAAAGCCAAAAAACAGCAATAAATTAAAAATATGGCTCAAACAGTAAAACCGCTGAAACCGCAAAGCCACAACTTCCCAGTTCTTCAGTTTCTGCAGGCTTCTCTCGTCCTTGCTCATTCGGCATCCAAATTTGTTTTTCTTCCCAAAATTTTTGCCGCCTTTTTCCTCATCAATTTAAAATGTGAAAAATAATTTTAAAATGACATTTGGTTGAAAAGATATTGCATTTTGAAATTTGCCAAATTTCTAAAAATAGTAACAAAATGGCGGAAAATTCAAAATTCAGATCTTCATATCTTTTTAAGTAATTGAGCTTTTTCAATTATATTTTCACATTTGAATTTGTCTGAACATGTTCTTTCAAATACATGCATTAGTTTTGTCATAAGGTGAAAATAAAATTTTGCTGTTAGCTGTATGACGTCATTTTACCGCCAAAAACCGTTAAAATCGAAAAACAAAAAAACATACGTTTGTTTCGAATTGCAATGTCTGTTATGTTGCAAAGTTTGAGCTCCATCGGATTAAAAATACAAAAGTAGTTACCTGAGTGCAGTTTCAGAGCGTATTTTGCAGTTGACAATCCAAACTCGAGTTTGGATTTGTGTTCAAGATGGACTTCGAGTTAGATCTATTTTTTATGGCCTTTTCAGGGTAAATGTACCACACTTTTTGCTATCTATTTCCTTCCTGGAAAGAAATGTACAACAAAAAGTGCCTTTTGGGTAGACTGAAGGCTCCAGATAAACCGATAATCCGCATTAAGGCCTGGTAAGCACAAGCGCAAGCACAAGAACACGTATTTCACCGCGATGACGGGCGCGACACAAGCATAAGCATGAGCGCAAGGATAAAAAAAATGTATTGTACTCATACTTGTGTTCGCATTATTCTACTGAAAACAGAACACGGCATAAGAACAAGGGAGCCTACATCTTTCTCGCTCCAGGTCCTTCTCGCGTAAACGCGGGCTGTTTAGCCTGTTGCGGAAAATTCAAAATGGAGGAAGGTTCAGTGCCGAGCCTTTGATGAAAAGTTTTCCGAGGGTGTGCGAAACTACCGGTTACTATACGCTAAATAATGTAAAGACGTCCAAGGTAAAAACAGAAAAAATGAAGCGTGGAAAAAAGTGACCGGACGAGGAATGGGGATAAACAAAGGTAAGTTTGAAAAGTTTTCGGATCGATAGCTATCTCGAGCTATCGATCGATCGATTCATACAAGAAAACTATATTTTATAGGGACAGGCGCGGATCCAGGAAAAAACCTGACCGCTTTACTAGAGTCTGAGCGCCGAATTTATGGAATACCGGAGGCAATTTCCCCCGCAAACGTTTTTAGATTTTCAATCTCTCAAATTATATTTCCCTCGATTTGGAGTCATTTGGAAAATTTGACCGATTTCCGCAAAACGTTGTAAGCCGGTTTGGATCTGCGCCTGAGGAACATTTAAACAGAAAAAATTATTCGAAAGAAATGGCATAAGCGTTAGCGGAAAGGTGCATCCTTTTTCGCTTCCACTTGCCGCAGAATAATGATCAAAACCGCAAATTCACAGTTCTTTAGTTTCTGCAGGCTTCTCTCGCCATTTCTTATTCGGCATATTTTGTTTTTCTTCCTAAAATTTCTTCCGCCATTCCTCGTAACAGGCCAAAACACTGCAAAACCGGAACCCGAAGCGAATAACCAAAACCGAAAAACCCTTACACGTGTACTCATTGTAGCGGACGGCTGAAACAAGTTATCGATATTTAGACAGTATTTAGGTAAGGTCTGAAATAGAGCATGAAAATAATTCGTATATTTTGTTCTGAAATGGATGAAGAGTTTCAAGATAATAAGTGGGCCGCGCATTGGCGCCAAAAATTCGGGGAGTAACCCTCCCGGACATGTTATTCGATATTTATAATCAATAAATATTTCGCCTACATAAACAAAAGATACGATACAACGATATAGTCTTAATTTGAATCGCTAAGAGTGAAAGAAACCTTTCAGAGTTCTAGATGAATACTTGATGATATTTCGCGCGCCGTGTATTACATATCAGTCACGGAGATTTAATTTGGCGGGATTTTTTTTTTGTCTGGCTTGTTTTAAACTACTGAGTAGACTGCGATTAGTTCCTCTTCCCCTTAGTAGCTCTTCACTAAGTCCATCGAGCGAGAGGCGAAATTTCCTCTAGCTGTTGTAGCTTGTTGTTTCACGCCGCCGAAACTGATATAAACAACATCCAGAATTTCGTCTGCGTTCGTAGGCTGCAGTCGATCGTTTCGCTCGATTTCGCAAAAATTAATCGGTTTCATTGGTTTGGAGATGTTAACTTCTTGCGGACAACCCCACTGGATAACATGGCTAAGGCCCAGTTCAGACGCCGTACTTCACATGAGCCGAATCAAATTCGAATTTAGGCCGACCCAAATTAATTTAGATCGACTGAATTGATTCAGACGCCGAGCTTAATTTAGCCAAACTTAAATTAATAGGGCAAGATTGCTGTTATATTTAAAAATGCATTATAATAATCCATGCATTTTTTTCGGCTCATGTGAGTTCGGCGTCTGAATCAAAGCCGGTCCACAACCGTTATTTTCGGCTGAGCCAGGAGGGAAGAACGGCTGAGCCGATCCGAATTGATCCAACCGTTCCGAATTGATTCAGACGCCGTACCTCACATGAACTTAATTCGTCGAATTCGATTCGGCTCATGTGAAGTACGGCGTCTGAACTGGGCCTAAGTCAACCTGATTTCACATACACTATTACGCATGGAAATTAAATTTCTAATAATAGTACGAAGCCAAACTTAGCAGGCCTATGGGTTAACAAGGAAAAGAGCATCAAATACCTTCAGAAGCGAAAACGCTATCGTGAAAACAGGCAATCCTTAAAATGTATACTGTGCATAAGAACACAACAACCCTTCTGTGTGCCTCCATTGTTGATGATTTACTGAAGCTCAGTTTCGGTTACATGGGAGACTTTGGGGAGGGAAAACCGCCCAAAATGTCAATCAAAGCCAAAAACAGCAATAAATTAAAATATTGCTCAAACCGGAAAACCACTGAAGCCGAAAAGCCACAACTTCCCAGTTCTTCAGTTTCTGCAGGCTTCTCTCGCCCTTGCTCATTCGGCATCCAAATTTGTTTTTCTTCCTAAAATTTTTGCCGCCTTTTTCCTCATCATAAAACATGACACTCGCGCCTCTACGTAGTCCACTTGTACATAGGGAAGAGCAAAAACCGGAACTCGAAGCGAATAACCAAAACCGAAAAAACCGCTTACACGTGTACTCAATGTAGCGGACGGCTGAAATAAAGTAAAGTATCGATTTTTGGGTCAGGTCTGAAATAGAGTATGGAAAATCGTATTTCTTGTTCTGAAATGGATCCAGAGTTTCAATATAAGAAGCTGTCCGCGTACCCGCAAAAACTATTGATTCGAAGAGTAGCCTTACAGATTAACAAGAATAGTAAAAAAGCAGCACTGAAAAACCGACCTGAAGAAATGAATAGGCTACAGTCGCACCTCCGCTAACGGACACCTCCCGTAGGCGGACACCTCTCGTAAGCGGACACTTGGTCATGTTCCCAGCTATATACAAACACTTCCTTTTTTAACCTCCCATTAAAGCAGACACCTCTCGTAAGCGGACACTTAGTCATGTACCCAACTACATACAAACACTACATTTTTAACCTCCCATTAAAGCGGACACCTCTCGTAAGCGGACACTTAGTCATGTACCCAACTACATACAAACACTACATTTGTAACCTCCCATAAAGCGGACACCTCTCGTAAGCGGACACTTGGTCATGTACCCAGCTACATACAAACACTACATTTTTAACCTCCCATTAAAGCGGACACCTCTCGTAAGCGGACACTTAGTCATGTACCCAGCTACATACAAACACTTTTGAACCTCCCATTAAAGCGGACACCAGTCTCGTAAGCGGACACTTAGTCATGTACCCAGCTACATACAAACACTACATTTTTAATAAGAGATACCTCTTTGCTCCATTTGTGTCGTACTGCGCACGCTCCGCGAGTTTTCTAATGAACACATAACAATCTGGACCCCAGAGCTCTTCTTTTTTGCGCATGACAAGAAAGCAAAGGCTCTGGGGTCGAGAATGACACACAAATTAATTAACAGCGGGAAGGCAAGTTCCATCGGTGGTCAGTAGACTTTCTAAAAGTCCTTTCTAATATTGTTTTTCCCAGTATTGTCTTCTTCGTGACTTCGTCGCTCAGTACCGATCGAAAGGTCATCCTCTCGCTTCACTCGAGGGCTAACTGCGCTAACTGTCTTTACTAATGCACCTATCAATGTTAAGCCCAGGGTGGGGTGGGGGGGGGGGGGGCAACCCCAGGGGAATTGACATCGAAGGCTGTTACCTGGGTCGGGATTTTGACAATTTACGTGCTCCCGTGGAAGGGAATTTGACACAGCCGCCATCTTGGAAAAGTGAAGAGAGCCTGAAAACGAGAACTCCGCCATCTTGGAAAATACACAAAAGTCCATGGGAATTTGAAACATGCTTTCCTTGTACGATTGTTTCGCACAATGGCACAATGGAAAAAAGGAAGGTGAGAAAATATGCTTGAATTTCTTGTTGTAAAAGGCCATTGCTTCTTTTTACTTCTGCTGGTCCTGTGGCCCAGGGGTGGGGAAATTGACTGTGGCATCCCTAAAAATGTCAAATTCCCCTGGGGTTGCCCCCCCCCCCCCCCACCCTAGGGCTAACATTGATAGGTGCTTAATTTTAAAGCGTCGAAGGCCTGTTCAGACACAGCACGACACAAAACATCATCAGCCTGAAGCCATTTCTTTTGTCATGGTGGCTGACCGTCGCATGTGTCTTGCTGAGTCTGTTCAGGCCCTCGATGTTTTCTAATTAGTAGAGTCACCAGTGTATGTAACCGTAAAAGCTCGTAAAGGGCGCCGAAAAGTATAACGGAAAAAACAACAACTACCAGGAAAAATAGCGTCGAGAAAATAGAGGGGCTGTGAACAGTCTACGATGCAACTTGCCTTCCCGTTAATTAATGTTAATTGTGTGTTCACTATATATAGATATTAGAACAACTCGCGGAGCGTGCGCAGTACGGCACAAGTGGAGCTCATAGCCAGTATTTGAACACGCGATCAGTTTGTTTCTGCAGTCATGAAGCGATTCCTAATAAGGAGGAAAAACTCGATGGTCCTTCTCTGCGTGGTTGCACTTGCACTAAGCGCTTTCATTTTTTTCATACTGGAGCTCAAAACCGACATCACAAACACTCGATGACTCAGGTATGGAAATATAAAAGCGGCTTGTATTGATTCATATGCAAATTTTAGACACCTAGTAGCTTAATAATTAGCTACTAAAAGTTCCCTTTAAGTTTTCGCAAACTTCA
Organism: Desmophyllum pertusum; assembly: GCA_029204205.1. NCBI lineage: Eukaryota > Metazoa > Cnidaria > Anthozoa > Scleractinia > Caryophylliidae > Desmophyllum > Desmophyllum pertusum. Next base: position 1,334,980 of record MU826358.1, read on the forward strand.
ACGGATCAATAAGATAACCGTTGATTGTTGATTCACAGGCGAACTACCCTTTTTTACCTTCGTATTTGGATACAGTACATTTACGCTTTTTCACAGCTTGTTTAAATTTAACGGTTGACTCGACCGTTAAATTTAAACAAGTTTTAGGGCCTCCACAGACTAGCGAGATAGTTGTCGACAACTATTTAGTTGTCGATCATAAAAAATTGTCGATAACAAAAAAGCCAGTGTGTGAAGCTAGTTATCGATAACTAAGGCGCTTAGTTATCGATAACTAGCTTCACACACTGGCTTTTTTGTTATCGACAACTTTTTATGATCGACAACTAAATAGTTGTCGACAACTATCTCTCTAGTCAATACAAGCTAATAAATCCCAGGGCTATTAAGCGGTCACCTCTATTAAACGGACGCGGTAGGGTCACCCTTTTGCAAGTCCCAATGAGCTGGGTTTTTTTTTTGCCAAAGCAGACTGAAAATCACGTAAAAACTGACTTTCACTGAAATTAATGTGGAGCCATTGTGTTCGACGAAGGGCTAACGCTCGAAACGTCAGCTTTTAGAAATTCGCTACGGCGGTTAATTTACCTTTATCAACTCCGAGTTGATAATCAACATAGTGTTTCACTTGCCCGCCGACGCAGCACCACAGTTTCATTAGAAACTAATCACTTTGTCCTTTTTTTTATCAATTGAAATTACAGAGAATGTGACTCTTTGTATCGTTAACGCGGTCAGTATGCCATTCCCCGAGGGTGACCGCTTAATACAGGTTTGACCGGTATTTTTAAATTAGCTTGCTATATTGTCATTGAAAATAATGAAACCTTTATTTAGACTAAATGGGGACAGTGTAAAATATTTTATATCATGTATTTTTTTTAATTTATCTCATAAACAGCTAGTCTCCGTTATTTGTGTCGTCACGCAACGCTTCTCCCCGAGAAGCGTTGCGTGACGACACAAATCAGTAACGGCTGCGTAGGAGACTAATAAACAGCTGGGATTAATCTAATACTTTCATTCTGATTTTAGTACGAAGATCATTAGCCAAAGAACCACAGGTAAAAATATAGTAACGATCAACGCAATAACTATCAAAAGATCGATCGCGATTTTAACAAAAAAATATATTAACCGTTTCAGTGTTTGTATATGGCAAACTGGTACATGGTGGAAAACAAGCATTCTGATTGGTTCCCTGAGCGGTCTGAATTCCGCAATACGCACCGCTAAGATGGACCACTTACGAATAAGTTTCTCTGATTTGCTTTTAATTTTTTTAAACAGTGCACAAAAGAAAACTGTTATATAGAAAACCAATCTCCTCAAAAACTATCCCAAACAAAAACCTTTTGGAATAGGGCAGAGATCGGGGGGGGGGCTCCCATATAAAAGTGACGGGGGTTATCGCCGGAAATCTTAAAAAGAACCCCTAAAAGGTACCAAAATCTCATTTTGTGGGTGTGGTTCGAATTCATTTTCACCCTAAGAGGTACCAATTCTATTGTTAATATATATTTTTCCAGCTTTATAGTACACTCAACAAAATTAAACGTTACTGATTGGACGAGAGTTCAAAATTCACCCAAAGGCATCCGACGATTTCCGAAGATGACCCGAACCCTTCCGAAGATTTCCGAAGATGACCCGAAGATTTCCGAAAGTCACCCGAAGTCCTCCGAAGATTTTCGAACGTGATCGGAAGGTCAGCAAATATTTCCGATAGTCTCCCGAAGATTGCCGAACGCGGTATGCAGTTACAACGAATTTTTTCTCATTTTGTTGAATTGTACTCGAAGTCTTGCGATTTCCTATACTAATACCATAAAAGGTACCGGGATAACTCTAACGGCAGTCATTTTAGATTTTAATACCCTAAGCGATACCAAACCAAGAATTTTAACCCCTAAAAGATACTGCGATCACCCCCGTCACTTTTATATGGGAGTCATACTGAAGATGATAAAATTAAAGGGACACTGTCCCGGCGTATTTGCTCAAAACTGTTATAAATGCTGCACGGAATGGTCCCTAACTTTATGGAATAAGAACTTAATAAACTCTAACTAAAAGGCAACAACATTTTTGCAAAATTTCAAAGATTTCCGAGCCAATCTTGAAACTGAAAAACTGACAGCCTGTCATTTTTTCAAAAATCCATATTGTAATCCATTTCCATCGCTAGTCATTCTAACTTCCTAATGGGTTCTTGCAGGAGCCCATCACTAGGAGCGTCCATCCCCCATACTCCGTCTATGTCACAGCATTTTTACAGACCGGGTTATTTTTAGACTCCTTTTTCCCGGGGAAAAATATGATCTCCTTGTCAATTGAGAAATATGACACGTCATTCATTACATCACAACTTTTGATTGGCTTGTTTGAATAGGAGTTCGCGGGAAAAGGAATCTAAAAATAACCTGGTCTGCAAAAACGCTGTGACACGAATCCAGTCTAGTGGTTCTTGTCATTTGTCCAGTGTTGTTCTACAAAATTCCAACCATTATTAATAAAATTTCAATAATCTGACATGTTTTTGAGCTTCCTAAAATCATTCTAAAAATGAGGACAGTGTCCCTTTAAAACTAAACGTTTTCCTTCCGGCCTAAACGGGCGTGATACCTTGGCGGGGGGGGGGGGGGGGGGGGGGGGGTACTCCCTTATGTGGCCTATACGGGGACGTGCCGCTGCCCGCTGGACAGGGTATGGTTTTTGGCCTCTCTGCCATGAACAGGGTATATAATTTCATGCGAGTCTGTCCTAAAGAGGGTCTGAACCTATCAATCAATCAATCAATCAATCAATCAATCAATCAATCAATCAATTTATTTCAACACGATAAATCAATCAGCAGAGCTGGTGGGGTCGTGCACTTAATTTAGTCAAATTTAATTTAGAACCTGTCCTTAACAGGGTATGGTTGAACGATTGTCGTCGTAAATATATGGTTTATACAGTATTTAGAGATCGGAGACGTTTGCCGCGTATCAGTCAAACGTGATTCGCTAAATTGCAACCTAAACAGGGTCCTAAAATAGAGGATGTTATCCTACACAGGGTAGGTATTTTAGGTATTTTTTTGTCCTAAACGAGGTCAGGTTTCCAAACCCTCAGCAGCACCCCTATATCCCCCCCCCCCCCCCCCCCCCCCCCCACTCCGGGGCGTGATACCAAATGATTTGTCTCTGAAATTTCAAATTGTGTGGTGTTGCAGGCAAAATTCACCAGTTCTAAACCATCTCCTGAGAGAACCAAATGACACGAAAACAACGTCTTGAGGATTACTGCCGAACACACACATTCAACAAGAAACCGACACGGGAAGATCTTCAGTACATTGCAGTCGATGATGAGAACAAAATAATGTACTGTGCACTTCATAAAGTAGCCTCTAAAACGTGGATAAAGATATTGGAAGATCTTCGTGGGGTCAAAGAGTATGTCAGACGTTGGGGCCTTTTTCGACGTTTCGGAGACTACACCGAGGAAGAGAAGGTATTACGACTTCAAACTTATTTTAAGTTTCTTATCGTTCGTGAACCCCTGCATCGCTTGCTCTCCACCTTCAAGGAGAGGTGGATACAAGGAGGACGAGATCAAAACAGCTCCCGAATTGGCCGACAACTAATTGTGTTAAGTCTTCGACCTGAAGAACTTAACCAGAACGAAGAAAATCACATCAGCTTTTCCGAATTCATTCAGTATTTTTCCACCAATGTGACGCGTGAACCTCATTGTCTACAATACGAAAAGATATGTCATCCGTGTGTTCTAAAGTACGATTTCATTGGCCATTTTGAGACCATGGGAGAGGACGGGCCTGTCATTCTTAAAATGGCGGGAATTGACGACCGCGTAACTTTCCCGCCAATCCACAAAGCAACCGGCTCGTCAGAAGTGTTGAAATACTATTCCCAGGTTCCTCCTCGGTATATCACTCGGTTAGGAGAACTGTATCGTAATGACTTTGAAATGTTTGGTTACGAATACCTGGGTCCTGTAAAACACCTCTTGCATCAATCTACCAACGGTGCTTAAAGGAGCTACGTCACGGATGGCCCAGTGTAACGAGGACTCTGGGAACGAGATTGCTTCCGTCTTCTCCATCCTCAACCATTCTCGTTTCCGTTTGGTTTATTGTCACCTCTTTGGTGTTTTTCTACCTAAGTAAACTGTAACAGTTACTTTATGGTTTCCTTCGATTTGAAGGTGATTTTGCACTTCACAAAAATAACTTAAAATATCGTGACATAGCTCCTTTAAACTAAAAGCACCTCCGGGCGACGGACAGACCGAAGGAAATCCAAACTATTATTTTAGGTAGTTTGGAGGAAAAAATTTGACGAGTAGTGATCACTTACAAAGGAGCACAATGGTTCAGTAAGATCGGGAGTATTAAATTAATTAAAAGCTCACAATTTCGGAACAAAAACATCAAATGTAAATAAAGTAGGTGTAATATTTTGATGTCCCGACTCGAGCTCTGGGCCTCAATTTCTAGTGTTTTAAAAAAAACCTGTCAATTATTTTCCACCCCATGAATAGTATAGCCTGATTCTCAGACGGTCCGACTCGGAGTGGGGGACCGAGTCGGACCGCTATGAATAGTATTGATTGAACAAAATCTACGCACAGTAATGCATCAAGACAATTTGTTGAATAAGTGATCAAATAAACGATTGATTGGTTGGTTTAAACTTGGTGAAAACATGCTGATTTTATTGCTGCCGGCTCTGCTCACTTAGGGCATATTTACATGGAGAAAAGTTGTCCTTGGTAGGAGGGTTACCCTCCTCCCCGAGCCATCTTCTACCGAGCGGTTATATGAAAGAAAGGTTGTCCCTGCTAACCGAGCCAAACTTGGCCCTCTCGGGTTCGCGCATGCTCTATATGTTCCGACTTGACGTCCCAGGTGGGACAAAGTGTTTAATGGAAAAATAATTGGCCGCCCCCCAGGGTAACCCTACCTTCAAAGCGAGTGAACCTCCACCCAGGGCCAAACTGCCCTCCGAAATAAATCCGAAATAACTTTGTGATTTCTCATGTAAACGGTTCGCTGCTATTTATAAAGAAATGTATGAAACGTTCTCTCGCCCGGGGTGGCTCGGTATGGAGGGTGACCCTTCTACCAGGGGCAACATTTCTCCATATAAAAAAGCTCTTAAAAATACAAGTTATTTACAAGTGGTCTCTGTTCAAGTCAACAGTCGCATGCAGTGCGTCAGAGTTTGTAATGTCTACATTTCACTGTTTCTTAGCAGTAGTAGGTTCACCAGTGATCTCCTCGAGTTCATTCACGATATTCTTGCAAAAGAAACATTCCTTGTTGTTCATTAAGTGGCGTGATATACAGGATCTACAAAAGAAAGAACAATTGATGGTGAAGAAAACTAGGGGTCCCTTAGGCCATGTTGTGTTACGATAATCGATTTGATTTGACTCGATTTGATTCAAATTTCAATTTGGTAACATCATAGGCCAAAAATAGTCGAGTTATAACGCACGCATTGCGTTACACATCATAAGACCTTGGTATGGTGTAAAGTTAAGGCGGGGGTACACGTGAATTTCAATGAAATTTTAAGAGGTTTAAAGAAGGGATAGAAGGAAAAAAAAAAAATTTTTGGAACACCAACAGACAGTTGATACCCACGCGGGTGCTTTTGCGTGGTTATCAACTGTCTGTTATGTCAATCTACTAATTTTTAACTTCAAATTCTTATTTTAAAACTACATTAAATCTTCAATATTTCTCATTTCCCTAAATTTTACAACTCCTTTGAGAAAAACTATTTCCTCCCAAACATTCCCAAAAATCACCCAAAAATTTACAAAACACCCCATAACATAGATTAATGAGATGAGCATAGAGTTTTTGGATTGCTTGAAACGCGAACGAGATATTTCCATTAAACCCATGTTAAGTGGCGGAAAAATGGCATTCATGTGTACCCCGCCTTAAAGTGATCAAATAATGCGCTAAAGGTCGCAGTCATATTTATACATTCTACATGTATTTTGCAACAGTTTGCCTGCTGACATTCGTCTTTGCTTTCCGAATATTTAATTTTCGATGCGATTCCTGTAATAAACTCAATACGCTGATAAACTTCAGGAAATATTTCAGCTCGTACAGCCTAGGAAAATGGTCTCTGCCGTATTGAACAGACTCAGGCACGGCAAATGATTCTCTGCTTTGTTTATAGCTGAGAAAACAAGCACTCATGACTGTGGTTTTGACGCATACATTTCATTCAAGTTACTCGCTTTTCAACATATTTGCTGTTTTTAGTCGTAGAGATTGTCCTTTCCCCTAAAATGTCCTGATTTGGGGCAACTTGTAGGAAATCAGGTCAATAAATAGAGCTTCTTCTAGTGATTATATTCCGAATTTGGGCGCTACACGCATGCGTCTTTTGCACAAGTAGCTTGTAGTGTACCATAAGGGAAACCGTGACACAAAATAAAAAAATATATACATTGCGCTGTTGCAGTAGTATTTGAAGTGATGTTAGAAGCAAACTCTCGTAATTCAATTTTCCATACGTTTCTTTAAAATTTCCAAAAGTTAACATCTTAGGATCGAGTGATCCCATGACAAAAACTACCCAAACGATTATATTGTGTAACGCAATATATTGCGTAACACAACATAAAAAACGACACTATTACATCGAAAGTACTGTTTACTTTATACCAATTATGGGTTTGAAACGAGTGTTATTAAACGACTTTTTGCGGCGACACTTCCGGTTCCACCGCCGGTAGAGGTATCGCAAAACATCGTTTGTTTCCGCTCAAGCTAGTGAGTTTGGGTGCAAAAACAAAGACAATCTCTCAGCTCTTGCTACCGAGTAGATGTTTCCCCGCGTTTTCCACTGGTTACATGTTTTCCCGCGTTTGCTACTGGTTACATGTTTTCCCGCGTTTGCTACTGGTTACATGTTTTCCCGCGTTTGCTACTGGTTACATGTTTTCCCGCGTTTGCTACTGGTTACATGTTTTCCCGCGTTTTCCATTGGTTACATGTTTTCCCGCGTTTGCCATTGGTTACATGTTTTCCCGCGTTTTCCATTGGTTACATGTTTTCCCGCGTTTTCCATTGGTTACATGTTTTCCCGCGTTTTCCATTGGTTACATGTTTTCCCGCGTTTTCCATTGGTTACATGTTTTCCCGCGTTTTCCATTGGTTACATGTTTTCCCGCGTTTTCCATTGGTTACATGTTTTCCCGCGTTTTCCATTGGTTACATGTTTTCCCGCGTTTGCCATTGGTTACATGTTTCCCGCGCTTGCCACAGTTTATCTTGTCACGTGATACCCACCTGCATGATGCGTGCAGACACGGAATGAACCTGACAGAGATCTTGACTGCGCAGCAGATGGGACATAATTCGTCGACATCCACGGACTCCTGTTGATAAGGAATCGCACTATGTTACTAATCCCTGCCATTTTTAAATGAATGTTGAATAACGATACTTATGTAGCGCTAACTCAGTAACTTCAATATAAACCATTGCTTAAAGCAGCTTGACCTAATCCCAGTAACAAGACTCGACTGTACTCGGTTTATCGATTAATCCGTTCAGCGGTCAAACGCAAAAATGCAAAGCTACTTCCGGTTTTCCCTGCCTTTAATTTTGTTAGAGTTGGAAGAGTAACGTACAACGGATGTTTGTAAGGAAACGTTACAACAAAAATACAGCGACAACCCAAAGTAAGTGGCGATTAAGGCTGGTTGATATATCTAAAGTGGAGGATTTCACAAATTTGAGACAATTGGCAGCGGCAGTTTTGGCGGGAACTGCAGCACGCGCACAGTGCATTTGACTGCTGTGAAACGTTCTTCTATGATTGACATGGTCACGTGACCAATTGTAAGCAGCACCAGTACCTGTTTCTGGAGCCCAGCTTCCAAGTACTCTCCCTCGAGATACGTCACCAGGCCCTCGACTCGCTGAACCTCCTCCGAAGTTACATCTTTGTTTATCACTGCAAAGTAGCAATGCACGTATTTGTGCGGTAGAATAAATCAACAATAAATTATCCTGCGAAATCGCGCGGAATATCGTCTCATATTTACACGTAGCCGACAAGGCCGTACGCGAGTTGGCTAAAATCAGACGATATTCTACAAGATTGAACAGGATAATTGTTTCATTATTCAACAAATTGTCAAAGAGTCGCAAAATAAAAGCATCGAAATGTCACAGCCTCCTCTTAAACTCAGCGGCGCTCTCCAATATGTCAGATGTGCACTTCCAAATATGGCAAACTACATATACTGCAGAATATCTGTCATACGGATGACAGATAAAATGGCGTCTTGACCATATATGGGCATCGTGACAATTTGTTGAATAATAAGCACGGACATGATTTGTTCCGAGTGCGAAGTTCAAGGAAAACTGTGAACTTCGAGGAACAGATCATGCCCAAAGACAAATAACCGTGGATATTTTTTAGGCCAAATGGAGGCTATTGTGTTTATTACCCTTCAAATATTTTCAAACAAGGCCTTCTCTGCTTGGGGAGATCTCAGCCAAGCTATCAAAAGTTAAGTAATTATTCTGGCGTTCAAAATAAATATGGGTTCCGTTTGATTTTATGGATAAATTTTGAGTATGTCTGAAGTGCGCTGAAGGAGTTGACATAGTTAGTTTTAGAATTTCCCGCCTGCAGCATGTTGCCGCGTTAACTCCGTCCCTACACACTCCACGCATTCTCCCCCCCCCCCCTACCCCCGCACTTCCCATTCTGTCCCAACACTTTCCCCCCCCCCCCCCACCCCGAACCGCACTTCTAATATTTTGATTTGTCAAATCAAACAGAACCTATCAGAAAGCTGTTAAAAATCAATCAAATACTTTGTCGAATGTCAATTAAATGGTACAACGCTAATTACTGTAAACACTCTAACTACAACAGTAAATAAAGTTTTCAAAGTACATGTTGTGAAGGAGAATTTTGGTGTCGAGGTTTCACCCGTAGCTGGCTTCCCACCGACCAGAAAGCATACGGTGTCCATGCTGTACCCAGGCTCAGCTAACAGGGAGGACGTGGCTCTCTCTTTGCTGCGAAAATGAAATAAACAAAGACAGAAAGTAAGAACGAAAGGAAGGAAAGGAGGGAGGATGGAGTTCTTATTATTGAGTCTGTGGATGAAACCCTAGTGTGTGACCATTCAACTGAAAGCTATTGAGCAGTACTTTCATGTGGTACTGTTATTATGCTGTACAAGGTGGTTCCAACTTTTCAGTGTGTAGATGAAACTCTAGTGTGTGACCATTCAAATGAAAGCTATTGAGCAGTACTTTCATGTAGTACTGTATTTACAATATTTTGTAAAATGAAACTATTTGACTTTTTTTCGAAGTTTTAACTTCGGGCACTCTTGGGAGTGAAAGGGTTACGGAGTTTAAACAAACCTTTCACTTGTGCCGTCCATAAGCAGCGTCAGCAAGATTCCAGTGACGGCACCGAGAATGGGAAACCTATCCACTGTTTCCAGTCCTGGACAAACGAAAGCGATTACATATGACAAAGAATGAGAAAATCTAAGGTATTTCACGCCATACTAAAAGCGGCAAAGTCTACACACCCGGACTGAGTTCAACGCACTAACCACTAGGCCACATGTGCAGCACCGACCTTATTTGCCTTAAGGTTACTATTTATTACGGCAACTAATCTTTGCGATTTTTGCGATTTTTGGCAAATCGTAAAATTTAGTTGCCGCAGTAATTTGTACTCGCAAAATTTACCCTGTTTTGCAGTTTAAGCCCGGGATTTAAGCAAGAAAAAAGGACGTTTTTTGACGTTTTTTTCCTTTTGACAAAGTGTTCTTGTTGAGTTTAGCACAATACTTTTTGTGTTACCTTAACAAAAATATCGTTGAATAAAAAAAATTCAAATGTTCGCCTTGTTTCTCATGTGTATGTTTTTTCGGGAATATTTTTTTTTCTTCAAGCGCTGAAATCTGTTGTATTTATCTCAGCAAAATCTTTGAAAAATCGCAAATTAAAACACTCAAAATACGTAGTATATAGAAGTTTCCCAAATCGCAAAATTTAAGTATCGCAATAAATGGTAGCCTTCAGGTACGACATATTTCGACTTGCAAGTAGAAAAAAGAGACTTCAGTTCACACAGGGCAGTGTCGATACATAATGCATGCGATCCCTAACGAGAGAAGCTACATTTGGGTTGGCGATAGTTTGTTATTCATCCGTATACCTCACTCACAGAACGAGGTAAGATGTCGTTTCGTCTAATACAGAAACTACAGAAAAAAACAGAACTTACCGTAACGCAATCTTGTTTAAACCTTACCTGGTAGGTGAAGCCTTGTCACGTTCTCAAACAGGTTTGAACTGGCAGTCACACGATTAAGGACCTGAGTTAACAACTTAGAAAAAAAGATCACACAATATCAATATAAGTGTTAGAGTGGTTTTGTAATGACTGACTGCTGTGAAACCAAAACTAAGCGGACACCCTCGCGACCAGAAAAATTGTCCGCTTAAGAGAGGTGTCCGCTTATGGGAGGTTAAAAATGTAGTGTTTGTATGTAGCTGGGAACATGACTAAGTGTCCGCTTACGAGAGGTGTCCGCCTACGGGAGGTTAAAAATGTAGTGTTTGTATATAGCTGGGAACATGACTAAGTGTCCGCTTACGAGAGGTGTCCGCTTATGGGAGGTTAAAAATGTAGTGTTTGTATGTAGCTGGGAACATGACTAAGTGTCCGCTTACGAGAGGTGTCCGCCTACGGGAGGTGTCCGTTAGCGGAGGTTCAACTGTAATCATACCTGGCCAATAATGGAATGAACCAATTGGAACGTAAGACAAATACACGTTACCGTTACACGCGTTAAAGTTTTTCAAGATCCCCCCCCCCATAAGAGGCGTAGCGTTTTTAAAATTACCTGGAAAAGACGAGCGATGTGCAGTTCAGCAGACTGTCGTTTCCAGTCCGTAAACACTTCAGGAGCAACTGTAGCGACCATTTCCAGTACCTGACGAGTGAAAAGTATATCGGGATTAGTCTATAATGGATCTGCTGCATCGGGTAGGGGGAGGGGGGGGGGGGGGGGGGGTGGGGGGTGTGTAAAGTGAACAAGTGAAAGGGATTGTATGTCCTACATTTTACACCTTACTAGGACGAATTAGAAAAGAAAATAGAACACTCACACAAACACGTACGATGTGGATTTTTCTGGGGTTTTTTCTAAGCCTCCGTAAGCGGACGCCCCAAATGAACAATCCTATTAGCCTCACTAAGGGCCAGTCCTAGTATAGTCGAAGCTCCCGTAAGCGGACACCTTCGGAAAGCAGAACAAGTGTCTGCAACAGGAGCTGGCCGCTTACGATAATGTGTATTTACAGAGTCTGTATGAGCTAGAGTTCAAACGGGGTTTTGTCAAGGCGGCCGTAAGTAAAGCTGTCCGCTTACGAGAGTGTCCGCTCAGAGAGCTTCGACTGTATACAGTGTTTTGTCACGATTGGCATTGCATAAGACAAAAGAAAACATTCATTTCATACGTAAGCGGCCACCTATCCATTATACTGCTAGTGGCCCTTACGAAAATCATTCGCGTAAGCGGCCACCTCCAGTTGCGGACACTTTTTCTGCTTCCCGAGGGTGTCCGCTTATTTACGGGAGCTTCGACTGTGTGCTTAAAATCGCATGAAACTAAAATATCACAATAGCAACCTGAGCTACGATATAACTAAACAGTTAAAACGAATTTCAAAAAGAAAAGATGAAGAACATAGAAGAGCGAAAGTTGCTGGAAAAAGCAAATACCGTCGAAGTTCTCTGAGCGGACACTCTCGTAAGCGGACAGCTCTACTTACCGTCCCCTTGACAAAACCCCGTTTGAACTCTAGCTCATACAAACTCTGTATTTACACATTCCCGTAAGCGGCCAGCTCAAGTTGCGGACACTTTTTCAGCTTCCCGAATGTGTCCGCTTACGGGAGCTTCGAATGTATTTCAAAACTCAGTGTATTTTCAAGACAAAACCTGCCTGAAATTTAAAAGTGCGACTCACCCTCATTAAACCAACAGTCAAATCAAAACAAACTGCGCATGTTCGTAACTGGCGCGAATCCAGAACAGTTTCCATTCTGTGAGTGGCCTGTTGAATCTATACCATAAAGAAACGAACATAAGCGTTACCATAAACAAACACGGTACCTTTAGACAAGGCTTGAATTTGTAACGGTTTGTCACTAATAATCTTAGAGGCTCTTCTACCAAAATTTGTCTGTCACTTCCAAGGAGTAATTTTGGCAAAAAGGCTTCAGTTATCGTAGAGCAACTTTATGGCATGTGGTACTGTAACGTTTACTATGTTATACAAGGTGGTTCTAACTTTTAAGTCTGTGGATGAAACCCTAGTGTGTGACCATTCAAATGAAAGCTATTGAGCAGTACTTTCATGTGGTGCTGTTTATTATGCTGTACAAGGTGGTTCTAACTTTTCAGTCTGTGGATGAAACCCTAGTTTGTGACCATTAAAATGAAAGCTATTGAGCAGTACTTTCATGTGGTACTATTTGTTTTTGAATATTTGAATACTCTTTCCTAATTTGAACTGTGGTAGTTTCCAAGCCGAAATGAAGCTGATAGAATACCATACCTCTTGTAACATTCCTATAAACTCCGAGAAGGACCAGTTTAGCTGGTTTAGCAGGCCGTTGAGAAACTCGTTTGCCAGTTGGTTGTCTTTGACACACAGCTGACCAAACAACTGCTGGCATTTCTTGGAAGGATAAGGAGCTGCAATAGGTGGATATAACGTGAGCGGGCATACGTCACTCTTCGCGCGCTCAAATCTTCCCTCGCTCGAGAGAAGTCTAAAGCCCGGGTCAAACAAGGATGTGAGTTGATGAGAGTTGGCTCTCAACTCTCGTCGACTATCAGCAAGCGTGGGGCAAACGAGAGAAAACTCTCGACGACTCTCATAAAGATTTGAATAGGTGCAAATCCGATGAGAGCGCATGAGAGTCGATGAGAGCGCACGAGAGTCGATGAGAGCGCATGAGAGTCGATGAGAGCGCATGAGAGTCGCTGAGAGTGCATGAGAGTCGCTGAGAGCGCATGAGAGTCGATGAGAGCGCATGAGAGTCGCTGAGACCGCATGAGAGTCGATGAGAGTGCATGAGAGTCGCTGAGAGCGCATGAGAGTCGATGAGAGCGCATGAGAGTCGCTGAGACCGCATGAGAGTCGCTGAGACCGCATGAGAGTCGATGAGAGCGCATGAGAGTCGATGAGAGCGCATGAGAGTCGATGAGAGCGCATGAGAGTCGCTGAGACCGCATGAGAGTCGCTGAGACCGCATGAGAGTCGATGAGAGCGCATGAGAGTCGATGAGAGCGCATGAGAGTCGATGAGACCGCATGAGAGTCGATGAGAGCGCATGAGAGTCGATGAGAGCGCATGAGAGTCGATGAGAGCGCATGAGAGTCGCTGAGACCGCATGAGAGTCGCTGAGACCGCATGAGAGTCGATGAGAGTCGATGAGAGCACATGAGAGTCGCTGAGACCGCATGAGAGTCGATGAGAGCGCATGAGAGTTGATGAGAGCGCATGAGAGTCGATGAGAGCGCACGAGAGTCGATGAGAGTGCATGAGAGTCGATGAGAGCGCATGAGAGTCGATGAGAGCGCATGAGAGTCGATGAGAGCGCATGAGAGTCGATGAGAGCGCATGAGAGTTCAGGCCAAACGAGAGAGTTTGAACTCTCATCAACTCTCATCCTCGTTTGGCCCGGCTTAAGATTCGACCCGAAAAATTGAAAACGGTAAATTGTATCGTAACACTACGCAAGTGACAACTAATCCGAACCACTGAATGGTTCTCTGCATAGTAGCTACGTCATCAGTATGGAATTTTTCGGGTAGAATCTCATGCAGACATCTCTCGAAGAAGGGAAGAATTGAGCGCGCGAAGATAGATGTCTGTTTACTTAGGTTAAGAGTACAGCTAAGTTAATTATACGGGGCACTATTAAAAAGTAACGGGAGGTGGGGAGGGGGGGGGGGGGGTTGGGGCATTTTGCTAAACTTACATAACGTGAGGTTAACTAAGGTTGTGATGTTCAAGATCTCAAACCCCGAACCTATTCCCTCGCAAGAAACTATTTGGAGGAGTCTGGAACAACAAATTCTGAATGTAAACGTGTTTTTTCGTCTTCGCAGGTGAAGCCTGCGTGGAGACGTCTTCAATTTCGAGAAGAAGAAACGAGAAGTAATCTGGGGTGAGTCGTATCTCGCAGTCGCTTGTGGGACCATTACTGTTGGCAAAATGGCGGTGAGCTTGAGGACGCGTCCCCAGTAACAGTCCCACAAGCGACTGTGAGATGCGACTCGCCCCAGATTGCTTCTCGTATCTAAAGTGGCGAATTGAACCCTGACTCGTTCCCAGTCGACTCTCATGAGAAAATTCCTATCATTCTCGCGTCAAACAATTTTCTCATAAGAGACAAGAGACGAGTCAGATTTGAACCCATGACGTTTGCGAAACCTGTCTCGTTGTAAAAGCGATACCTCAACCAGAAGTACATCATGTCGGAGAATTGATATATAATGGAATACTTACGTTGAAGACTGGCTCGCAGATGACCTGTAAAAAGTGAAAAAGTTGAATTGATAATATTAATAATATTTAACAGTTATAATGGGCTGGTTCCATATGTAAATGCTCATTGCGCATTTACAGGATTTATAGTTCACTCAACAAAATTACTCGATTCTGATTGGCCGAGAGCAAGGGGCGAGACTCTCCCCCAGATTTCGCGCGGCCATTTCCCTCCTCTCACTTTGGAGAGTGAACGCAATAGCTGTTATTACGGTTGAGCCTGCAGTCAAAATAATGTTCTTTTGTTTTTAAAAAGTATGCAAACGAGTTAGGCTCGATTTCCGCCGCTCTCTCGAGTTCGGCCTTCGTTCTGGCTCATATTCCCGAACAGCGGCTGGTAATCGAGCCTACAAATGAGGCTAATGGGCCAATACAATGCCAGATTGACCCTTTCGCCTCGTTTGCACGTCAAACCGCTGGCATCTGTAATAACTGCTATTCCTCTGAAACAGAAACACAAGAACACGAACGATTTTGGTCTGAACCGGCGGCGCGGCTGGAGCATTTTGTGTTGAAAAACGTTTTTTGTGAGCTTACCTTGTTCTGGTAATCCCAGTGTGATGACATCTGGTGAACTTGTGTAACGAAACGCGAAGCCGCAGCCCTGTCACGGAAAACAAACACGTGCGTCAGCAGCGGTTCAGTGGTCTGTGTCGAGGTGAAATTTCTTTAAATTTTGCCATGTTATGAAACTGATTTTGTCGTTCAGACGATTTTGCCAATATTACCTCATTTGTTATTTTAAACAATAAAACTTACTTGCTCTGACATATTTCTTCAAAAAACGGTTATGTGATAGGTAGCGTTTCTGTCTTGATGGAAACGCGAGAAAATCCACAGTTAATTTTGACTTTTTTGGCCATGCTGACGTCATAAAAATCAGAAAAACACGCGCGGTTCGAGGTTTTTCCTTTCTGTAAAATTTCTCGTGCGCTCATTGGTCAATATAGACCACGAAAATGACGTCAAACGCAACGCAAGTGATGGCGTATTATTTCGCTCTGTCTCGCTCGTATTTTTCCAGGTTATTGCAAATCGACGACATTTTTTCATGGTCTACACTCTTATAGATCATAAAAATGACGCCATAAAATACGGCTCGGTCCATAAACTTGCAAAGAAATAACTCGAGCAATATTTCCCCAATAAGAACCTCACGCTAGTTCATTAACATCTATATAACCACTTTTAATTAATTCACGTTCTTTCGTGCGCGTATACTATCCAATCAGAAGTCAAGGACAGCTATTCTTCGGCTTCTGATTGGGTAGTGTGCACGCACGAAAGAATGTGGTCACACCTTTGGGCGCCTTGCTGTAACTCAGTCGCAAGGAATAAAATAATCAAGAACTGAATGAACTTGTAACTCACCTTCCATATCCGCACCAGAATCCATGTAGTTTGAACCCAGGATCGCTTGTCATATGCCGCCATAAGGGAGCGGACAGATTTTTCCAGCCTGAAAATCGAAAATATAGAATTTATCACCGATTACACTGTTACGTGACCTATCAAAACTCATCTTAGGGGTCAACCTCGTCCCCAGGGCCATCTCCGCTTTCAAGATGGCGGGTGGGCGCGAAGAAGACCCTGGCGAAGAGCAGGTCACGTGTCTCCAAAAATATTGGAGATTTTGATTGTTTCAAAATGGCGGCGGGCTCGCGATTGGCTAATTTTGTGGTCACGTGACCTGCTCTTCGCCAGGGTCTTCTTCGCGCCCACCCGCCATCTTGAAAGCGGAGATGGCCCTGGGGACGAGGTTGCTTAGGAGTTTGGTCAAATTTCAGCCTGGAGGTTCTTAATCCGCAGTTTCTTTTAAGCGGGTTTTTACCCGTGTATTGGCTATGCAATTATTTTCGTTTACATCCAATTCTATGCTTAAGATGTTTACGAGTCTACTGATGGACAGGCGTCTAATTGTTTCAACAATAGTTACACCACCACTTTCGAAAGTAGCCTATTTAAACTGGTTATCGACAGTTTTGCACTGATAAATGGCTTACAGTGTTTCTGGTATGTTCTCCACTGCTTCAAGGCTGTCTGGGTAACAGACAAACGCAGCTAAAGCTTGTATGATAACATCTCTTAAATCTAAGGGGAAAACAATCAAATGACAATGAGCATTAGTAGGGGGGAGGGGGAGAGGGAGATAAGAAGGGAGGGAGGAAGGGGGGAAGCCCGGGGGGTACTCCCTATAATGGACTATACGGGGAGGCTCCGCCCGAAAGGGGTCGTTTTTTAGGCTCGAGGTATAGAAAAGGGTAGGGATTTCACGAGTTGAAGTATAGAAACGGGTAGGGAAAACTGTCATTTAGGTGTTTAAAAGGGCCTTTCAAAATATCTCGAACTGACGCACCTAACGTCTCATTCATCCAATATTTTAAGGGGCTACTCAAGCGAAAAGTCGTAAAAGGAATGCAGTGTTTCAACTGTGGGTATGTGAAAGGGGTACCATTTTCTATGGAAGGTATATTTAAAGGGTTACCTAGCTTTTCAGACAAAAATTGTATATAAAAGGGTAATGGTTTGGACCTCGTTCAAACACGCTTCATGCATGGTGTTTACGAGTGTTTACGCGTGTTTACGGTACTCGCATCAAATCCTTATATTTACACTTAAACCGACAAATGGAGCTCGAACTCGCTGTTACAATCATTCTGTGGTTTAATCTCACTTATGAAGCCCTTCGGGCACTTGCTTACTCCCCGCTTTCGGCCGCCACGTTCAACGTGTTTCGTCTGGCTTAGATCGAAACTACCTCGTGAGGTTGTTTCGATCATGCTTAGAGTTCGATCATGATTCGCGCAATGCACCGCCAAATGTGAACACTTTTCATTCGTGATCAGACTACGGTAAACATGTTTCAGCCTAGTGTGAACGCAGTATTAGCCGCCAAAAAGCTAAACAATAATACGATACCTGGATTGATAATTCTTTGGTCGATAAAATGTGTGCATAGGAAGACCGCCATTTTTTCAAGAGTAACACTGGAATCTGAAAAAGAAACACAAGGTATCGAGGATAAGTGGACTCACAAACAACGCGGGGTTACAAGGCTTCTAATGCTCTATGAACTGAGATACAAGCTCGCAGTATAACCCAAGTAATGTATGGTTCAGCAATCAATCTCACCGCAGAAGCTCTCTGGGATCGCCACGCAAACTTTCGCCCAGCTCTCGTAAGCTACTAATTTTATGACCGTCTGTGTGTAGAAGCTCTATTGTTTTTAGGGTTATTGGCATTACAATCGAAACCCTGTTATGCGGCCACCTATTAAGCGGCCAACCCCTATTAAGCAGCCAGCTATCAAAGTCCCAATATCAGTATAATACTGTAAATAAAACCCCTATTAAGCGGCCAACCCCTATTGCAGCCACTTGCCATTTCCCCGAGGGTGGCCGCTTAATATAGGGGTTCGACTGTATTGTTATTCTATGTCCTATTGTTCGTTCTACCAATTTCAGTCGGGGGAACAGGCGCCAGTTTTGGCAAATCTTCGTGGAAGTAGTCGAAGAGTTTCCGAATCTTTTTATCCAATCAGAAACTAGCGCAAGCACTCACGAGAAGAAAGCAATCGCGCCAGTAAATACGTCAAGTTGCTTAGCAACGTCGGGAAAGAAAACTGCGGGCTCAGCCCATCAACTGGTACTTGATCCCCACCCCCCCCCCCCCCCTCCCCCCCCACCACCACCACTGATTTAGTGTGTTGGACTTTACGAGAACTGCTACATGGCTTTACGATTACGATTGCGATACGCTACTAGCTCCGTATCCTATCGGCTATGCTATGGTTTGAAAAAAGCAAAACAACAAACGCAAAGCAACAAAATTGCCCACGGAAAAATAAGTCAAGTGGACTCTCGTTTCTCCCTTACGCGTTTATTTCGTCAAAGAACTAAGCTTTTTCTTTGTCTGTTTCGTCTTTCTTTACGTTTCACTTTGGAGAATTAACATGTATTTTCCGACGAAGATTGTGTTTGCATCCGAGGTCCGCGCCGGGGAATTTTTTTTTACGACCACTTCAATAAGGCGGCAAGATGGCGGCGTTAAGACTTTTTCCACAAAAAAGGGAGCACAGTTCATGAATTGAGTTGATTCGAAGCCACGTTCGCGCCTCGAAGCAAATTAACACTTCCGAACAAGTTGTATTCTCCATTTTTATTTCACATCAAGCCACAAAGATCTAAACACGGTTGAGAGTCTGCTTAGAATTACTGCTTGTAACTTTTTGCACTAATTTCAACTTTCCGCGCTCATTTTGGACAAATTGACATGATCTAAGCCAATCAGAATGCAGAAATTATATTATTAACTGAAAAAAAAGACCACAAAGTCTTTTAAACTGCTTAGTTGTCGCGCGCGCTGAACGCTCTACAGCCCGGCTCTACAGTCAGCTTGCACAATCGCCGTGCCTTGTACAAATGTTCCCACGCCAAGCTTATCACCCCAGGTAATTACACATCAATCAAACGACACTACATTAGCCAGACGTAATTAAACACGAATAAAGTATAACATTATTCTAATCGAAACTAGTCACCAAATTTTCCTGGCGTCTGTATTGTAATGCAAATTTCATTTGCGGGAAAAGGCAATTTAGCAAGCCCTCGGCTACAAACCCTACGTGTTGTGTATCATGAAGACTAGGTTAATTGTCTTCGCGGCAATTTTCATTTTCATTTTCGCTTTCATTTTATTTCGTACTGGAGCTCAACACCGACATCACAGACACTGGATGAAATCTCAGGTATGTAACCTTCAAATCTTAACGAGGAATCAGCAATCCCATTTTTTTTATTTTGCTCAAATTTGAACCGAGAAAAATAGTACTTCGGATCTCTAAAACGGCTTACTCTAAAACGTCGAAGGTATATACCAACACTCTCTTCCAAATCAACAGTTAAAGAAACTATGTCACGATATTTTAAGTCATGTTTGCGAAGTGCAAAATCACCTTCAAATTCAAGAAACCCTCAAAATAATATTTTTCTAAGGTAGAAAAACATCAAAGAGGTGATAATAAACCAAACAGGATCAACGATGGTTGAGGATGGAGAAGATTAAGACGGATTGCGAATGGCGAACTTGAAAAAATTGTCCTATGTTTTCAAGATGCGCCATCCGTGGCTCCTTAAGCCCGGGCCAAACTAGAACGAGGGTCGTCGCGAGTTCCAAGAATGAGAATTGAACGAGAGTTTTCTTCAAACCTCATCAACCCGAGCCAAACGGGCTAAGAAAATTCTCCACGACTTTCAAGGAAAAAATTGAACAAGTTCAAATTCAAAAAGAGCGTCGCACGAGAGTGGAAGAGAATCACCGAGAGCGCGTGAGAGCCGGGTGAGAGCTTCAGGCAAGTTTGAAACTCTTGTCAAGTCTCACATTCGTTTGGCTCGATCAAATTATAACAGATGTCACTAAAATTAACCCTTTCTCTCCCAAGAGTGCTAAGCTCAACTCAAGAGAAAGTCTGAGAATTTCATTTTGCAAAATAGCAATAACAAACAACCACATGAAAGTACTGCTCAATAGTTTTCATTTTAATGTTCACACACTAGGGTTTCATCCACAGACTCAAAAGTTAGAACCACCTTGTACAGCATAATCAAACAGTACCACATGAAAGTACTGTTCAATAGCTTTCAATTGAATGGTCACACACTAGGGTTTCATACACAAATTCAAAAGTTAGAACCACCTTGTACAGCATAATAAACAGTACCACATGAAAGTACTGATCAATAGCTTTCATTTGAATGGTCACACACTAGGGTTTCATCCACAGACTTAAAAGTTAGAACCACCTTGTACAGCATAATAAACAGTACCACATGAAAGTACTGCATTTGAATGGTCACACACTAGGGTTTCATACGCAGATTTAAAAGGTACAACCACATTTATTGACTCAAGATTTGACTCTCGGAGTGAAAGGGTTAACCAGTGTGCGATTACGAGTTAGTGACAAACTTGAAAAACAATCGCTTTTATTCCCGCCAGAAAGGTCACTATTCAAACATGTTTCAGGCGCAACGACACAAGAGCGGTCAAGTAATGAGACACAACCGTTTTAAAATGCAATGAAAAACATATTGTTTAACAGATGTTACTATAGTTTAGCATAATATTCAGTCCATGGTTTGAACCGGGTTTGAAACAAATTGAAAAAGTTGTTAATTTTCCCAGTCGTTTTAAAATTTCACGGGTTTTAGGTATGAGCGCCATTTTATGCATTTTAATATCGATTTATTTTTCTACTGACACAAATAAGTACAACTTAATTTGAAGGACACTTTTTTCACGATGTTGCACATTTCGCATCAATATTATATTTAAAATCTTGTTTTATTTCGCGTCGCTAAGATACAAAACCACGACGCCGTTGCCAAGGACAACGTTGATAAAAAAAAAAGCTAATTTAAATTTTACGTAATATATCAAACCCGGAGACACATTTCCAAATCACGAGAAGAGAGTTGAAAATACGACACGCAGCGGAGTATTTTTAACGAAATTCGAGGTGTTTGGAAGCGTGATCAAACACTGTCTCGAGTGTTTGATATATCTTCTCAATCGAAACTAAAACTAAGGAGGAAACAGAGAAATAAAATCGCGAAAATCTATCGGGACGTTATGCTCAAAACTCCATCACGGTCATGATGAATTGAAGTAAAAATCTCGCCGTGTTTGATCGTTCATTTGATTTTGTTGTTTTGCTTTATCCAAGAAACGCTTAGAAATGAATCACAAAGTCAAACACACGTTAATGAATGCCCCTATAGCTTGCTATCGATTGACAAAACGGCAGAAAAAATTAAACAATGCTTACAAAAACTGTATACGGAAATCAGGGAAAACATTATACATCCTTAACTCTGCAATCGCAGAAAAACAGTTGACACAATTGCAAATATATACCAGACAAGTCGTTGAAGTGATTCTGTAAGCGCTTTCTTTAATCTACTCCGTTTTGAAATCAAGAGTTTGTAAAAGTGTTTCCAGCTGGTCTAAGTCCTTCAAATGCTTTTTAATATTTGATCGTCGAAAATTCTCGTCTGCATAACAATAACAAAACAATGGCCGTTTTTGCTAGAGACAGATAACTCAAAGACGGATAACTCCTCCTAGATGGAAACAGCACGATTACAATTTTAGACGGATAATCAGTTTATCTAATTGTATTCGTCTATTTTGTCCGTCGCTTTATTATTAGTAGTACTAGTAGTTGTGTGTTCAGTTCTCAATCATTAAACGTACAGCTATATACGTTCACACCAATTCGCTTTAACACCCCCTAAAAAGCTAAAGCTAATAATGCTAAAGCAACTTTATTTATACACGGTTTGCGTTAAAGCTAGAAGCGTGTGAGGCCGTGTACAGAGAAGCAAATATTTCAAATAAACATAACATGGTTGAAAATCCCAACTGGCAGGAGGCAGACCAGTTGGCTATTTATAGAGCGCAGCCCAGGAGTTTAAACTCGCGAAGCCGCGAAAGCGAGCGGCGCAGCAGGGAGAGTCTGGGGCGGGAGACTCTCGCGGCTGTGCCGCTCGCTTTCGCGGCTTTGCCGCTTACGAATTTTTTACTTCGCACGCCAACAAGACCGCGAGCTACGCAGGCTACATATCCTACCAAACAGGGATTAATAAAAGCATTTTGATTTGATTTTCAGTGACTTTACCACAGAAAATATCAATGTCTGAAGGATTCAAGGTAAAATAAATGTGTTTTTTAACGACTGAATTGATCAAGAACTCACTTCTCCATACAACATCAATACATTGTCAAGCACACAGGTGATGAGAATAAAGAAAATAATCAACTATGTTAAAGAAGCTACGTCACGATACAGTCATATTTTACGATGAACATAATTTCCTTCAAATTGAAGTAAACCTCAAAATACTAGTTTATTAAGGTAGAGAAACATCAAATAGGTAATAATAAACCAAACAGGAACAAGGATGGTTAAGATTGAGTTAGATTGAGACGGATTACGAACGACATTTTGCAAGATGTGAGATTCGAACCCCGAAGCTCTTTAGACTGTCGCCTTGTCGCCTTACCAATTGAGCCTACTTATCCCGTGGAAGGAGGGGGCGGGGGTGGGGGGGAGGGGGGGGGGGAGGGTTTCTACATGTATATGGCATTAATGGGTTGCACTATTAGGGTTTGAAAAAATTATATTTTGGCAAATTCTCAAAGTTGCTATCCAGTGGATAAATGTTCAAACAAACTACGCTATCCACTGGGTCAGTAGTGATTTATTCGGTGGATAGCATTATCCATCCTTTGAACAAACTGGGGCTAGGCCGACATTTTGTAGTCAGTTCATAACGGATGTCTTTCTAACACAGGTAACACCCAAGAACCCGCACATAAGTCCAGAAGAGAGACAAGAAGACAGAAAACAACACTTAAATGATTACTGTCCGTAAGCACAAGTTTAAAAAGAGTCCAGGAACAGAAGACTTGCACTACCTTGCTGTCGACGATGAGTTAAAACTCATTTACTGTGCAATTCCGAAAGTGGGAACTTCAACATGGAAAAAAGTGTTAGCCCGCCCTCGAGGAATTCGACCAGGAACAAACCGCTGGTTGATGTGGCAACGCTTTAGTAATTATACAGAGGAAGAAAGGGAACAACGATTGGAAACGTATTTCAAGTTCGTGTTCGTTCGTGAGCCGTTACAACGTTTGCTTTCGGCCTATAAAGACAAGTTTCTAAAGAATCCTAGCTACACCAAAGAACTCCGTAAAGTTATAGTACAAGCTTTTCGGCCTCAAGATTTTAAGAGAGCTGGGAAAAATTACGTTAGTTTCTCAGAATTTATTCGGTATTTTTCCAGTAATATTACACGAAATCAACATTGGCGACAATATGAAGAGCTCTGTCATCCGTGCGTTATAAACTACGACTTCATTGGTCATTTCGAGACCTTGGAAGACGACGCGCCTCTCCTACTAAAAATGGCGGGAATTGACGACCGCGTAACTTTCCCGCCAATCCACAACTCAACCGGCTCATCTGAAGTGTTGAAATACTATTCCCAGGCTCCTCCTCGGTATATCACTCGGTTAGGAGAACTGTATCGCAGTGACTTTGAAATGTTCGGTTATGAATACCTAGGTCCTGTGCAAACACTTTTGAATCAATCTATGAAAGGCTAATCTTTCCGCTATTTAAGTCCCTATATGGCGTACTCCCCTATATGTTTAACAAACAAAAACAGAAGCCAAAACCATGTATTATACAGTCGAAGCGCCCGTAAGCGGACACCATCGGGAAGCAGAAAAAGTGTCCGCAACTGGAGCTGGCCGCTTATGGGAATGTGTAAATACAGAGTTTGTATGAGCTAGAGTTCAAACGGGGTTTTGTCAAGGCGGTCGTAAGTAGAGCTGTCCGCTTTACGAGAGTGTCCACTCAGAGAGCTTTGAATGTACTATTATTACTACAGTCGTGTCCTTCGTGTCCTTCGTGTCCTTCCCGTTTTCACACTAAAACGACTTGTCCGTCTAAGACGACTTGTTCGTCCAAAAACGTTGTCCGTCTTTTAGTGTGAAAACGGCCATTGTGCAGGCCAGCGCCAACATTGCCTCATTGTCAAGCATTGTTTTGTTCTACCAGATTACCAATTCATTCTGCTCATAAAAAAGCAATCGAATATAATGAAGCTTTCTATGGAAACCACAACTCGCATGGAAGAATGCAAACAGTAAATACAATAGATCTGTCACTACGACTCTTAACGTATTTTATCTGAAAAATAACGAAAGATATTCTGTAAGATTCAAATGAACCCTTCTGCCACTACGGCAGATCTAAAAATAACGAAAGATATTCTGAAAGACTGCCAGGATTTTGGGCGCCATCTTGATTTGGAGGACAAACGTGGCAAAAAATTACAGTATACATCCGGGATATTGCTTAAATTTGAATCGCTGTAACTCCGCTCAAAATTTGATGAATTTTCAAATGTTATACTCGTTTGTATAGCTTTCAGCTGTATCATTATTCATGCGGCTAGCAATGATATAATTATACACGATAAGACGGTTGTTAACCGCTTTTAAAAATATTCATGTCGCTTCGATTCGTTTCTTTTGCATATTAGGCCATCCCATAAAATGTGTCGTTTCCCATCGCCGAACCGACCCAATTTTTTCAAAAAGTTAAAAAAAAAGTTTCTGATTCATTGCCTGCGCCCTTTTCTCGCGTGTTTCCAAGTTTAAATGCTTTGTTTACATCTTTAAAGTCACTCTGACATCTAAATCAGCCCAGTAATGACGTCTCCGAGTGATATCGGCTCGTAACAAAATGGTGGTCGGAAGATAAAATCAAGAGGCTCGCTTGGAATTATTTATGTATTACATGTAAATTTGTCAATATTTCGTTTCGGCTTTTTTTTTTCTTTTTTTTTTAACCGACCGACTGACCCACTTCAACGAGAGAGAGGGCGATGGGAAACAAAACATTTTATGTGGATGGCCTTAAATGAAATAACCAAATTCTACGTTTTGTAGAGAACGTGAACCACGACGGCGAATTTTATATTGGAATCCAATGCGATATTTACATACTCAGACGAGGATAGCTCTGACATCCACAGACAAACTGAATACAGCTAGAATCGTAAGTAAAATATAAATTCTAAATATAAATAATAAATGTTTTAGAAGAACTTGCCCTCGGCGTTGTCGTCGTGGTTACGTAAACACCCTATTGGTGCATGTGCATTAGCATTAAGCATATGAGCAAAGGAAAAATTTACGTTTTTAACCCTTTCACTCCCAACAGTGCTAAGTTAAAAACTGAGCGAAAAAATCTTGAATTTAATTTTGCACAATTGTCAACAACAAACAGTACCACATGAAACGTACTGCTCAGTAGCTTTAATTTGAATGGTCACACACTAGGGATTCATCCACAGACTTAAAAGTTAGAACCACCTTGCACAGCATAATAAACAACACCACATGAAAGTACTGCTCAATAGCTTTCATTTGAATGGTCACACACAAGGTTTCATCCACAGCCGACATAAAGTTAGAACCACCTTGTACAACATAATCAACAGTACCACATGAAAGTACTTCGATAGCTTTTATTTGAATGGTCACACACTAGGGTTTCATCCACAGACTCAAAACTTTAGAACCACCTTGTACAGCATAATAAACAGTACCACATGAAAGTACTGCTCAACAGCTTTCATTTGAATGGTCACACACTAGGGTTTCATCCACAGACTCAAAAGTTAGAACACCTTGTACAGCATAACAAACAGTACCACATGAAAGTACTGCTCAATAGCTTCATTTTGAATGGTCACACACTGGGGTTTCATCCACAGATGGTTCAACTTAATAACCCTTTTCACGGCATAACAATACAGTCGAACACAGAAGAGAGGTAAAATAGTTCCAAATGTAGAAAGATTCACAAAAGCGCTGTGTCTCAGAGAGCTTGTCTGTCAACAGTCTTGCGAAGGCTTCGGTCCTTTTTCCTTGACTTATTTCTATTGTCCGTGGAACTTTATTGAACTAAAAGTTTCGTGAACTAGACATATGGGGGCTCTCTTTCCATACTGCGATTTAACTACATGTACAACACAACACAACTACATGTACTTGTACTTGTACGTCACCGATACACAATGACTTCGAAACGCCAGATGAACATGCTAGTGCCAGGCCCCTGCGCTGCGTGCCACGATACCTATTGGGAGAAACCGCTGAAACAATATGGCACCGGGTAAACATGGCGATCGTAGAACTGCAACTGGGTTTCACTACAATCAGTACAATTGTTGACAGGAGCCTTAGGTTTTATCCGAAAATAAAATCCATGCGGAGGGGATAAAGGTTAGTCGCCTGCTGGAGTCCGAGACCAGTTGTGAAATTCTGGTCGCCAATGCTCATATTGGCACCGGTCGTATTGGCACCCTTCGGAATTGTAAACATCCTTCGGAGTCGTATTGGCACCCTTGGCTCGTATTGGCACTGGTCGTATTGGCACACTTCGGAAAGTTGTATATATAAAGTTCTTCTCCGTTTAAAACTATTTGTATACTAATAAAGTTCAAGGAGCTGAAGAAAATGACGATGTTTTAAGCTGAAGCCACAAACTACGTATACCTCGCTTCTTTGTTTAAACTGTATTGTTATGCAAATATGACAGGTTTATCGTGAGTTTTATATCTCGGTTTTTTTTTTTTATACTTCTGACCACAAACCTCTAGGCGTCACGTGACCGGACTCCTGAGGTCACGTTTGCTGTTTGCTGCTCTCTAATAAAATGAACATCGCACTTGAATGATGCTAAAATAAATGAAATAGGTCGCAATAACATTGAAAACAGCTTCTTTCGTTTCATCGCATAGACTAATTGTCGCAAAAGTCCATTGAAAATGCATTTGCCATAGGTACGTCAAACAATCTCTTGATTGACAAGAAAATGGAATACCACTGGCTTCTTTGTTTATCATTGGCTTCTTTTTTTATGCATATGTCACTCGCGCTGTTTATCAATTAAATCATGATGAACAACCATAAGATTTCAAGTTTCAAGCGCACTAGCTAAACGGCTGTCGATATGAACTTCAAAGTTTTAACATATCTGTTAACACTCTTAACATTCGCCTTGTTGTGTTACTACGGCACATGGAAAATGACATCAAATGGATTTGTAAATGGATTTGCAACCATGTCAGGTAAGGATGGAACTATGGAAGCTTATGGACTTAAATTTTGAATCATTTTGAGATGTACAAAACTATCTTTAAATTGAAGGAAACCTCAAAATAATAGTTTACTAAGGTAGAAAAACTTCAAAGAGGAAAATAATAAACAAAACAGGAACAAAGGATGGTTAAGGATGGAGAAGATTAAGACGGGTTGCAAACGACGAAATTGAATTTTTAAAGATGCACAAACCGTGACTTACTGAAACTTAAAATAATGCGAATTTTATACAAAACGTTTGGGGCGCGGATTTATAACTCACAACTGTACTACTGTATTAACTAAGGCTAAACTGAGGTCAAAGACAACTTGTTCACATCGCACTGCTATACAATTAAGTCTCTGACATTAAGGCTGGTTTGCGTGTATTCGCTGAATACACGCTTTTCAATTTTTTGTGTCCCCAAATTAGTATGGGATTTTCCCAGGCTACAAGGCATTGACACGTTAATAAAGTTTTCTATCTATCTATCGCGAAGGACATTTTGAATGTAACTCGAGACATGGCCACCTTGCAGTACTAGAAAAGGCTGCGGAGAAATTTCATGCGCTTACGGCAACCCCTAAAACCTGGGCTATCCAGCGATCGCTAGCAATCATATGGAAACCCGTCTTTAAGCACAGTCAAATTCACCAGTGTATGATTTAGTAAACTATTACAATTCACAGGCGAACTGATCTTTTTTACCATCGTATTTAGATACAGGCCATCTGCGATTTTTCCCAGTTTATTTAACGGTTTTGTTCAAGTTTATAATCAAATAATTATTCACAAAAATGAATGTGAACAGCGAAAGAGGTAATTTCCTCGCCAATTTATTTTCACAATTCACAGGCGACTGCCCCTTTTTACCATTTGGATACACTGTACTACATCTGCGAATTTTATTTGTTCGTGTGTAATAAAATAATTATTCACCGAAATAAACAGTGAAAAATAATTACCTCGCCGCGACAGATTTATGGCTCGGCAAACATTTATTATCCCCACGTCGTTCAAAAATGTTACTACTATAACATTTTCAGAACAGAAGGTTTGGGTATATCGATACAAAAGCTTACATGTATTTAACCATTTCACTCCCAGTGTCCGACAAACCTTGAGTCTATAAATGTTGTTGTAAATTTTGAGTCAGTGGATGAAACCCTAGTGTGTGACCATTCAAATGAAAGCTATTGAGCAGTACTTTCATGTGGTACTGTCTGTTTTTGATAATTTTGCAAAATGATATGCAAGATTTTTTTCGTCAGTTTTTAACTGAGCACTCTTGGGAGTGAAAGGGTTAAGTCAATGGAGCGATAGAGAATCGTGTTTGGAGAAATCAGATGCGAAAGGGCCGACGTTCTTTCTCCATTAACACATTTTATTTTTAACTAATCGAATTTTAAGACGTTGCTAAGTAATTGAGGAGCGCTGAAAACCTTTTACCCTTAAAGGGACACTGTCCCGGCGTATTGCTTAAAACTGTTATAAATGCACGAAATGGTCCCTAAATCTATGAAATAAGAACTTAATAAACTCTAACTAAAAGATAACATTTTTTGAAAAACTGACATCCTGTCACTTTTTCAAAAATCCGTATTGCAATCCATTTCCATCCTCGCTGTCGTTAGTCATCCTCACTTCCTAATGGGTTCCTGTCATTTGCCGAGTGCTATTCTACAGAATCAGACCATTATTGTTCAACTTCCTATGATCTAAATATGTTTCTGAGCTTCCAAATTCATGCTAAAATGATTATAAATATAGATTGAATTATGCGTGTATAAAACATAGAAAACCGGGGGGGGGGGGGGGGGTTTTTTCGCGCAGGTTAATTCAGTGTCATAAAGCAAAAAAGAAGCCAATTGCGAATCAGAAAAGCGTGAACACTTTGATTTCACTTTGACATGTAAATTGTGTGTCTACCGATCAGATGCGAAATCAAACCAGTTAAGAAAACTATTCCAGGGGTACCGGCAACTATTTTTTACAAGTAACGGGTAATTACAATCATTGACTAGACTGCAAAACAGTCGTTATTTTTCTCTTTTAGTCGCTCAAATCGCTGCTCGCAAAGGCGCGAAGCGCCGTAAGCGTGAATCCTCGTGAGGCGAGATCAACAACGTCTCTCCCCAGTCCCACTCTCCGTTGTCACACTCGCTCCAGACCTTTCGTTCGAAGACCGCGCGCTTTCGTATGAATCGTAACGCAAAAAAATGCGACTGTTTTGCAGTCTAATCATTGACACATTGTTGGTACACTCATGATTTAATCTCGTCTCCCACCATTTCTCCTCCTTCCCTCCGTTCAATGTTGTTTTAAAAACCTAAGTGCGAGAGTGCGCGCTCAGTGCCCTAGCCAACATTGGACAGGGGAAAGGGGAAAGGGTGTTCCAACGACTTATGACAGTGATTGTAGGTTAGGGTTAAAGGAGCTATGTCACGATATTTTAAGTCCTTTTTGCGAAGTGCAAAATCTCCTTCAAATTGCAGAAAGCTTCAAAATAATTGTTTACTAGGGCAGAAAAACACCAAAGAAGTAATAAGAAACCAAACAGGAACAAGGATGGTTAAGGATGGAGAAGATTAATACGGATTGAAAATGGAAAACTTGGAAAAACTTGGCCAATTTTTTTCAAGATGAACCATCCGCGTAGCTCCTTTAACATTTAGGTTAGCGGTTAGTTTTACGGTTTACCCGTTACCCATCATAGTTACCCGTTACCCGTTACGCATTGCCCGTCATAGTTACCCGTTACAGTTACCCGTTACCCGTTACCTGTTACCCGTCATAGTTACCCGTTACCCGTTACCTGTTACCCCGTCATAGTTACCCGTTACGCGTTACCCGTTACCTGTAAAACCCCTCACCTGCCGTGGGTGCACGGAAATATTTCACTATTTCAACGCCGGAACTTTATAAACAATATATACATATTAATTTCAGATGCCGCAGAAACACAGATTACCAGAAGGAAGCTAATGCATGACTACTGTCGAACGCATCCATACAACATGAAACCAAATCCACCAATCGACTTAAGGTTTATAGTTGTGGACGACGAAACAAGATTATCTATTGCACAGTTCCAAAAGTGGCCACGTCAACATGGAAGCGAATTTTAGGGGATCTTCGCGGGCTCAAACAAGGCATCAACATTCACCGGTGGGATTTATGGAGGCGGTTATATCAATACACTGAAGAGGAACGGACACAAAGACTTCAAACTTATTTTAAGTTTGTCTTCGTTCGTGAGCCCTTGAATCGCCTACTTTCTGCTTACAAAAACAAGTTTATAGATGATAGAAGGATCAGTAAGCCGGCACGTGAAAAAATAATCAAAACATATCGACCCCAGGATTTTGAGCCAAACGGAGACAATAATGTCACCTTCACGGAATTTATTCGGTATTTTTCCAATAACATCCCACGAAATCAACATTGGCGACAATATGAAGAGCTCTGTCATCCGTGCGTTATAAACTACGATTTCATTGGTCACTTAGAGACCTTGAAAGACGACGCGCCTCTCCTACTAAAAATGGCGGGAATTGACGACCGCGTAACTTTCCCGCCAATCCACGAATCAACCGGCTCATCTGAAGTGTTGGAATATTTTTCCCAGGTTCCTCCTCGGTATATCACTCGGTTGGGAGAACTGTATCGCAGTGACTTTGACATGTTTGGTTATGAATATTTAGGCCAAGCGCAAGCCGTATTCAATAACAGTTCGAATTTAACAGAGCCATAGGAGCAAATTGCCATTATATCTACTCTGTTTGGCCCTGAAATGTTTAGCCTGTTCCAGGCTCTCGGACAGTGGGGACGAAGCGAAAAAGCGAATGGCCGCGCGTAGGTAGTCTGGGAGAGAGTTTTTCGTCCCCACTATCCGAGAGCCTGGAACAGGCTATGAAATGTTCAATCTAGGGGCGCATTTGCCAGTAAAACTTATATCAATAATGTCCCTTCATTTTAAAGGAGCTATGTCACGATATTTTTAAAAGTCATTTTTGCGAAGTGCAAAATCACCTTCAAATTGAAGAAAGCCTCAAAATAACAGTCTATTAAGTAAGAAAAACACCAAACAGGTGATAATAAACCAAACAGGAACAAGGATGGTTGAAGATGAAGAAGATTAAGACAGATTGCGAACGGCGAACTTGAAAAAAATTGGCCAATTTTTTTCAAGATCCCCATCCGTGACGTAGCTCGTTTTATACGTATTGAAATGGATTAATAGACAGTTGAAGCAAACGTCATCTTGAAAAAGAGGTTCCAGAGATGTAGTGGTTTACTTTGGAGTTTGCTCGTAATAACGAGGTAGAGTTTTATGAATTTTGCCAAAAAGGGTTTTTTTATGAAAATGTTTGGTAATTTTGCAATGTATGGGGGATTTTGAAATGTATGGGGATTTTGCCGGAAGTCCGTGAACTGTCTGTAGTAGGAAGGTGTGTATATTAGAGGTGTCAATACAAAAATATGCGACTTTATTATACGACATAGCATTTTAGAGTGCGAATACGCACCAAAACGAGTGCAAATATATAGATGTTATTGCTTCGGCGAGGTCCATAAACTTGCAAAAAAAGAACTCGACCAATATTTTTCCAATACGGACCGAACAAGCTAGTTCAATAAAGTTTTTATAATAATGGCTTTTTTTTTAATTTGTTGATAAATTAATGCAACCATTCTCGGCTAACGCGCGCGCACCAAAGCTAAGGATATTCTAGCATTTTTCGGGCCACTTTGCGAAACGTTTAGCCAAAAAAGCCCAAAATTGTCCGCCAGACATAAGGAAAAATGTTTCTACTTAATAGAAAACAGTTTTCCTTTGTTCAATGTTTCATAAAAGGAATTCGGCGAAATAAGTTCGTTAGCGGTCCATCTTAGCGGTCCGTATTGCAAAATTCGGACCGCTCAGGGAACCAATCAGAATGCTCCTTTTCGTCGTGGACCAGTTTGCCATATAAGAAGAGACCGTATTACACGGGTCTTAGTCCCCCTGACCGCGCGCTATGGAAAACACTGTTGAAAGCCTAGATTTTAGGAAAGATATTATGTCGTATAATAAAAGGCGAGAAAAAAATAAAATAAATATAAAAATACCCAGCCGTATTACACAACTTTCCGCTGAATAACCTCTTTGTATTAACCAATCATAAAACAGCACGAAATCAATGTCACGCCACCTTCTCGCCATCAAAATACGTCACGTTACTATAGCAACACCTCTGACGAGAACCGTGAACTATTAATTATCACACAGGATTATGACCTGAAAAAAGGACTTTTTCCAACATTTTAAATAAAGTACTGAAATTAATGTCAAGTGTACCTGAAATATCACTGAAGCTTGTTGTGGGATGGAAGTAGTGTCTGAGCCCGTGAAACGCATTGATAGCGGCCTCCATGTAAAACTCAGGCGTGAACTCAAACAGGGGTTGTTTGGTGGCACCTCGCTCCACAGATGACACAATGCAATGCAGCATCCAGTGCACGTCATTCTGTTTCTCCTACAGTGATAAACATTCAATTTATCCTTAGAATATCAATACATTGCCTAGTATTGTCTCAATCTTCCACAATCCTAGCCATCCTGGATACTTTGGGTTTTTTTTTAGTGTTAACAATACATTTTATTCACATACACACAAACGTATACGGAGCTTCATTACTTATATACTGGACTACAAAACAGTGGCGGGTCCAGGGGAAGGGTCGGGGGGGGCGGACCCCCTATCAGACCTTAGGGGTTTTTTGCTTTCTCTATTATCCATAGCAAAACCATCTCCAGGATCCACCAAAATGCACTTTTCAGAGCCTGAAATTTCATTTTTTTTTTTTCTGGGGAGGCCCCAAACACCCTCTCCGCGCCTTTACTACTGACGTCTACTTCCAAAAATTATCCTTCAATCTACTTCACATTTTCGGGAAGACCCTGGGACCCCCCTATCAAAACATCCTGGATCCGCCCCTGCAAAAACTACACAATTTACAATATTGACATATAGTAGACCCATTTAGCTTCGTATGTACATTGCCCATTTCAGACCACGTGATGTTCTCTGGAGAACTGTTCCATTGTCTATCTAAAAATTATGCGTTCATAATACACGTGAATATGAAACAATTTGAAAGAAACAATTCTCTAGAGTAACGTCACATGGTCTGAAATGGGGCAAAACCAAGCTAAATACATCCTGGCTCCTTTGTGCTTCATTGTTTACCTGTTATCAGTGCAAACATTTTTTTCTAAAGTGATCAGGCCCCAGGTTGTTCAAATGGTGGATAACGCTATCTACCGGATATCCCCTCGCAAATCAGCCACCGCCATCCACACCCACCCACCCACCCACCCCTCCGCTCCAAGCATATTGTCTCGTGGCCCTAACAGCCCGTGCTCATTTATACCTCTGGGTGGATAGAGTCACTCTGGGAGTAAAGTGTCTTGGGTACAAACCTTAGTGAAAATAAGAGTGGAAACCCAAGCCATGTGTCTTGCGCAGTTTGTGGTTTCTTGCATGAATACCCGTTTGGATCTTTCCAGTTCACTTAGCACGTCTGTTCTCTGAAAGAAAAAAACCCCACGTCACTCTGAATCGCAAGCAACAGAGGATGATCTAAGAGAAGCATTCCCCATACATGGGTCTCTTCCAATAATATTTTTTTGAAATCTATTTTTAACTTTCAGTCCATAGCTGAGCTATTTTAACAGCGCTACCTGATTGGTCAGTCCGAGTAACGTGATGTCGGAGCCTCGATCAGAAGGAAATAAAAATAACTTTCACAGCATGGCGCGAAACTATTAATAGATTTCAAAAAGATTATCATGGGGCATGGCGTAAACTTCTCTTAGATCATCCTCTCTTGTCACAACTCACAAGCGACTTCTATTATACAACACATACCCTCCACTTACACGGGTCTCAATCTTCCAATGATAATGTTTTGAAATCTATTTTTTAATTTTCAGTCAATGGCTGAGCTATTTTAAGAGAGCGCTACCTGATTAGTCAGTTCGAGTAAAGTCATGAATGAAATAAAAATAACTTTCACAGTATGGCGCCAAACTATTAATATATTACAAACAATTATCATGGGGCATGGCGAATCCTTCTCTTAGATCATCCAACAACAACAACAACAACTTTATTCATTTTTTAAATATAAGATTTACAAGAGTGCTTTCCCCCGCTACTAGTTACAAAACTAATCGAGGCGGGAGCCTCCTCCCTTAATTTTGACCAATAATGCAGGGTGTTCATTAGGGATCGGAGATCGGAGAATTCTCCGGCTACTACGCAGAATTATCCGGCTAAATTATTAAAAGATTAAAGTTCAAAAACAATTTATCTTGTCTTGTTTGGCTTTCATTGCAGTCATATTGCTCCATCTTTTTGTTTTGCTGTAAAAATATCATCTCTCGGCTTCAGTAAACTTGGAAATGGCTGCCGTGTTTAAAACGCCCTATAATGCTTTGCGAGCCCTGCGTTAGTTGCATACGTCATGTATGCCGATATATTTTGTCTCTGGAAATGTGGCGATCGTGTTTGGCTCACATAAACAACAAAGTTAGCGGCTGGAGAGTCTCAACATATTTTAATGTAGAGTTTGTGGTAAGATTGTTCTTTCAACGTAGCATGACGACTAAAAATTTGCATTTGGGGACAATTTTTTTTTGCTGCTCAGAAATGTAGAAAACGCGTCTAAGAGACTTCAAGACCCCCCTAAGGGGGAAAGAGCTTCGCTCATTCCCAAAACATTCTCCTGGTACTTTACAGCACTCTCCTGCTACTTAAATTCTTAATGAAAACCCTGATAATGGGCCACAAAAAAAATCTTGGTGGATTACTACACCGTATAAAGTTGTTTTACCTCAGGTTCACATCGTCTCATCTTTACCATTGTTTTCTTCCAAGGCTTTTATGTTCTGCTTCATGTTGTCCCGCACCGCTCTCACCTAAAATACGTACACGCACTAGTTTATAAAAAATGTCAAATCTGCACTCGGGCCAAACTGGCTCCCATCGGTGGAGCTTATCCCGGTTTCTGTAGCATGAAGTGACTAGGAGTATCACTACTCCCCCTTGATGGGATGCTAGTTCATAGAGTACTAAAGTCATGACGTCACAAAAATTAAATTTGCGAAATTATGAAATTTGATCAGCTATTCAGAGGAAGCATGCCAAAAACGTCCACTTGCCAAACCTAAGCTCTCCATTGCAATTTGCGGCCGAGATAGGGGCACTGCAGGTTTTAATTTCTCCATACAAACCCTTCTAATTTTGCGTCTGTTCCTTCAGTTTAGAACAGGCGCAAAATTAGAGAGGTGTGTATGGGACGGTACCAAACTTTGAACCTCTATATCTCGGCCGCAAATTGCAATGGAGAGCTAATGTTTGGCAAGTGGACGTTTTTTGGCATGCATCCTCTGATTAGCTGATCAAATTTCATAATTTCGCAAATTTAAACATTTGTGATGTCACAACTTACCACTCTATTGCAGGTACACCCTACCCCACCCCCACTCCAGCATTTGTGTCAGGTTGCCCTGACAATTCGCCGGTGCTCGTCAAGAGAGGCACTGTAATGGTAATGTAATTTATGTAACGCATTTTCTATATAGTATATCCAACTGCGCTTTTGTTACGGTGTAAATTGTTCTGTTTTATTAAATTTGCAAACCTTTGCAATAATGTTTTGAGCGATTGTATACCGTAATTATTCATAATATCGAAATGCCATGACCAACAATTTTTCTTAGTCAACGTGGCATGACACAGCAATTTTCCAACAAAAGAAACATTACTGTAATATTATTGTACTTGGCTGATGCAATGTTGATGTAATGAGTGAAAAAAACATTAGTATAAACAGAGCAGTTTTATTCTTGTAATTTCGATTTAGTTGCACATCTTATTGTACGCAGAGAAGTGATTAAACTACGATTGAAGTCAAGTCCTGTGTGAGAGTTCTTGGTCCGTCCGAAGTCCATTTGCTGTAGATCGCCGGTATTCAGAAATTTGTGACGAATTTCTATCCTCCCGCAAGCCAAGCGAGTTACTCAGAGTTAAGTTTCCCCCAAGTTTAAGTCAGTTTCCAGTTCCGTTCATATTCAGGAGGAAAAACCTATTGTCACACTTTACACTTCAACTCAGGGGTGAGATCGGACGTAAGCGTGTAAAGGCGCCTATGGCAGCCGCTATCAGTCCATTCATGATCTCACCCCACCCACCCAACCCATGAATACATGTGAACAGGCCACACGCTCTTTCGAACAGTGAGAGTGAAGTGTTTGCGGTCGCTACATTCAGAGAGTCGTTATTTTCGATTTGATTAACAACCGTTAAATTTTATCGTTAGTGACTACTTTCGGGTTCATTACTTTCGGAACGTTACGGTAAATGTGTAAATCCGGACCCAATGCTCGCTCGTACCTTCGACAGCTGCTTGTGCACAGCTATGTGGTAAAGCATGATGACGCCATCCAACATTTCCACCAATGAGGGATCGAGATTACGATCCTCGCACGTCATAAATGGTTCGTCCCCCTCACCAGACTCCCCTCTGTTCGCTGATTCTTCGATGACATCTGAGAAGAGAAACACAATTCAGAATTAGCACTGAGAGATTGTGTGGACACTAATTATAAATATAACGCTTGAAAAGTGGAGCGTTTATGTCCAGAAAAACCCTCGATCTCTTACATGTTTTCAACAACACAACATTTATTGAAACTACGGTCTTTCGGCAACCATAGTTAAAAGTTATGTTGACTGAATCGCTTACTTGGAAAAAGAGTGACAGCCTGGGATCGAGAGTGGCCGCCCGAGCGTTTGTGGGATCGTTTGGGGAGGACGCAAACTGCAAACAATCCCACAAACGTTCGCGCGGCCACTCTCGATCCCAGGCTATCGCTCTTTTCAGTTCAAAGTGAGCTAAAGAGCATGTTGACTGAATAGAGTTAACTTCATTCAAATTTTGCTTTGGTGAGACGCGGTGGCCTAATGGTCAATGCATTGGTCCAGGTTCGAGCGTTGGTCGGAGTCATTGTGCCAAGATACTTTACTCTTACAGTGCCTCTCTCCACAAACGAGTATATATGGGTGGTAATGAATTCTTGGGGAAACCTGGCAAAAATGCTGGGTGGAAGCAATACTGCTACAGAAACCAGAGTCCATCGCCGCACTGCTGAGTAGTGTAGCTCACAACACCTGGGATTGGAACAGACTTATACCTTTAAGCTTTGTTTCAACATTTCTTACGCTGTTTAATTTTTTACTCAGCAACCTGGCAGCATAATCGTGACGTCATTCCGTCCAACATGAATTGGCGGGAAGCGTAAATGGACGGAATGACGTCACAATTATGCTGCCAGGTTGCTGAGTAGTCTTCAAAATGGCGGCCGCCTTAGTCGAATTTTTCGACACTTCAAACTACGGTCAGTAATTCATCTTCATATATACTTTTTAATGGTAGCGAGAAAAACAATGCGCTTTCTGAAGTGACCTCCTCCTTTAAACACTGCATGCAATGTTTGTGGAATTTATCCGCCTTTGTATACTGGCTCTCTCAACTCTGAAGATGACTTCCGCACAGGTTGTCGAAACGTTAGCTACCAACAACAGTCCTTTGCAAGACTACCCTCACCCGGACGATCACACTAAACGAACTACTGATGCATGCTGGGTTCAAACCATTTACTATCTCTCTCAATTTGCTGATAACGAATGATATGGCAGCAAAAGGAACGAGAAGGGTCTGGTGCTCATTCCCAGGTCTGTTGCAACTTGTTTACTGAACAATGGACTGAACAATGTTGAAGCAATGTTGACGGGCCTGCTTTGTAATGTCATTCCATATAATGCAACAATGTCAAGATTATGTTACTTACCATGGTAGGCTTTCTTAAGATGTGACAAAACACCACCAAGTCTATGAAAAGAAAGAAAACAGTCGCCATATTGTAGTAACACGGGAGACGTAATCCAACATTTTAATTTAGGCCCAGTTCAGACGCCGTACTTTACATGAGCCGAATCGAATTCGAATTTAGGCCGACCCAAATTAATTTAGACCGACTGAATTGATTCAGACGCCGAGCTTAAGGCCCAGTTCAGACGCCGTACTTCACATGAGCCGAATCGAATTCGATGAATTAAGTTCATGTGAGGTACGGCGTCTGAATCAATTCAGAACGGCTGAATGAATTCGGATCGACTCAGCCGTTCTTCCCGCCTGGCTCAGCCGGGAATAACGGCTGTGGACCGGCTTTGATTCAGACGCCGAACTTCACATGAGCCGAAACAAATGCATGAATTATTATAATGTATTTTTCAGTATAACAGCAATTTTCCCCTATTAATTTAAGTTCGGCTGAATTAAGCTCGGCGTCTGAATCAATTCAGCCGGTCTAAATTAATTTGGGTCGGCCTAAATTCGAATTTGATTCGGCTCATGTGAAGTACGGCGGCTGAACTGGGCCTAATTCAGCCGAACTTGGTTTAATGGGAAAAAATTGCTGTTATCTTGAAAAATACATTATAATAATTCATGCATTTGTTTCGGTTCATGTGAAGTTCGGCGTCTGAATCAAAGCCGGTCCACAGTCGTTATTCCCGGCTGAGCCAGGCGGGAAGAACGGCTGAGCCGATCCGAATTCAATCAGCCGTTCCGAATTGATTCAGACGCCGTACTACACATGAACTTAATTCATCGAATTCAATTCGGCTCATGTGAAGTACGGCGTCTGAACTGGGCCTTATTCACATAAATAAAAGCTACAACAAGAAAACTAAAAATCATTTTAATTTCACAACCCTAAACAAAAGGCCCTCCTTTGGGCTTATGTCGTGAAAGAGGTTTCGCATTTTCTTTCTGCAACATCTGATCAACCACCAAAAAAATATAAAGGGCTCGTTTGCTATCTCGTGTAAACAGACGCGCACAGAGTGAGTCTTGAAATAATAACAAGCTGACATCTGGACTAAAGACTTTGTTGTATATTTTTGAAATTAAATTTTCCAAAAAAAAATGATCTTTCGGACCATGCAGCTTATTATTTCTTGTCAAAACAAATAGCCTTATAAACCCAGTCCTTTATGACATGCCATCTACAGTAGTACGGAGGATATTAGTAGCTTTGCAAAGTCAAGAACACAATAGCGTTACCTGGGAAGGTCCCAGAAGTGAACTCTTTCATCATGGAACACATGATTGGGAACGTAAGCGTCTAAACCAATAAAACATAAACAGACTAATTAAAAGTTATTTCAAGGGAATCACCTTCAACGGCTTGTAAAGTGAGAGTGTGTGTATAGGTTAGGGGAGTAAAATAGGCCATTTCCGAGATGCCTTTTGCCTCAAAACGAGTCCTGGTGCACAACCTTTCATTGGAAGTGAGTTTCAATTGCAAGACAATGAACGTGCAAGTACATTTATAACTCATTTCCGTATGAAAGGTTGTGCACCAGGAATCCTTTTGAAAACAGAGCAAACGGCAACTCGGAAATGGCGTATCCTACCCTATCCACTCTAGCCTGCGAACGCAGAGGTATTTCCGGCTCGAGTTTTCCCGCCGAAAGTTAGTTACAAATCGACGGGGAAACTCGAGCCTGAAACACGTCTGCCCACACTGCCAGAGCTTATCCAGGTTTCTGTAGCATGAAAGCCGACCAGGAGTATTGCTACTCCCCCTGGATGGGAGACAGTCTATCGCAGGTTAACCCCCCCCCCCCCCCCCCCAACAGCATTTTGTCACCGGTTACCCATTTACACTCCTGGATGGAGAGAGGCACTGTGAATGTGTCTTGTTCAAGAACACAACGCAGTGACCCAGGCCAGTGATAGATTATTTAATATTTTGGTTCCAGGTTCCCGTACGTACCTTTACTTTGATTGGCGAATCTTTTTCGTGAGCCCACTGCTCCCAATGCCAGCGGACTGCTTGTACCAGTCTGTGATAGAAACACGTGATCACTGGTCCTGCGCATGCGCTGGATGGCTGCAGCTGTGTCAAAATGAATGCAAAATAAATGGCTTGTTCTCGTGATCTCCGTGGAATCATCAAAAAGTAGTGTGCAATGAAACACGAGAGACAGTGTTTCATCCGATTTCCAAACATCGAGAAGAGAGTTGAAACTACGACGGGTAGCGGAGCATTTTTGACGAAATTCTCGAGTCTCGAGTGTTTGATATATATTCTCAATGGAAACAAAAACTAATGAGTTAAGGGAGAAAGAAAGTCGTAAAGATCTATCATCTATGCTAATTAAGGTCATTCCATCGAAATAGAACTTACAATAGATTTTCATTCAAACTTTGCCTATTGGTTGTTTATCTTAAGGGAACTTAAATTTTGAAATAAAAAAGGGGGGTCCCGGCATTCGTTTAGGAACAGGAGGACCTTGTTTTTACCCCTTAATCCCTTACAATATCAGCTTCCAGAAACGTTTTTATTAGCTAAGTTCACGTTTCCGGTGATTATTTATTCTTCTGCAATAGAAATTAGTCTATATTTATTTTATAGAAAGAAGGTGATTGCTAGACTCAAAATAAGAGAAAAATTGATAGGTCACCGTACTCGTTTACGAGAAAACGACGATTCATCTCTCTGGTGAGCTTAGCCGTAAAGGAAAAGCCGCCATTTTCTTAATGTGCGCGCGCTAATTACGTGTGAAATCATGCGCAGTAAGGATGCGCAATACAATACTAAGGAATCACCTTAAGTTGCGTGGACGATAGGCGAAAACGGAACGAAAAGTATGTGTTTTCAAACGAAAAACGCATTAGTGTGGATAGGGCTAAAAACAACGAAAAGGAAAATGACAGGATTCTACCTAATTAGATGTTTTACGGGATGAAAAGAAAACCTCAATCGAACTTACTGAAATGGTCATCATATTTTCTTGAAGGAATTTTCTAAACTTTTCTAGAAACATCACTCTTGTTGACTTGGAGTCCTGTTAATAAACAAATACAATATGTAGTTAATACTGTGAATGAAGAATTCAGAAAGGTAAAACGTGAAGATGACGCTTCCGTTGCCACTCGACAAAGTTTTTGATTAATTTGTGACATATTTTTGACAACTTTTTGGCGACTTTCGGATGGGTTCCGTTTGACTTGACCAATCAAAATCCAAGGAGTGTACTGTGTTGGAGGCGGAGTCATGACATTTGAATGGTTTTTAGTTTCTAGTCTAGTACAAATGTGGTGCCAAAAAAACGGAACCCATCAAAGTTGTCAAAAAGATATCAAAAATTAATCAAAAACTTTGTCGAGTGGCAACGGTAGCGTCATCTTCACTGTAACAGTCCCATCAACCCTTGCAATACACCGATTCGGGCTATTACCGGAAGTTGCATGAAAGCGAGGCCTAAGGGCTAAGGATGGCGCGAATCTCAAAACTTGCAGTAACAAAACATGGACGAAAGAGCATTATGAGAGATAAACCTTACACCAAACGATATCCCGTGTTCATCCGTTGAAATAAAATTCTGGCTTAAGTGTAGAAGACTAAACCAACAAGGATTAAAGAAAGATCTCGTCGAAAAGTAAGTTTCGTAACATTTGTCGTGTGGAAGGTTTTTGTTGCGAGCCGTTCCATATAAAACCTCTAAAGCCGGCTTTTTATACTTCTATTTCCCCAGAGTGAAAGCATTCAACTCGATCCCTTACTACAGGGACAAGGTGTATGACCCCTGATCCTGATAGAAGCTATACGAAGGCAAAGCTTGACAAGCTCAAGCGGTCAAATGATACAGTAGAGAGCACGCTCGAACAAACAAGCTCCAGTAATTCGCCTTTCGATAGCTTCCTGCCGGACGAGTCCACTTTATTTTCGGAAGACTTTTCTATTTTACCTTCATTTGTACCAATGGACGCCTTTGAACAAGTTAAAAATTGTCAATGCAGACGTTGTCATATAAACTCGAATGACAAAGGCCGTCGCAATGCGCTATATAAATGTGCTATATGTCATTACCATTCGCATGATGAGCTTTGTGCATGATTTACAAGTATATAACAGCGCAGAGAAAAGTCTGATATATTTGCGCGCTTCAGCTTGTTGTTGGGCGTCCTACAAAAGGAACGTTAAGTACAAGGTAAAATTGGTTCTTAACCAAAAGGGAACCCCTAAGATTGTGGCAGCAAAGTGTGATAGATATTCCTGATCTACAAGTATCCCTTAATGCTCAGTCTACTGGTGAGCCACATGTGCAGAGAATATCAATTCCCCTGGACAACACCCAAGTGCAAGAAGGGTTTACAGTCAACTTCTTCTTATAGAACAGCTGTTCCCCCCTTACTCAAGAACAACAACCACCAATAAAATCAAAAACATTTATTGAAACACTTAGAGATGAGCAAAAGCACAATGAAATGGAAACAAGAGGGCAATCAGTCAACCCTGTTTGGTTTGAACAAAAGCAGGAACAGGATAACTGCCAGTATCTGTAAAGATGTATTTTCCCATATTCATAACCAAAGGTCAAAGACACCAGAAAATTTAATTAAAAAAATTACAACAAAAGGGAGACCTTACAAGCAAGTGAGCTATTTACAAGCTAAACAACTCAATTATAAAAGTAAGAGTATGATTTATGGCATTGAAAATGAGCCAGTTGCAGCCAATGTGTACAAAGAATACCTTTTATCATTACCAGATGTGAAGGAAGTCATACTTCAAGAGGTTGGCCTAATTGTAGACAACGATAATACAGTTTTTGCAGCAAGTCCTGATAGAATTGCAACCATTGAATATCAAAATGGTGACATTGAGCATAGAAATGTAGAAATAAAATGTCTCGAGTCAAAGCAGGATGTCTCACCTACGGTTG
Source organism: Desmophyllum pertusum (assembly GCA_029204205.1). Classification (NCBI taxonomy): domain Eukaryota; kingdom Metazoa; phylum Cnidaria; class Anthozoa; order Scleractinia; family Caryophylliidae; genus Desmophyllum; species Desmophyllum pertusum. Next base: position 1,378,201 of record MU826358.1, read on the forward strand.
CCATCAAAGATCATCAAAAGGAAACAAGTTTTGCATTTATGGAAACAAACTCTTTGTATGAAGTGAAAGAAAAACATCAATACTGGTTTCAGTGCCAAATGCAGATGGGAATCACTACACTTCCATTGACTGACTTTGTCATTTTTACCAACTTCAGATATCCCATTTTGGTTCTGAAGGTCACATCATCATCAAGATGGCAATATGAAATTAAACCAAGTTTACTTGCTTTTCATGAGAAATATATTAAAAGCAAGAACACTTAATGACTCTAGAACAGAACATTATTTTTAAAATTCACTTGAAGGGGTATCCTAAACTAGCAGGCCCAAAAGGGGCTCTTCAGACACTTGTATATAGTATTCTGCTGTCTAAAGATAAGATTTTAGTCTTGCACCTTGTCTGGGGAGAAAGGTACTTTCAGTTTGATATTGTTCCAGTGTTCTTTGAATGTAAATATCTATACAAACTAAAAAATTAGTTTCTCTAGACAGAAATGATTGGATTTTGAAAGTTGACTAACAATGCGCACACAGTCCAGATCTGATTTATAGATCCATAGCTAGAAAGAGGCAGAACTTGATTTAATATATGCCAAGCCTTTATCCACTTTGAAAGGAAGACCTTTTGTCTGAGATCCCAAATCTCGGCAACTAAGTCTTTCTCCTGTGGTTTGTCTTCTGATTCGCATGAACGGTAAACTGTCTCCTTTATTACTTCCCCCGATGGGCCCGCAACTGATAATATTATTCGAAGCTAGCTTATTGTCTACACGTACTTTAGCTCTTTCGGACCTCCCACTCTCTTTATCGTGATCCACTGACCATGCAAAAACGGAAGGAACAGCGTTCTTTACAAGATCATGCCTTCTGCTAGTTAAATATTTTTTATAATCTTTCGCAGTAAAATGTTCCGAACAGCAGAAGAGTGATGTGTTAGAAGCGAATTTTCCGTTGCCACGTTTCATCCTTAGCTCCCATATTTTCCTCTGACTTCGGTCTAGCTGAAAAGCGTGAAAAATAAGATCTTTCCGATTGTCAGAACAATTGTTACATACGCTGCAGCGCAACACTTGTGACTCGTGTATTTTGACTCCGCCATGTTTGTTTACGATAGCCCTTAGGCCTCGCTTTCATGCAACTTCCGGTAATAGCCTGAATCGGTGTATATTGACGTCATTACCTGTGTGGGTCGATCATCGCCTTTTAACAAAATCTTGCAAATTTCGACCTGAATATTTTCCATCACTGAAATGAAACAAGATATTCCCAATGACGAACAAGCGATTAATAATACAGTTGAACTTCTCTATAACGGCCACTTTGGGCAGAGTTAACCCTTTCACTCCCAAGAGTGCTAAGCTCGAAACTGAGGAAGAAATCCGGAATTTCATTTTGAAAAATTGTAAAAAACAAACAGTACCTAATGAAAGTACTGCTCAATAGCTTTCATTTGAATGGTTACACACTAGGGTTTCATCCACAGACTTTAAAGTTAGGACCACATTTATTGACTCAAGGTTTGACTCTGGGAGTGAAAGGGTTAACTAGTCATTGCAGAAAGGTGGCCGCTGTAGGGAGGTTTCAATAAGGGTTTTAAAAGTGTGTGGAACGGCGCACGGTACGTCGGGACGAAATATCCTAGCCGTTGTAGGGAGGTTTCAGTAAGAGTAAAATGTATGGAACGGTGCACGGTCGGGACGAAAAGTCCCGGCCGTTATAAAGAGGTGGCCGTTGTTGGGAGGTTTCAATAAGAGTAAAGTGTATGGAACGGTGCACGATACGCCGGGACGAACTATCCTGGCCCGTTGTAGAAGTGGCCGTTAATGGAGGTTAGTTGAGGTGTGACTGTATGTTATAAAACGGTTAATTGAGTTGAATTGTGTTTCCATGGTCCTTAAATCAAAATATCTCACTTCGTTTCCCCCCCCCCGGGGGGGGGGGGGGGGGGGGGGGGGGGGGGGGGGGGGGGGTACTCAAAAAAGTTTTATACGGGGAGGCTTTACCCAGAGGTCCAACCCCTTACCCTTTCATATACCATTTTTCACAGAAAAGGTACCCCTTTCATATACCTTCCATAGAAATTATGAAAATGGTACCCCTTTCACATACCTACAGTAGAAGCACTGCATCCCTTTTCTATACCCTTGTAATGAACTTAATGAACAATATATATCACCAGAAATCATCAAGCATTACCAGATGTTAACCAAACAATAATATCATTTACTCGTGAAATCCCTACCCTTTCATATACTTCAACTCGTGAAATCCCTACCCTTTCACATACCTCGAGCCTAAAAAAGGACCCCTTTCGGGCGGAGCCTCCCCGTATAGTCCATTATAGGGAGTACCCCCCCCCCCGGGGGGGGGGGGGGGTTTCCCCAGTTAGGTACACTACTAAACTCAGGGTTAATGCATATATTGGTAAAGAAATTCCAAGTAATATACACGAGGGAGTGTTTCATCCGATTTCCAAACACCAGGAAGAGATTTGAAAATACGACGCGTAGCGGAGTATTTTTTGACGAAATTCGAGGTGTTTGGAAATCGGATGAAACACTGTCTCGAGTGTTTGATATATCTTTTCAATCGAAACAATAACTAAGGAGTAAAACAGAGAAAACCGTAAAAATATATTACTGTGCTAATTAAGACTAGGAATTGAAAAGTACTTGGGTAAGCCGTTGTGTTCACACGAGCTTTCGAGTTCTATGAAACTCACTCTAATGTTTTCACAGTTTTTTATTTCTAAAATATTTTATACCTTGAATTTTATTTTTGAGTTTATTGCAGGCCGCCGTGTATTCTGTTTTCGATGCTTCACTTGGTTTTGAAGACTCCTAAAAATAAAATAATTAACATTACACCTTGTCACCCTTATTAACCCATTGACACCTGGGCTATTTCCAAAAAAACGGCAATCTAACATCACAGATGCCTATTTCTGGCCGTTATCTGGACAGTTGTACTGTCCAACTGTCTAAAACTTAATTTGCAACATGGCAAATAACATCCCCTTCTACTTCGAAGCAATTAGTTCAATATTTTCTTGGGGCATGCGTACAGACCAAAATTTTGACAGTTTTTTTTTAAGAAAAACACCGCAGATCAGGCTTTATTTTTCCTTTTTTAGGGGGGATGGGGGTGGGGTAGGGTGGAGGCCATTGTTTCAATTGTTGAAATTGCTAATGTGCTGATGTGCTAACTACAGAGCTCCAAGAAATAAAGGAAAGAGTCAACTACATGAACATCACTATAAAAACTGTAATGAAACATGTGCTTTTGTAACGTTTCTGTTATAACGATTAAAAAAAAGTTTGATTCCTATCCAAAGTGTACATTTTTAACTTGACAGGGAGGGGGTGAAAGAGAGGGGGAATGGGAGGGGGGCGATTATTCGAGGAGAGGCGATTATTCGAAGTAGGTGATTATTTCAAATATTTTCACCAAAGGGGGGGGGGGGGGGGGGGGGGAGGGGGCTATTTGAGGTGGGCGATTAATTGAGGGACGGTTATTATTCGAGGATATAAGGTATTTCACATTTCACTGTCTGTATACTTACATCATCACTCTCCCACCAGACCAAAGGGAAGGATGACTGAAGGATGTTATCATCTGGAGGTTTGATATGCATGAAATAACTGAACTTCTGAGGAAACGTTTACACGGTCAAGGAAACCACACAGAAAGATCATTTAGCTCAATTAAAAAAAATTATATCGAGATTCTTGGGAAAACAAAGCTAACTGCTTTCCTCGTCCTTTTATGTGTTGTCCTGTTTGTTTCGTACTCCTGACCCTAACCATTCTTGTTCCTATACTATATTAATTTAAGATTTCCTTTGACTTGAAGCTAATTATGTTCATCGCAAAACATGATTTAATATAATTATGATGGCACAAGGATTATCCATTGTGCCATTTTCGATAAATTCTAAAATACCAAATAGAAAACATTTTTGGTGTTTCCATAGGGTTATGGTAACACGAGTGAAGTTTGGGTGAACGAGAAATGCTGTTCTCCCAAACTTTCACGAGTGTTACTATAACTCTATGGAAACACAGGGAAAACGTTTTCTATTGGTTGTTTTTATGCAATAAAAGCACAAAGCATTTTTCCATGTTCCCATAGAGTTATGGTAAATGGTCTTGAGCCAATCAGAGCACGCGTAGTATCTTCTTTATTTTACAAAACGAAATGTCCCATTTTGGTAAATACTAAAAGGATATGTTTTACAAGCGATCCAAAGCCGGCGTGTCTTCTCGTGCTTGAGTTATAGCGAGAGCCAAAGAAAGACAATGAACCTGAAAAAACAACAACAGATCAACCTTTTACTTCCTCTTACTGTGTGCCATATATTTATCTTAAATTTAACTCGGAGAATTTGGTGTTACATCAAGATCATAAGCGATATAGTTGTTGATGATTTTCTTTATTCTCATCACCTGTCCGCTTGACAATGTATTGATGTTGTTAGGAGAAATTATATGTCGATAGAATCAATCTCGTTCCAGCGTCCTCGTTACCCTTGTCCAGCGGTGGAGCGGCCAACAAGGACCTCTGGGATAGAGTGATCCGCCTGACTTGCGCAGTAAGACCGGAAGTCCAAGAATCTTGGCGTCCGTTAGTTGAAACATAGGGTCGAACACATGCGCAGTAGAGCCAGAAGTCCAAGAATCCTATCATGGCGGATCGCTTCCCCCCGCTGGACAAGGGTAACAAGGACTCTGGGAACGAGATTGACGTCTTGTATTTCCTTGCTTCACGCGGAAAACGGACATCATGTCCGGAGGTAGAATTAGCAAAATCGAGTAAGCGGGAAGGGAACGCCTGGGTACTAGGCTGAGTAATAATAAGGTAGTCATACCTGTAACCTGAAATCCATGGTAACCGGCTGGAACCAGTAATACTTGATAAGCGCGTTTAGCAAGTGGCTCAAACACGGCTTAAGCTCGAATTCCTAAACAAACAAAGAGTAACAAACAGCATCAGAGTGAGATTATTGTAGAACACACTATTCTGTTTTCAAACTTTGCAGATAGCAAAACCATTTTGAAAAAAATGAAGACTACTAATCAGCAAATAGAGTACTAAAGTTATGACGTCACAAAAATTAAATTTGCTAAATTATGAAATGTGATCAGTTATTCAGAGAAAGCATGCCAAAAAACGTCCACTGGCCAAAAATTAGCTCTCCATTGCCATTTGCGGCCGAGATATGGGCACTTCAGGTTTTAATTTCTCCATCTCGCGTTTGTTCCTTCAGTTTAGAACAGTCGCAAAATTAGATAGGTTTGTATGGGATGGTACCAAACTTTGAACCTCTAAATCTTCTGTTCTATTCGTGCTAACAAATTGAAATTTTGTGGGTGATCATACAGCAGTAATCTTTATCTAATTATGGGATTTTGAGGCTTGATAAAAATAATTTGCAAATTTGTGACGTCACCACTTTACCACTCTATTATGCAGGAATGCTTCATGAGTGAAATTTATTTTTTTATATTTATTTTTATTTTTTTTTATTTTTTTGAAATTGAAATTTATTTTTGAGTGTGGGATTGTTTTAGGACAACAACAAAAATGTTACCGGCCACAAGAAACCTAGTCTCCTTTGCAGCAGTAATTTGGGTCGTCACACAACGCTTCTCTCCACTTGGGAGCGATCTAGTGGGGAGAAGCGTTGCGTGACGGCTTGGGAGAAGCGTTACGTGACAACCCAAATAAAGGTCCAAGGCTGTCTATAAGCCTAGATGGCTTAACAGGCAGGCGTTTAAGGACGGTGCCTCCTAATACCAAAGTATTTTTGCGCGGTTTATGACTATGCGGGAAAAACAGATCTTAGCAAGGGTTATTGGAATCCAAAAAGAAAATTGGGGGTAACCACGCATTTTCAAGAGATAATCAAGCTTCAATCTGGAAAAAAATGCTGAAATAGCGTTTACTGGTTAAAAAAAGAAAAATATATTTTTTCGCCAGATTCCCTTTGAATTTGCCTTGACATACAGAAAAGCAACAATAAATATAAAAAGCTTTAAAATACTTAACGAATGGTAATATAACAACTACTGTTTATGTGTTTTTTAATTAAAAATCATCGCAACGTAGCCATTATCAACCCTGACAGCTCTCCTCTGGTATATCAAAAATACAGTTTAAATAACTTTTGCACGCAACAAAAAATTAATCATATGTTTAATAGGCTTACCGCTTCCATTTTATAACATAAAAAGTAGGGGTCACCACGGGTTTTTGTAAGTTATAAGAAGAAAACGACCATATATTTCCCTGCCGAGCTTAGCCTGAAAGAGATTCCGCAATGTTCTGTATGTGCGCGCGCTCGAGCGCGCGCTAATGACGCGAGAAATTATGCGCAGAACGTATGCGCAGTAACAAAAGGAGGCACCGTCCTTAACACAGGTTTCCATAACACGAAGCGACTAGGAATATTGATTTCCACTCCCACTGGATAGGATACTAGTCCATTGCTGCTGGTAATGGTGAACTACCACTACCCATAATACCTTTCGGTATTGTCGCGTACGCTTTTGCGTTTCTGTAGGACAATCATTCTCAAAAACAGGAGAAAACATCGTGACGTCATTGTTTACATCTCAAATTTAGAAATTCTCCCAATTTAAGGGGGGAGAACCTAAACTACTTAAAAGCTCTTAAAGCTTTATAACTTCCGAAATATTGTACATTTCATCAAACGCATGCTGCAAGTTGTCGATATTGACGTTCTTCAGCAAATTCTAAAGTAATAATTTGAAAACGATCAAATCCTTCCGAGTTTTTAGACATTTTTAATTTTGGTCACGTGACACACCAAATATGGGCATGGTTCGAAATATTTAAAGGGAACGTAAATTGAACAAACACTACAACGTTTGATGCCCACTGGAGTCCAGGAACCAAAGTTATGGAGGTTTAGAGATTTCCTTAGCAACATTTTTGTGGTTCCTTGTAGTTTAGGTTCTCCCCCTTAAAAGTAGCTATAACTAGAAAGAGCATGCAAAAACCAGTCAAAATCTGCTTCAAACGATGCATTTAAAAGTTGTCAAATTTACAGACGTTTGTATGGTGGGTGGAAACTCTTGCCACCCACCATACAAACGTCTGCAAATTTGATGTTTTTCAACAGGAAATATCTCGTTCAATACTTAACGTATTCCTCTCATATTTGGGACAGTTACTAAATGGCATAGCCGCTATCAATTTATCATAGCTTTAAATTCGCCAGACTAAATTTAATTTTCCCTTAATTTATGGTAATAAGGTGATCAAAAAACGCCCACGTTAACAAATATCGCCCTATTACATCATAGTTGGAAAATGATTACATCCATTAGGCCACAGTGTGTCTCCCACACAATAAGCTGTAGCCTGCGTGGCAGGCGTAGAAAGGGGAGGGAGGGGGGAGTTCGGGCTGGAGCGCAAAGCGCGTGGAGAGAGCGCTTCACGCTCGAACTCCCCTCCTCCCTCCTCTTTCTACGCCTGCCATGCAGGCTAAATAGGCTGCTGCTCCTTGAAGTTTCTAGAGTCAGTCAGAATATCTTACCTCCATGCACACCCACATGAGATCCAGTATCTTATGAACACCTGGCTGGTGTTCCAATGGAGTGCTACCCGAGCAGGACTTCAGCAAGAACGGCAGGAGAACTTCCTCCACCACATAGCCTTCAGTCTAAACAGCAAAGTAAAGTAAGTAAATGAATAAGTGATCATCGCAGTTATGAATGCAATTTTTGCAATTGCAATATAATATATTTTTTTTGGTTTATATTGCAATTGCAAAAATTGCATTCATAACTGCGATGATCACTTATTCAATTTCATTTCCGCAGTTCACATATTAGCCTGCGTGCAGACGTCTCCTATTTCCTTGCTTCACGCGGAAAGCAAGGAAATGGGAGACGTCTGCACGTAGGCTATTCACATATATGATTTCATTCATATATTCATTGTCAAAGTAAAGTAAGATCATCATGAGGGACATGTATTAAATCCGATCATTTGACAGAATTGAATGTAGACTCTAGCTACATGTATAATCCTATGCAAAATGATTGAGACACTATTTTAAAAAGTTATCTGTTTGTATTTTTCATGTCTTTTTTGTTTACTGTCATAAGATAGCCCCCCCTTCTCCCCCTTGCAATGGTGTAACCGAACTCTACCCTAGAAACTCAAACCAATTATTTTGAGGTTCAAGTTCTGTGCAGTGTGCACACATTCCCCTCCCACCCCTCTTGAAAGAGTTTGCACCATAGTGCATTATCACACAACAGCCCACTAAACAACCACAGTGCACTCTGCACTAATTACTAAATGTTGTGGACTGAAAGATAATTCCACTCTCTTCTCCAGAGACTGAAAGATAATTTCAGTCTCTTCTGCACTGTCCCCAATGGTAACATTCAAATTGTGAACAAGGTAAAATAATGGTAGAACGGAATAGTGCATTGCTTATTTACCAGCAGAGGTCCCAATTTTTCAAAGACATGCGCAGTAGTAAGGAGGGTCAGAGTATCTGATCGACCATGAAGAGATGGCGGTAACCAAGGAACTCTGTCGGGCTGAAAACAAAAACAATACAAAAAGCAAAACAGCAATAAGCCAGAAGCTATAAGACAGGTTAACTACCATATAGTTTAGAAGGTAACCCCCACCCCAACTGCACCCACACCCCACACCCAGCCCACCCACACCCAGCCCCGCCCACACCCAAAAGTAGAGATATAATAGAATATATAACTTTATCTTAAACACAGTAATAATTTCTTCAGCCATTACATTATTATATTATGTACTAACTATACAGTGGAAACCCTGATATAACGGACCCTTTTATAATGAAGTCCCTGTATAACAAATGATATTTTTCAGTCCAGCCAGTCACGCAGGTCCGACGGGTTATTGCTTGTAACATCTCCATGCAGCCCAAGATGATGCACTGAAGACAATGATATGTTGGGAAAATGTAAAATACAGACATGTAGAGAACTCCGCTACATCTGATCAGCCTTTGACTGTTTAGGTGACCATTAGAGAGAAGACGTCAGTACGCATTGCGTACCTATTTTCCTTATCTCGGGACATTATATGTGGTCTTACATGGCGTGCTCTCCCAGCTGGCTCACATGCAGTGTTTTCAAACATGGCGCCTGAAATGTTATCAGGTGTGAGTCCGCGAAGACTTTGAAGCATAGAGTTTTCCTCTGTGAAGGTAAAAGACGTTTATTTACCTGTATTTTTAGCCACGGACATCAGGGTGTATTTTATAAGGGTATAATCGTCGAAGATCTTCGGCGTGGGTTTCAAAAGCGTGCGGGGTAACCGTAATATTTGCGAAAGATTAGCCCAAGAGTTTTGGTTTGGGAATATTTGTAAGGTAGTGATTGAAGGATTCGAACATGACATGTAGTGCCATTTATAGGATTATTTGTTTGTCAAAATTGAATCGAATTTACATGTTGTTCGGTAAGGAACTATAATAGTCCGGATTTGTGAGCCAGGCGGGTCGTGAGATTAATGTTTTCGAAGTTGGCAGGTATAAAAGTTCACAAATTGCTGGTTTGCAACCATTCCTCCAACATGGCGGCGATGACGTCAATTGCAAACCAAGAATAGGGTTAGCCCTCTATTTATAACCCCAGTGGAAGCTGTACTGGAATGCATGGGTGAAAGTTGAATATTAAAATAATTTCATCGCCATTGACCTCTACAGTCATTTATCAGTCCCTTCCCGGGGCTAACATACAGGCATTAACAAATTTTGTCAGCCTAGTGTCACCTGGCCCTAAAAACAAGGCAAATTCTTCACCTCTAAAATCGTCCAGATGTTACAGTCAAACTACTGTAACCGGGGCCACCCAGACAAAGTTAACCAATCACAGGGCAGAACGGGAACAATACATTCCAACATTTTTGAATTGAGCCAATCCAATGTCGAGTACAGAACAATGAAATTGCAACTTCTTCGTTCGCGATGAATACACTGTCAGATGAATGAAATTTTGTGCGGTTCTACGGCGTGGATTTTCGATTTCAACCCTTTTATCTTTGACAAGTTTTAGCAGTACGATTTGGAAGGAAAATATATGCGAGTCAATAAAAGAGAAACTCCAAACTGCGTGAAAACTGGGAATGCGACGGTTGTACAGTATGTTTCCTCGAATAAAAGTGCGTGGCGGATTTGGAATAATTTGTTCGCTCTTGACAAATTCAAGTTTTCTCTACGGCGTCAACCGGCTGAATAGCTACGCATGTCGGGGTTTTGGCAATACCATTTGGAAAATAAATACACTTGATGCCAGCGAGGGAAGACTTTATATTCCAAACTGCATACGACGGCCAATAGTTCCGGCAAAGTGCGTGACGGATTTGAAAACAACGAAAGCACTTGTTTTACCAGTGTGATGAATTCAGTTTTTTATACATTGTCGGATCTTTGATTTTTCCACCTTGTTCCACGCGCCGGGTTTTATTTTGTCAGTACAATTTGGCTGAAATTAAAAAAATAAGTAAAAGAGAAATTCAAAGTTGCATAAAAAGAAAGTCGGCTGTATACATGTATTTGAAGTTTCGGCAAAGTGAATTGTCGCGAGAAAGAACTCAACCGCCGGAGTAGAATATTTTGCCGGCAGTCAGAATCACGTTTCGTAACGGCGAATTCTTTATTACAGTCATTTCTGATCGCATGACTATTGTCTGATTTGCGTTGAACTTTCGAAACTGTTTTGAATCCTTTCGGAAAAATTACTGAGAAAGAAGCCAACTCAGTGCCAGTAAAATCGCTTCGATCTTTCCGAGAAAAGTCCTGACTGTTCTAGGGAAAAGTCCCGAATTTTCTAGGAAAGATCGAAGCGACTCTGTGTTTGATCTGCTAGCACTGAGTTGGCTTCTTTCTCTCATGCGATCAGAAATAACTGTAATACTGAAATAATTTGCCGTTACGAAATGTGATTCAAACTCTGCCGGCAATTGCAAATATTCTACTCCGACGGTTGAGTTCTTTCTCGCTACAATTCACATGATTCACTTTGCCGAAACTTCAAATATACAGCCGACACTCTTCTTGCAATTTTGAATTTCTCTTTTACTTATTATTTTAATTTCAGCCAAATTGTACTGACAAAACCCCGACAATGTATAAAACTGAACTGAATTCATCACGCTGGTAAACAAGCCGTGCTTTCGTTGTTTTCACTCAATCCGTCACGAACTTTGCCGAAAACTATTGGCCATTGCGTGCACTGACTTTATGCAGTTTGGAATATAAAGTCTTCCCTTGCTGGCGTCAAGAGTATTTATTTTCCAAATGGTACTGCCAAAACCCTGACAAGTGTAGCTATTCAGCCGGTTGAACACTGTGGTTGACTCCGGCATAGAGAAAACTTGAATTTGTCAAGAGCAAACAAATTATTTCAAATCCGCCACGCACTTTTATTCTCAGAGGAAACATACTGTACAACCGTCGCATTCCAAGTCTTCACGCAGTTTGGAGTTTCTCTTTTATTGACTCGCATATCTTTAACTTCCAAATCGTATTGCTAAAACTAGTCAAATATAAAAGGGTTGAAATCGAAAATCCACGCCGTAGAACCGCACAAAATTTCATTCATCTGTATTCATCGCGAACGAAGAAGTTGCAATTTCATTGTTCTGTACTCGACATCGGATTGGCTCAATTCAAAAATGTTGGAATGTATTGTTCCCGTTCTGCCCTGTGATTGGTTAACTTTGTCTGGGTGGCCCCGGTTACAGTAGTTTTCACTGTAATGTAGGGCAAACCAAGGCACAGAGGAGAGTTACTCAGTGCAAAACTCTACAAAAATTTAGCAGTGAAAAACACTTTTATACATATACCTCAATTGACTATTAATCATTGGGGATTAGCATTGATCGGCTTTCGAACAACCGGGCCCTGGGGATGGGCACTGCTAGAATTGCTTGATGTATTTACTGTAAAATACCGATAATATTAGTCCTGGGCTTTAATATTTGTCCAAATGGCTTTTTTAGGTGGGCTTATTATCGGGGGGGGGGGGGGGGGGGGGGGGTATTATCGGAGGGAATTTTGTGTTTTAAAATGTTTGGGCTTTTATGTGGAAGGGATTTGGTGTCTGAAAAACTTCAGGTGTACCGAAGAATAAATCACAGTGAAACTTTCTAAACATAACAAAATGAAACACAAAACAATAGACTGCGAGCAGTCTAACAAAACAAGTACAGATTCCGTCATCAAGTTAACATCACAAGTCTGAGCATACTGTAAACGACATACAGTCGAACCCCTATTTAATAAGCAGTCACCCTCGGGGAAATGGCAAGTGGCCGCCTATAGGGGTTGGCCACTTGATAACCTGGGTTTGTCATAAATTAGCATAAGGCATGGTAGAAAATCAAAAGATTAGTCATAAGTGACAACGGAATCATTAGTCTTATTCTGTATTTTGCACGCATTCAAATTTAAACGAGTCTCAAACTCATCCGTGATATGTGAATAAAAAAATACTACTACTACATCAAGACGATAATAAGCACATGTTTGAATGCTTTTATCAGTCATCACCTTCAATTTCGGACTCTTCTCTGTCATCAGCTTTTTCAAAACAAGGCCAAACTATATTGTTGCTTAATAGGAGTAAAAACAATAGGAGAACCCTCGTCGGGACTGCCAAAAAGGTGGCTGTGGCCGCTTAATAGGGGTGGCCAATTATTAATAAACAGGGGTTTTATTTACTGTATCATACTGGCAATAGTTTTGGGATTTTGATAACTGGCCACTTGATACATGTAGGTGGCCGCTTAATAGGGGTTTGACTGTATACAGCTGTTTCAAGAAAAGCTGTCGGAAAAAAGCGCACGCGACAATCCCAAAAGGTAATCTGGGATATGATCAGCAATGTGCGTTCCTGACACTAGCTGTCGAACCTACTTTTGTTGCTTTCTTTAGCACTCGCAACCATACGTCCATGGTGTCTCGTGCCATTTTCTCAGATTTCCCTGAAATGCTGGAGTCAAGGAACCGTGAACTTAAAACTACCCACAATACCTTTCGGGGTTGTCGCGTGCGCTTTTTCCGACAGCCTTTCTCAAAACAGCTGTATATAAAACAAGCTGTACAATGGGGTGCTTATAACTGGAAGAATGTATAATTTGCATATATTCTGGTGGTGGTTTATTATTGGAAGGATTTTTGTGTTTGAGATTTGGTGGGCTTATTTCAGGGGGTGGAGGCACCTACGTGTACTATCGGAATTTCACAGTGTTATTATTTTTATTCTCCATTTCATTTTGTATTTGTATGGGTTCTTTATTTCTTTTTCTTTCATTCAGGAGCTCATACATAAAAAATATCAAAATGGAATTTACATGTATTTAGAATTGTCCAATAATTGGACAATTCTAATAAATTACTATTATTATTGTTTCTTTGTTTAAAGCCTGGTTTCCATATGATCGCAGTCACAACGATCGCAAGAGTGGTTTCCATATGATCGCAAGAGTGGTTTCCATATGATCGCTGCGATCGTTGTGACTGTGATCGTTGCAATCGTTGCGATCATATGGAAACCAGGCTTTAAAATTAAGTTTTTCATACAAATTTATATTGTTACATGTATGTTTCTTGTAATGTTTATCACCTTATTTTAACCATGCCTTGCTACAACTACAATGTACCACATTTCTTTCAGCTATATGTTTGATTTAGTCTTAATTTCTCTCCTTATTTTCCATAATATTGTATATTCACCATTTCATGTTCTCATTATTTTTATATTTTATTGTTTTTTCATATTATTATATTTACAATGTTTATAACGTGTTATTTCAGGAGTGCTTCCCATATATACTATGGAAAAACATAAACAAGCTCACACTAGACAGAAGCACTTTAAATGCAAAATCTGTGACAAGTGTTTTAGCCGAGCAGGAAATTTGCGGGTACATGAACTATCCCCACACTGGAGAAAAGCCTTATCGATGCAAAAACCTGTGACAAGTGTTTTAGGCAAGCAGGTCATCTGTGGAAACACAAAAGATCACACAGTGGAGAGAAGAAGGTGGCTTGCAATAGCTATGCGCGCTTACAAAGTCTTAAGTTACATAGCAAAACACACTGTAGCACGCTGTTGGCCCACAAGAGCAGTGATTATGGTAATGAGAATAATATCTCAGCACAAGCAGACCATGTTAACACAGTGACGTGCTGGATTTGTCTGGATGAAATGAGCAGTGAGGCTCTGCTTATTGAACACTATGACGATCATATGAAGTAGGAACTGGGAATAAGCAATTAGCATATGTGTTCCTCGGTAAAATAATAAATACTGTTGTTTTGGTTATGTTAAAGTTTTTGATAAGCAAACTGGGATTGAACAAGTATAAAAGACGATCCTTGCTAAGTGGTTGTGTTTAATAAAGAGAATGTTATTTCCCGTGATTACAAAAGTTAACAGATTTTTAAAGCGTTCAATTAGTATATCCAAGTAACAAAAAGATAACAGTTGTATAGGAGTGTAGAGGAGAATAAACAAGTGTTGTTTGCATTGAAATTGATCATGCTAGACGTGTAAGTACAAACATCGTTTACACCTAAATTTGGACGTTTTCTGCTTGCGTGGCATTATCGATAATAATTTCAAATTCCAAAAGGAACTGAAAAGGTACAATCCGTTCCAATCCCAAGCATCGGCGAAGCGAGTTCGCTCATCAGCGCCAGCGCTTAACGCAGGTTTGTGTAACATGAAGAAACTAATAGTAATGTTACTCCCATGGATGGATGCTAGTATTGCACACATTACACACAGATACAAACTGGCTATGTTTATGGGGGTGGAGGAGTTGGGGAGATGGCGATATTGTGTGACCGTTTAATGTTCGTAGCCAAATTAACAGGAGAACAACTATGACAGACATGTTACACTCGCATGTTACACTCAGCAACTAACTATGACTCCAGTTTGCATTTTTTCAAACATGGGAAGAGTAATAGTGAATGGCATTTATATATAATGATAGTATCTCATCTAGCCTGCTAAAACAGGCAGTTTTGCAGGGGTTCTTGGTGGAGCACAAGTCATCCATGTCGAGAGAGACCACTCGTATCGAGCGTGGACTCGTACTTCGCATTTGTCTCAAGCTTCACCAAGCACCCCCACTAAATTATATACCACTTGTTATGCAGGCTGTATCTAGTTTATCAATCTAATAATTGTTAATTACTTGTCACGATTTGGGTGATTTTCATTTAAATGGTCCGCCACGCACTAAGAGAAGGAGAGTACAGTAAGCTGTCGAAAGACGAATACATATTTTGGAGACCAGTTCATTAAGCTCGATAAAAGTAGGTTAAATCAAACCCGACAGAACTCCATCTCACCCCTTCCCGTTCCAAAAGAGATGAAATTATTCCATCTCTGTGTATGATTGAATCCAAAACATGACGAATTTTAAAGCCTCCTTTAAACTCTGACAGCTATGGCTAGGAATCAGTCGCCTTTTGTCCGTGAAACAAACCTAACGGTGAAACCTTGGTCCAAAAAATCACCCAAATGGCTTGTGGATCATAATTCTTCGTAAATTATGATAGCCTGTTCCAGGCGTTCGGATAGTGGGGGAGCGACACGAAAAGACGCGCAAAGCACGAGGAGCGGGCGAAAGAACCCTCTCCCCAACCCCCTCGCCCTTTTTTCCTCGCTGCTCTTTGCGCGTCTTTTCGCGTCGCTTCCCCCAATATCCAAACGCATGGAACAGGCCAAAATGAGGAAAGGTCATAACTTGTTACCCCGGGTAAGGTTTAAAACTTCAAAGCTAGGAAAAAGGGAGTAGATATTTTTTGATTCATTTTCAAACACATTAAACCTCTAATAGTACGTTTTGGTTACCTGTGTTTTGTACTGGTATATAGCCCTCCACCAAAGTCAAAGTACCCAAAACAGGATCGATGTCACTTTACCCTTATTTTGTACATTTGAAACAGGCAGATGTTCCTGCTTTGCAATCTAAACTAGACTTGAACAGCTAGAGGTGATGTTTCCCAATGATTGTAATCGACTTGTTTCAAGACTGAGGTTCCCAATGTGATTCGTGGATTATGATTAGTGGTTACATGTACGTCACTGTTTCCTGCTCTGTAATCGCTTGACGTCGTTTCGGTGAAATATCTGTTCGGAAGGCCTATAATCGCCTCAGATATTCGATTAGGGAAATGTCATGGCTCAAACTTTCTTAATATATGAGGAAATTAATGCCTTTTGTTTTCGGAGAGATAAAAATGTCGTTTTGGATGCAAAAACAGGCGAGCTAGCATTTCCGGAAAGGCAAGAGCAGCTCATAAATTCGGGTAATAAGATTTCAATCCCTAAAATTTTCTGAAGTTTGAAAGTTCAGCTAACGAATCCGAACAGATATATTTTTCTTAGCGTTTAAAAATAATCCATTAAACTGCACAAAAAGCACAATTATAGCGTAAAAACGACGTTCGACACCAACAGGAATATTTTGTCGTTGGGTGCCCCTGGCTTGACTTACCTCCACTGCCTAGTGGCTTAACAGGCCGACGCTAACTCCAGTTTCCATAGCATGAAGCAACTAGGAATATCATTACTCAGCCTTCAGCATTTTTGTTAGGTTGCCCTGGCAATTCGTTGGTACCCATTTATTTCTAGATGTAGAGAGGCAGTGCGAGAGTAAAGTGTCTTGCACAAGAGCACAGCATCAGGGCTCGAACCCGGACAGCTTGATCCAGAGTCCAACGCACTAACGATTACCCTCGCACTCTTTCATGCTTAGTGTGTGGAAAAATGGAAATTGTGTCGAATCTATGACCGCCCACATGCTCTGAAACCGATGTATTTACTTTTATTTTTGGATGAACATGAAAGACGTTTAAAATATTCTTCGTGATGCAAGAAAAGGCCCGATATTTTAATGTGTTTCTGTTATGCAATGAGGTAGGGAACCCTCAATATCGGGATTTGGCTAATAATTATTTTGCCTTAAAATTAACAATGTTACGTTGCACCACTCAGCAGAGGATAAAGCGGCATGGATATCCCTTTAGTGCCCTCTGGCAGCATACAATGAGCTGTTGGCAGGATTTCCATTTCAGTTGATCTGTTTCGCATTCAATTTCAGGCATGTGATGACATTTATTCATTATATCGGGGTAGATGATAAGTTTGTTTTCGTTCGTTATAACAGGGATTTCGTTATACCGGGATTCATTGTATCAGGGTTCTGTTCCATTATTACTGTAACTTTGGCCGGGCTGAAGAATATCGTTCGCTATACCGGGGACTTCGTTATAAAGGGGTTCATTATTGGGGTTCATTATTGGGGTTCCACTGTACCGCAAACGCAATTTGACTTCTTTTTTTTAACGGAAATAACAGATACGACCAGCTGTATAACAAAATAAATGATCAGATGACAATAATTATGTTACTCTGTTCTAATGAAGCTCTTTATCGACTCATTGCTATTTTATCAATACAGATAGTATTCTTAAAGCTGGAGTGCATGGCCCACATATGACATATGTTCTAGCTACACCCGAATCTAGTGACCCTCTAAAAGAAGCAATATAGTAAAAGAGCAGCTAAATCCGAAAGTAACAAGGGTTGTTACTTTCAGAACTTTACAGTATGGAAACAAATTAATTCGTGTTCCCAGCTACATACAAACACTGCATTTTAAACCTCCCATAAGCGGACACCTCTCTTAAGCAGAAACGTATTTAGTTCTAAGGGTGTCTGCTTACAGGCGGTTTGACTATAATGCAATACCAGGCTCAACTCTCTCAAAGCGGACACCACTGTAAGGTGCACACCTCTCAAAGGCGGACACGGTTGGCTGGTCCTGACCTAATCAATACTTACTCTTATTTTAACGTAACAAAACTCTGTACAGTCAACTTCCGTTATAGCGGACACCCTCGGGACGTAGTTTGGAGTCCATAATAGCGGGCTCATCAAACCTCAGTCAAACCTCTATAGCTTACGCCGGGAGGAGGGCTGAATTTTGTCCGTAATAGCGGGTGTCGACCGTGAAATAACGAGGTGTCTGCAAGGCAAGAATTGACTGTCTAAGGCAGACACCTCTTTAAGGCGGACAAAAAAGCTGGGCCTGAGTGTGTCCATCTTAGGGAGAGTTCACTGTATATGATAAACAGTAAAGAGATTTTGATGCCAAACTTGGGACAAGTTTGTAAAGAACTTAATTAAACAATTCATGAAGTCAAACTTACAGCTGGCAGAAGTCTCTCCAAACATGAAATTAGTTCCATAGATTTGGCCACATCAGTGATAGGAGGGTCTTGAAGAGGCTTGTAATCTTCAACAGGAAATCTTTTAGTGGTTAAGAAAAATGCTGACTTATGCTTTTATTAACTACTAAATAAATAATACTTTCAGGATATGCCTATAAAACAAATATCAAGAACTGACAAACCCCACATGTATTGATCTACAACAAGTGACTTTTTGCTTGCATGCACTAGTGACACAAAGTTTGTGAAAAAATATTGTGTTGCTAGTGCACAATGGAAATTACTCATGTAGTCAGCCTTGTGTACAAGCAACACTGCAAATTTTAATAATTTGTGATGTTGTCTACAAGGGTTCAAGAGTGACACTGCATGTTACTTTATTATGCCATACATGTGCTAACTGGCAATGCAGCTTTTTTTTCCAGAACATTGTTCAACCAAACAATTCCTCATTATATCTCATCTGACTTGTGTCTTCCATCTCTCTGCAATACCACGTACATGTATCCACACTTGGGATGCCACATGAATTCATTTATACTCCCATGTTCATGCAAAAAGTAAGGGAAAATTGTGAAGAGCTACATTTACATAGCCTTCTGCATGCATTAGTTGTTCAAAGTTGATCTGTCACTCAGCCCTTCAGTTACCCTCCAAATTGAAATTTGTCATGTAAATAGGCAAATTATCATCCATGATGGATGGCTGTTACACAGCAGTGAGCTTGCATCATCAACAGTGTTTGCTTCCTTGGGATAAGGTTCAAGTCTAGCTAGCTGTCTCTTCCCTGGAAGATTGGATGCTAGTCCATTGCAGGACCCATTTACTCCTGGCTGGAGAGAGCAGTAGACAGTAGAGTGTCTCGGCTCGAGTCCGGACCGATAGATCCAGTCCAATGCGCTAACCATTAGGCCACCATGTGCGTCTCTCACTTACTTGGTATTGTGTATAAAATATCATTATAAACAAGCAATTAGCTGTTGATATGATCCGTGATTAGGATAGAACAGAGTTTAACTAAGTAATACTTCCCTGATAGCATCATGGCATGTAATGCATGCATAGCGATACAGCCCCCTGCACACATTGCAGGCCTATGATGTCAGATAATAATGCAGATCCCAGGGGATACTCCCTTATATAAGCTATAAAGGTATGTGTGGCGCCAAAGGGTATGGTTTTTGAGCCGTTTGGTCTGAAATAGGGTATAGATTTTGACCATTTTGGTCTGAAATAGGGTATGTTTTGTGTACTCTGGCCTGGAATTTGGTTTGGCTTTTAGACAAAACTATTTTTTTGCCATTAACATCAGGGAATTTGAAGCCCTGAACTCAAATGTTTATGCAAACGGAAACCCATTCCTGGATAGCTTAAGTCATGTATTAGACACGTGTACTAATTTTATAGGTCTGAAATAGCGTATCAATTTTTGGGTCAGGTCTGAAAGAGGGTATGGAAGATCACATATTTTGGTCTGAAATAGGGTAAGGGTTTCAAGAAGCGCGCCGCACACCCCAGCAAACATCCCTGTTGGCCAACAGTTGACAACCAATCAATATGGTCGAACTTTATTCCACTGAACAACTTATCTTCAGGTGTAAATTAAAAAAGGATACTTGAAAGGGGCTGCTCCAAAGTTCATCTGACATGATTCTCCATACGATAAACTTGCAGCAGGGAAGTAAGCAAGACCAGGGCCATACTGAACATTGTCAAATGCCACACCTAACAAATGTCCATTCCTTGAAGAAAAAAAGGAAAAAAACATTCAATAATTTTGCAGAGTCACCTCTCTTACTAGATCAAGTGAAAAATGGTTATCAAAAAATAAAGGGGCACTATCATGGGAATTTTGCTGAGTTTTTTTGTTTAGTCAAAACGGTACTAAAATTATGACTACGTACATGTACATGTACCTTTACAAAATGTGCTAGAAAATCAAGAGGAAGATATCATGTGAATTGTCGAAGGGAGAGCAACCCATAATTAGTTTTTTAGTGATTTTTCCAAGACATAGGGGCATGCGCAGAACTTGAAAAAGTCTGCCCAATTTTTCCAAGTTGAGGTCAAAAGCTCCTGCATGGGAAACTCACGACAGCACTCCTTTATACCTTCTGTACACCAGTATGGTAATTTTAACAAAACTGGACAATATTTTTTTTATGTTTCCATTGATGAATATTGATATGCCTTTTGGCCTTTGACTTTTCAAAGTGATATCCTCCCTCTCAGAATTTCCAATGACACTCCTTGCGGTGGGTGTAGAGGGTTTAGGGGTTAGGAGTTTGTCTGGAACCTCACAATTCAATAATTTTATAATTATTATAAAACTGACCTGGTGTAAGAGATTGTGCCTTCATCTAAGTCAATACAACATCCTATAACATCACCTGCCATCCACTCCTGAATATTGAAAGACATTATCGTTATTCAATACTGCAACCAGAAATACCGTATGACACTTGAACAAATTCTAATGAAGCGATCCCACAATCTGAGTAAATTTCTGATATTACTCCCCCCCCTCCCCCCCCCTCCCCCCAGTCCTAGACTAGTAGCCTAGTCTGCAAAAAGCCACCTGAAACTGCTCAAGTGAGTGGGTGGGGCAGAAATTCTACTAATACAATAACAAAATGTGGGGTCGAATCACAGGGACACCCATATAAAAGTGACGGGGGTGATTGTCGGAATTTGGAAAATAACCCTAAAAGGTACCAGAATCTAGTTTTGTGGCTGGTGTGGCTCAAAATCATTTTCACCCCAAGATGTACCAATTCTAAGACAAAACTACTGTAGTTCTTGTCATATTTTTTTCGGCTTACAGTAATACTCTAGCACCCCCAAGCGGTACTAAACCACAAATTTTAACCCCTAAAAGGTACGACGATCACCCCTGTCACTTTTATATTGAAGTCCTCCCTCGGGGGTCGAATGATATACTAAAATCAAAATACATTGAGCTGAAGTACAATAAATGTTACCTCTCCATATTTTCCTGTGGATACATTCCATTTTCTAACACGATGACCATCATAAGCAAATGAGTCAGCCGTATCACCAACACCTTCCTGTGGTGAAATAAGTAGATGAATAGTTATTTAAGTATGCATGGTACTCATGGCGGAAGGGAACTGGAGTGGATACCCTGTGGTACCCTGTACCAGACCACAAAACGCTAATTTTGCAACCCTATTCCAGACTAAAATGTTAAAAAAAGACACCCTGTTCCACAGGATTTTTAACAATTTTAACGATCTTTGTGCCAACTTCTGGGAAACTGATACCCTGTTCCAGACCAAAAAATGCCATTTGTTATACCTTGTTCCAGACCAAATGCTTAAAAACCATACCCTGTCCAGCGGCATGTACCTATATAGCATATATAAGTATTAGTGCCCCCCCCCCCCCCCCCACCCGGATTTTGCTCTTGAGCAAGACACAAGTTTGAGCTTTACGCATTCACTCTCTCCACCCATCAGAAGTATAAATGGATACAGCAATCTGTTAGGGCAACCTGATAAAATGCTGCAGGGTAACCGGCATTAGACTAGCATCCCCTCCAGGAGGAGTAGCAACACTCCTAGCCACTTCATGCTACCTTAAGCCACTAGTCTCTGAAAAGGCCCCGGGGAGCCTATAATTTACACTAAAAAAACGAGTTCCAGAAATCAGCAAGGAAAGAAAATAAATTTCTAGTTACCAATAATTATTTTAATTTAAAAAATAATAACTTTTCACAAGTGAAGATGTGTCAAACCTCATTGGTGAACTTGCACTGTAAAGTCGCCCATCCCAACTGCATGATCCCTTTGGAGCCTAACAATATCTCGTACATCCACTTGCCTTGAAGAAAATAATACAATCAGGTATTAAATAAATACAAACTTTAGTTAGAAGTCGCTGGTATTTAAAGTGCTTAAAATTGCAACTCAGGATTATGCACTTATCAGCGGCCACCCCGGGGGTGAACCCGGGGATATACGTGGGCATGGCGTGGGATTTGTTGACTTTTGTAGACAATTTTTAGCCCGGGATAGGGGGATTAGATCACTTTTTCATTTTACTGACACTAACCCCGGGGATAGACCCACAGGATTTGTTACACCGTCGCCATCTTGCTGACGAGTGCCTTAATCAAGAACACGTTCAAAAATGGCGACGGAGCAGGCAAGCATGACAAGGTATTGATAGACAGGTGTCTTTGTTTGCCTTTTATTAGCCCCGATCACCACTCTATGAACATTTGGTTGGTTCCTCGAAATATGTACTATTTGGTTTCAAGCTTCTTCGATCTGTTGCTGTTTCAGTCAACTGTTACAAAAATACCATGCTAATGTACCCCGGGGGTAGGGCAATGGTAGCTTTTTGTGGAAAAATATTGCTTTTGGATAAGGGGAATTATTTTGTTTATGTCATTGTGCAAATGCCCAGGGGATCCCCAGGTTCACCCTCCCCGGGATGGCTGCTGATAAGTGCATTACTATTCTTTCTTTTCTTTTTTTAGGAAAATTGCTGCTTTGAACGTTCAAAGTTCAGCGTTTTGTAATTTGTTTTTTGTTGTTCCTCCAACTCCATTGTAATGCAGTCTGTTAATACTCAAGATTACATGTAAGAGCATAGCCTTTTAAATATTAGTTAAGGTCATTCCTTAGTATTGCACTGCGCATCCTTTCTGCGCATCATTTTGCGCATAATTAGCGCGCACATTAAAAACATGGCGGCTTTTTCATTATGGCTATGCTCGCGAGAGAGGTAAATGATCGTTTTCTCGTAAACAAGCGTGGTGACCTATAATTGTTTTCGCATATTTAAGTCTAGTAATCATCTTCTTTCTATACAAGGAGTATAGACCAATTCTCAGTGCAGAAAAATTAATAATCACTGAAACGTGAAAAAATATGTGTTTTGGTTGATTTTGTAAGGAATTAGGAGGTATTTTTAGTCGATTATATATCTTTCGCGGGGCTGGTGACCTATTCTTTTTATTCTATATTTTGAAACATTACATCACAATGTTCAACTAGGGAAAGTTTTCAGAAACTTCCCATTGTAACTTCTATTTCGATGGAATAACCTTAACGTGATATCATGCATCAAGGCCCCTGATTATGCTTTAGAAATAAATTATTTTAATTAATTCAATGACATACATTATAATATTGATCTGTGACTTCTCTAACAGCCTGCAAACAGCTAGATCATAGAACTGATATTTGATGAAATAACATCGACTGTGAGCTGAGATCGAGTCATGGTTATATATTAAAAACAATGACCAGAATTTCTATAGCATGTATATACAATCAGATTGTATAAAAGAGAAAGAAGATTCAAAACAAGAAAAATTACGGATAAGAACACAGAATTACATTTGATGACTCCTTGACAATGAGTGACACAGAGTCATCAAAACATTTTTCAGTATTTCTTTTCACTCATTTTTCTTTTAAAGATTCAAAACACTAATTTTAATATAATGCTAGGTTAATTCTTTTACTTATTCCAGTCTGATTTGATCATGACCACATTCAATGTCAGATTGTGGGAGACGCAATCATGGCTTAATCCGGATCAAGTGGTCTGGATTCGAGCGCTGGCTGGGGTCTTATGTTGTGATATTGGGCAAGACATTGACTCTCACAACGCCTCTCTCCACTCAGGAGTATAAATGGGTTCTGTCGACAAACTGCTGGGGAGTAATCTGGCATTGGACTTAGCATCTCATCCAGGAGGAGAAGCAATAGTCCTATAGACGGCTTCAAGCTACAGAAACCGGGATAAGCTGACCAGTAGTGTGGGCCAGTTTTGGCCTGAGTGCACCTTTACCTTACCAATAAATTACACTCAATTATTATAATTATTATTAATTATTATTACCTTTGCAAACACATGTATTTGCTCTAACACTGCTAAAGTTGCTCTTGCTTTCAATCTAGTAAACAAAAAATTAATAAATAAACACTGAGTACAATCTACTGTAAGGGCCTCTTTACATTTTGTTTTAATTTTATTTTTCACAATCTCACATTTACAAAGGCTATCTTTAAATAAGTGGATTACAATAGTAACTTAATAGCTAACAGTCTACAAAGGGCCTCTTTACGTGACCCCAGGTTGGTTTCTATATTACCCAGATCATGTCACCGTCCTAATTTATGTTTACACGAGCCCGGGTTGGCAAGTACACAAAGTCATAGCCTGAGATCAGGCTCCTGAAGAAAATTTGCGATCGAAACGAGCTGAGTCGCTGCCTGGGGCGGGGTCGCTTTGATCACAAATTTTCTTCAGGAGCCTGATCTCAGGCTAACAAAGTCATGGAGAGTCAATCCAACCCGGGTCAGTCCATCTTGATTTTAATAATGTCTAACAAACGGGGACTGAGGAAAAAATTATGTGTGTGGTGAAGCCTGGCCGGAAAGAGCACTGAATCGCGTAGGAAAAAACATGTACAACATTACCACAAGTTCGCAGTGCTGGTTACTAGTTTAATTAGCCTTTTGGGTTAGAAAAAATCGTTAAAAATCGTCTGGAACAGGGTCACACCCCAACCCAGGAGTACCCCCCCCCCCCCCCCCCGGCATTTCCCTAGTTAGTTTATAATCTTAACCATACAATGAAGCTACCACTGAAAGATAAAACTTACTGCACTAATTATTAATAGTTTAAAGCAGCTGCAATAATTATTATTGAAATGAATAAATGAATACATTTTCTAGTCAACGTACCTCAATTCCATCATTAATAGTCATGGAGCCACAAAGACTACCTCGGTCGATCCCCACTGTATCTGGTCCAATTCTCCCATCTGTTAAAGCTCTTTCTTCAGCATCTAATTCTAACATAGAGAAATTAAGAAAATAATGATACAATCTCAAATTGAATATAACAGTAATTTTTTATAAATAAATAAAAACAATTATTATAATATATTATTATAATTAATCCTGAATGGTAGATCAGGTTTGCCCCAAATTTGTCCCTTCAAGGCCTTTGCAGAGGGACAAACAGGAAAGATTAGAGGACAAAAAGGGTTTTTATTCTTAAACTTTATGTTCATTCAACAAACCCAGGAATAAATTACATGTACCTTTGACACAGAAAGTTGTCTGGTTTTGCCCAGGTTCTCAAACTCATTAATAATTTATGAAACAAAAAAAACGATTACACCGGATTAGGCCTTCAGTTTGGCTCTCTGTTTTACCTACGTGTACTGTAATGTGTGTTGGTTTAATTTACCTCCAAAGTTACAAACTGGTTTGCAGGGTTGGCCCTAAGAAAAATGTCTGGTTGAAGGTGCTTGTGCCTCTCACCAGAGACACAATATATCGGTATACATGACGTATTCAACAGTTTACATGGCTTGCGATGCATTATGGGGCGATTTGTTTGCCGAGCCGAGATAAACTTTGTTGACGTGTTTTAGCGGCTGTTTTGGCCCATATTTCTCATGATGAAAGCAAAACAAGACCAGTTAAATGTTTTTTTTAACTTTAATTTATTGTGTGAGTGATTTTATGGCAAAGTTCCTTGCAAAGTTAGAACTGAAAAGCAGGTTTCCCAGCCTGGCGAACGGTAAGTATAAGCTTATCTCCATTTTTTGGGGACAATTATGGCGCAGTCGCCAATTTTTGAGGTACAAATTGTCACGCAAACGCGATATTCTCGCAAGTTCGCGCTCTGGCTCAAACCCTGAATTATATTATTTCAATGTTGATTGGCTAAAAGTAATCGGCTAATTCCAGATGGCACTCTATCTGACCAATGTTTTAATGTGATTCCATTGTGCAATGAGGGTACCCTCTCATTTTTAGGACTTTAATAAACAAAACAAAATGATTAAAGGAGAAGGTCACTCCAGAAATCGCTTTTTTTTCTCACTACCATTAAAAAGTAAATAATGAAGATGAATTACTCGCGACACTGTAGTTTGAAGTTCCAAAGAGCCTCATAAGCTCGCGAAATTTGCCTTCAAAGTGTCGAAAAATTTGACTAAGGCAGCCACCATTTTGAAGACTACTCAGCAACCTGGCAGCATAATCGTGACGTCATTCCCTCCAACCTGAATTGGCGGGAAGCGTAAATGGCCAATTCAGGTTGGACGGAATGACGTCACGATTATGCTGCCAGGTTGCTGAGTAGTCTTCAAAATGGCGGCGGCCTTAGTTGAATTTTCAACACTTTGAAGGCAAATGTTGCATGGTTATGAGGCTCTTTGGAACTTCAAACTACGGTCAGTAATTCATCTTCATATTTACTTTGTAAAGGTAGTGAGAGAAAAAATGCGCTTTCTGGAGTGACCTTCTCCTTTAAGAAAAAAAATGATGTACCCAATTTAGGCTCGTCATCAAACTGAGCTAGGATTTCGCCAATGTGATCCTGAAGGGATCCATATTCCAGTAGCTGTCTGCAAACATAAATTAAAACACAAATGATCACAACTTATCAGATGTTTTAAATAGTACATTGTATACACAACAGGCATTCCAGAGTGCATTTATGTGGGTTATGCCGAAGATCTTTCGCATGGATTTCAAAAGTACACCAATGGCAGGTACATGTACAAAATGCAGGTCACAAGTCACAGATCACCCACGGCTTACCCAAGCCCTAACCCTGGGGCTAACCTTAATCACATTAGGGTTAGGGTAAGCCCTAGGGTAACCTGTGACCTGTGACCCTGTGACCTGCATTTTGTACCAACGATATCATTAGGCAATGCTTACATAAGCTGCCAAAGACCTTGGCCACTTGGCATAGAATTTTAAAAACCTTGATGTAATATTTGGTAGGGAAGTTCATGGAACATTGTGGTACAAAGAAATCTGTACAGCTAATGGATCACTTTTTTAGGGTCTCAAAATGCGCCGGCATCTTTAATCTTTCGACTATTTCAGAGGAGAAAGATCAAGAAAGAAAGAAATATGACCATCAACTCCAGATGAGATTTGATCAGACCTGAGCTCTTTGTAGGCTCGATTTCCGCCGCTCTCTCGAGTCCGGTCTTCGTTCATCCTCCCCGAGAAGAGACGGCTGGACGCGTGAGCGAACAGCCGTGTCTGTGACGTAATCAAAAAAATTAATTTATGTAACGCTACTCCGGCTCGTGACATTCATTTATTTTCTATTATCTCTTATATTTTCGAAAGAAAAGGATCTGATCAGAAATATTCCGCGATGGATGCTGATTTCTCGCCTTTATTGTGAAGCTATATGACTGAAAACCCGGGATGAAAATATTACAAGATGTAACATGACCAGTCCATGACAAGAAACAATGTTTTGATGCAATTTCGCCTGCCAGAGACGTCGCGTCCTGGCACCACACGATTTTACATCAAATCCCAGATAAAATTCATCACACAAGTTTACCGACTGTTTTGTGTATTGTATAGTACATGTCGAATGTCCAAATGGATCTCATTAGTTGCCTTGTGCGGTTATAGTGGCTTAGCTCCCCGGCTTAGCGCGAACTTTCCGTGATGTATTTCCTTGGTGGCGGATGAAAAATCCATCCTGTCGGTTGAATTACAAAGACATCATGCCCATTAATTGGCATTAACGATTCCTATTGCATATATCTTCTAGAGTTTCAAGGTTAAATGTCTCTTGAAGACGATCGAACGCCAGCCCAAACAACTGCTTTGCATCCGTGAAAGATAATTTATGCCTGCTCGATTCGTGCACAGCAGCTCGTAATCGAGCCTAAGCTCTTTGGGGAACAAAATTATAAACCTTGCTTCATGGGCAAATAAAAGAATGTTGTTTTTTTGTTTTTTTGTTATAGGCTTTTTCAACGGATCAAAAAGGTATTTTTCCCCAAAATTATCATTTTTTTTTCTTGTTTGTTTGT
Organism: Desmophyllum pertusum; assembly: GCA_029204205.1. Taxonomy (NCBI): domain Eukaryota; kingdom Metazoa; phylum Cnidaria; class Anthozoa; order Scleractinia; family Caryophylliidae; genus Desmophyllum; species Desmophyllum pertusum. The sequence goes on from MU826358.1 coordinate 1,406,333, forward strand.
TTTCCGCCATACATATTTTAAACAGGTTTATTAAATTGCTGATAGTCTTAGAGTAGATGTAGAATTGGGCTATTGCATTAAATAATATCATGCGTACCCCATGTTGAGGAACAGTGGAATTCTTCAGGTTTAGGCTGGGGGAAGGAGGGAATTTTTCTAGGAATTCTTGAGGGGGTGAACTGCTTTTTCTAGGAATTCTTGAGGTGAACTGATTTTTCAAGGAATTCTTGAGGGGGTGAACTGCTTTTTCTGGGAATTCTTGAGGGGTCAACTGCTTTTTCTAGGAATTCTTGAGGGGTGAACTGCATTTTCCAGGAATTCTTGAGGGATGAACTGATTCTAGGAATTCTTGAGGGTTCTACCTACTAAAAGACAAGTCCTCAACAGGGGAGGTACGGATATTTAATGCAATAGCCCATTGCACGTTGCAAGCCAAACCGACCTGGCTCTGTATTGTGTAGTTATACTAAAGATCATCAAATCACACATTGAATAGTAAATCACACTTCTAGTTACCTCGGGGTGGCGATGTTTTCATCCTTTTTCGACGGAAACACGGTTGACAGGAACTGGTCAACATCCATTTTGGTCGAAGAACTTGACGAAAATTTTGAAGTTACAACACCTCAAAACGATTTTGAAACAGAAAATAGATAAATTAACCTTACATACGTTGGTAAAACTTGATTATATCGTAATAGACAGAGATGTGGATCGTTTAAAATAAGAAAAAATATAGTGTCAGATCCAACGAGCCGCCATATTTGATGCTTATGGTGCCCAGGCCTTTTGGGTTTGCAGGAGTCGAGGGACTGGATTACACTGGAATAAAGAAATGAAGAGAGTTTTGTTTAAAAAAAATATCGCTAAGCCTCATGCTTTAGACTTATCAAAGTCCCCAAGCCCGGGGACTGAAGCATTCGGCGGCGACCAACTTGAAAGAAAAACTTCGTACAGAACAGACATTGTCACGCAATCTGATAAAGCTTTGCGTGACGATAAACGCCTGCAGAGGAGGACTGGAACTTTGTGTTAAATTTCCCATGATCCTTCTTCAATCCAAGCATTCAAAATGGCGCTGCTCTTCAGGCGAACATCTCTTATAACATCCGTATTTCGCAGCTCTGTGCCTTCGTTCCTCCAACCTTTACGATCTTCCACGGTGCAGAACTTTCAAAAGAAAGTTCTGTCAACGTCCATCTTGTGTGAGAAGTCGATACAAGCTGATGGAGATGTACAAACTACTCAAGTGCAAGACACGTGCTCAGATTCTATAAACGCCAGAAAAATTCACGTGGGAAGTCTTCTAAATACCTCACAAGACACTACACAAGATGCTGTATTCAAATATTTCTCAAAGTATGGCGCTGTTGAGATGTTAGAGTTCTTTCATACCGGGTTTACCGAGGTGCATCGAGGATTTGTGTTTGTGACTTTCTCCGATGTTGAAACTACCCAGACAGTCCTTGCTGATAGTGATGCTCACATCATTGATGGGCAAGATATTACTGTAGCCCTTCCATTTACAGACAAGAATGTGATCCTGCTTGTGACTAACATTTTGAACGCCACCAGCAAAGAAGTCATTGCAGAGCATTTCTCCCAGTTTGGACAAGTGGACAAAGTCATCTTGGCCCAGAAATTGATGATGATGTTAGCAGTTATTACGTCATATTTTCATCGTTGACTGGAGCCAAGAAATCCCTGAAAGAACCAACACAAAGAATTGCTGATCAAGGTATTGATTCTCAAGTCATGCGGCTTTCAAAACCCAGGAATTCAAGGGGAAAACTACAAAGCTTAGATTAACCGCAGTACCGGATAATCTAACTGTAGATGATGTGCGAAATTACTTCCAGAAATTTGTTGATTTAGAGTATGTAGAGTTGTTTAAGAATTCCCAACCTATTACCGAGCTAAGCAGCAATGTAGCTTATGTTAATTTTGCAAATGATTCCACGGTTGAGGAAATTGTAAAAAGTGAGAATCACATAATTATAAATGGCTCAAAAGTCAATGTTTCAAAACAAGGAAACATGCAAGGTGATCGGAAAAGTATTCTACGGCTTAGGGTGTCTGTGGAGGGGCTTCCCATGTCAGCGAAGTTATGGGATGTGAAGAAATTCTTCAGACAAACGTTTGAGATTCAACCAAGCATTGTGTGTTTCAAACGGGACAACTCGGAAGGGAAAATACTGTGTGTTATCAAGTTTTTGAACAAAACCAAGCTTGAAAATGCTTTAAAGAAAACAGATGTTACATTTGAAGAATCTCCATTGTATTTTCATCCACTTGTTTGGTTTAAGGACGGTTTTGAGACTGAACAGCAGTGATTAAGCAATGTCAAGCCTACAGTCCTATTGTTAATACCCCAGGGGAATCCCATATAAAAGTCACTGGGGTGTTCATGAAACATTTTGAAAGAAACTTTGAACAGTATCAGAATCCTTTGTTGTGGTAGTGGCTCAAATTCATATTCAGCCATTAGAGGTATCCCCCTCCTGTCATATCTTATCTTCCAGGTACCAGAATAAGCGATAGATACAATATGAGTGGATGATCTGTATGGGCATTTACAATAGCGAGCCGAAGGCGAGCCATTGTAAATCCCATACAGATCTGACGTGAATATTATATCGAGCTTATGACATGAATGCATCTAAATGCTCATTTTATTGACTATCTTGGCTATACAAATCATTTTAGGCGAGTAAATCGAAGGAAAAGTTTAATATGTTTAAAAGTTGAAGTGGTAGCAAGCCACAAATTTCAACCCCTAAAAGGTACAACGATCACCCCCGTCACTTTTAGTGGCAAGTTTCTTATGTTGCTTTTTCTTGTTTTACTTGAGTTAACATTGAGACGGAAGAAAACCTCTGGCACCAAGTTAGCCATACTACTGTTTGGAATGTAAAATTTGGTGCTGTTTACAGTAATGTATCTTGAATTACTCTGTTTTACTCCATTAAAGGTTTTAAAGTCTGTTTACACTGAAGCCTAGGTGGCTTATTGAGCCAGTGTTTAACTCTGGTTTCCATAGCAACTCGGAGTATCGCTACTCCCCTGGATGGGATGTTAGTCCATCACAGCTCCCCCTCCCCATAATTTTTGACAGGTTGCCCAGACAATATTCACCATTATCCATTTCAACTCCTGGGTGAAGAGAGGAACAATAAGCTAGAGTAAAGTGTCTTGCCCAAGAACACACTCAAAATTGACACGACTACCCAGCCTTGTCCCAACCTCGATCCCAGGCTCTCTCTCTCCTTTTCCACAACAAGGGAGGAAAAGGAGAGAGAGCCCGGGAACAAGGTTGGTTGACGGTTGGTTAGTCCCCGTGTCATTTGGTGACGTCATGAAATTTCGCGCCAAATCGAGTAAGCGGGAAGGGATCGCCTGGGTACTAGGCTGACGACTACCTACAGAGTGGGGACCAAGTCGGACCGTCTGAAAAATCAGGCTATGTAGTCACTGGCCTTTGACGGTTTAAAATCAGTTGGATGATAAATCTTATATAGTTACAGCAAGGTGCCCAAAAGTGTGACCACTTTTAATTAATTCAAATTATTTCGTGCGTGCAAACTACACAATTAGAAGCTGAAGAATAGCTATCCTTGACTTCTGATTGGATACAATACGCGCACGAAAGAATGTGAATTAATTAAAAGTGGTCACACTTTTGGGCGCCTTGCTGTAAGTCTGGCATATCCGTATTAAGCGGGGTTCGATATGCAGTCAGTTGTTACTGCGGCGGGCTAGACCTAATCTCCTTCGCTGCCGTGGGTTGCGCGAAGACACTAAATAACGGCTGCGAAGGAGACTAGGCTAAAACGATTCTAAATATGAATACAGTCGAAGGTCCCGTAAGCGGACACCCTCGGAAAGCAGAAAAAGTGTCCGCAAATGGAGCTGGCCGCTTACGGGAATGATACTCATAAGCGTCTTCAGGCAGTATAAGGGATAAATGGCCGCTCAAGGGAGTTTGTACCGCTCACACTAAACAGTATCAATGCGAGAAAAAAAATACCACGGTACGAACTTGAGAAAATAAACGACATATATGTGTAATAGTGTAAAATTATTGTGGCAAACAGCGGTGTAAAATTCATTGATTCAACTATAGTATTGAGGCTAATAGGATTGTTCGTTTGTGGTGTCCGCTTATGGCAGCTTAGAAACAAGAAGAAAAGTCCAAATTGTATCCCTCGAAAGTGTCCGCGGCCGCTCACGGGAATGGCCGCTTATGAGAATGTGTAAATACAGTGTTTGTATGAGAGCACGGGGTTTTGTTGAGATGGCCGTAAGTAGAGCTGTCCGCTAACGAGAGTGTCCACTAGAGAGCTTCGACCGTATTCATATACCGTTAGCTATTATACTTTCGCCAAATTTTGCAATACGATGACAGCTAGTTGGTACGATGGCAGTTCGTTAACTTTAATTTCTAGTCTAGTCTTTATATATCTAGTTGGTAATGAATGCTGCTCATTGACTTTTTCAAACGTAGTGGTTCCTAAAAGAACCGTTGGTTGGTACAGTGCATGTACTAATGATCAGTTCATCGAGACTCTAAAAGCTTAAAAGATTAGCTTCCGTCTCCAACGGATAGATCCGCTCTCCGCGATCTGAGAAGTCCTTCTGAACCGCTGGGCATATTCGGGACGTAACGGGGTCTCAGCGACGCTCTCAGCGATAGGGGTGTCATTGTCCAGGGCAGTGGGTGTTTCTGCTGGCTTCTTGCATCCATCGCACAGAAGGTGATCTTGATAAGGTTGTAGGGAAGCTTCACAGACGATACATTGGTCAGCCATAGTGATCGCAGTGGTCTTATATTTTCCTAGTGTTTCTGGTGTCAGCTATTGAAGCGAAATGACAAAGTTAACAACAGCGAACCTTTTATATACACCTGCGGATCAAAATTACAATGGAGGAAAAATTCATTGTTTTGATTAGTGAACTTGTTAATGATGACAACAATAGGACCTAAACTTGTGATATTTTCTCACCTCACGCGCGCACAATGGAACCCACGCGTTCATTCAATTTTAGCTCTATTTGTATTGTAATAAGTTAACTTGAACCTATGCTCATTTCGCTTGTGAGAAACCAGCCTTAAATGAAAATAAATAAAAAACGTTATATTTTAGCATAATTTTAGTAATATCTAGCCTACGTAGCAGACGCTGCGAGAGAGAAGAACGCGCGAGGAAGGCCAGTTCTCTCGCTTCGCGCGCGCGCCCCTCCAACTACATTTTTCGGAGACACGTTGTGGAAAATCACAAGAAAGGTCCACACTTTCACAGAATCGCTTCACGTAGCTTTATTACAGAAATCAGCCGTCACTAGAAATCCCGAACGAATGAATAAAGAAATATAATCTTCTCACTCTTATCTGTCACGCGCTCAGACATAAAACAAAACACTCATTGGCTAGAAAGCTCTTTTCACACATTCCACTCAAACCACACCCATTTCAGACATTCCACTCTAACCTTCATGCGTGACAAAACAAAGTCACACAATGCACTCGATATAATCCGATAGTTTCCGACACTCTCCCCCATGTGCTTTCGGCAAAGAAACACATGAAAAAGGAAACTGTGCTCTCATAGAACAATAACAACAATATCAAAAATGTAAAACTAAGAAAATCAGTGTTCAAAGTTCAGCACCAGAGTAAAGGTGCTCAGTGTTCACAGCGATCTATTTATAACGTCAGTTCTCATGGGTCTGCTTCTTCGGTAACATCTCGAATGCGCAATTGAGCGGCAACTGCTGCATCACGCTTGGGTCGGAAAGGCTGGGCCTCGGCATTTAACCTCGCTGCCTCGGTGGCTGGTCTGGCTCTGTCGCATGATAACTCAAGAGGATAGAGGTGCTGGACTGGCCTCTCCAGGAAAGCTTTCCCTGCACGTAGTTTTGCAGCACGAACAACTCCATCACGACCGTTGAACAGCTCAACGACCACACCCAGAGGCCACTTCCCTCGATTTCTTTCCTCTGCACGAATAAGAACAACATCACCGATCTTCAGAGATTCTGCTTTGCCTTCAGCGTTGCAGTGGTGCCGTTCTCTGAGAGCAGCCAGGTACTCACGAGTCCAGCGTTTCCACAGCGCGTCTTTACAGGACTTCAGGTACTTGGCTCGTTTACGCAGGTCCGCAGACTCCCCTCGCCAAGTCTCCTGTTCAGGCAGACGGTTGGTTCGTTGGAACAAGAAAGAAACTGGTGTGAGCAACGGGAACTGGATGTCATCTTCGACATACGACAAGGGGCGCCGGTTTAGTTGAGTTTCGATTTCGAGGACCACCTCACACAGCTCTGTCCAGGACAGCATTCCTCCTCCAATCGTCTTAAAGAAGGCGTGTTTGAAGAGGCCAATCAGACGCTCGAATTGGCCTCCCCACCAAGGCGCCCGGCTCAGGTTGAACCTCCAGTGGATCTCTTCAACGGCGAGGTAAGACTGAATCCGTTCATCCCCCGAATTTGCTTTAGCCACTTTGCTGCCCCGATGAAGGTGCGCCCGTTGTCGGAGAAAATCGTTGATGGTCGTCCCCTGCGAGCGACAAGGCGCTTTAGACTTCCCAGGAACGTCGCCGTCTCCAAATTAGGTAGAACTTCCAGGTGGAGGGCTCTGCTCAAGCTGCAGGCGAACAGGACCAAGTAAGCTTTGCCTTCCACACGTGCTGACTTGCGGTACTTTATCGGGCCAGCGAAGTCCACGCCGACGACTTCAAAGGCTGTTGACCCCTCTGTTCTTTCACGTGGCAGCAAACCAGGAGGTGGAGAGGCCAGTGCAAGTGCCTGGAAACGTTTGCACCCCCAGCAGTCTTTGATAGTCTTCTTCACAATTTGACGAAGGCGCGGTACCCAATATCGCTCCCGAATATCGGCCATTGTGAGAGCTACGCCTCCGTGCAGTGTGCGACGATGTGATCGTTGTACAAACTTCTCAGTGAACAGGCAGTCGTCTGGTAAGTAGACTGGGTAGCGACCTTGAATTCGCCCTCGACACTCCAAGATTCCTTCCTCGTTAGGCTGTAGATTTAATTGCATTTGATCAGCGGCGAATTTGGGCGAATTCAAGCACGAATCTGGACTCTCCGGATCCACCAATCAGTTCGAGACTCCTGCTCAGCTGCAGTGATTGGTCCAACTACCTTGGGAACATTTCGGCGACAGTTGTGCACGAACCTTGCGATCCACGTGCAAATACGTAAGACTCTCTGGAGATCATGGCGGTCTAGTAGCTGGTCAAATTCGTCTGTCTCCTCCTCAATTGTGGCAGCAGCTAGCACTTCTTTCACGAGTTTGGACTCAGCGTCAGACTCTGCACTGGCAGTTGTCACTGGGTTTCGTGGCCACGCGTCTCGATCTTGAAGCCACTGCGGTCCGTCCCACCACAATGCTGATTCCGTAACAAGCCCACCGCGACTCCCGAGGTCTGCCGGGTTTTGGGCGGTCGGCACGTGCCTCCACTCGTCGATAGCGTGCTCTCCGATTTTCCGAACACGATTCGCTACGAATTGATGATATTCTCCGCTGCCTCGAATCCAGTGTAGCGCGACGGTACTATCAAGCCAACAGCAAACTGATGCCACAGGAAACCCAGCCAAGGCACAACGAACGTTGTCGACCAAATTTACAGCCATATGTCCCGCCACCAGCTCGAGCCTTGGGATCGTTAGTCGTTGCTTTGCTAGACGTGACTTCGCTGCTACAAGTCCTTGCGTTGTACCAGACGTCTGACGCACTACAGCGTACACGGCGGCGGCTACACCACGCGCGCTAGCATCTCCAAACCCGTGGAGCTCCACAGCTTCAATGGACTCGCGATGGGGTGCTAGTGTTCTTTTGATCAATGCATTTGAGGGGAGGTTGCTTTCCCATTTTCTCCACTTTGCTGCAAGCTCATCAGGTAGAGGAGCGTCCCAGGCCTGCTTAAGCTCGCAAGCCTCTCGATAAACAAACTTTCCTTGTAATGAAGTGGGAGAAACGAGTCCGAGGGGTCGTAGATTCGAGCAAGCTTCCCTAAAATTCCCCTCTTTGTCAGTTCGGCATTCTCTATAGGCATCGAAACGCTCAGGGTGTCTTCAACTTTGTCCCATCCCAGGCCGAGTAGTTTGCTCCCCTCCCCCGAAGTGGAGCCCAGTTGGAGCTTAGCGTAAGTGTCCTCGCTCTTCACAGGTAGTCCTTGAAGGTCGAGTTCCAGCTCGGTGCGTTAGAGTGCCACTTGTGAAGTTGAAAACCGCCGTCTGAGAAGATGGATATCGCGTCACCCTTTAGCTCTTTAGCTTTTGATACCGTGGGTCCTCCAGAAATTAGGTCATCTACATAGAGACTTCGTAGGATCTCGGCTACGCTCTCCGGAAGTTGATCTCGCCAGCTCTCTAAGTGTTGTTCTATCACCCCTCCAAGCAGGAACGGAGATGGTGCAAGACCAAACAGCGCCCTGGTGAACCTCAGAGTTTGGATCTCAGTGGATACTAAGTCCTTTAACCAGTGAAAGCGAAGTGCGTCACGCTCCCCCTCTCTGATGCGCACTTGTAGAAAAGCCTTACGCATGTCTCCAGCTAGAGCAACAGAGTGGAAACGCCCTCGGACTAAGACGTCCCAGAGTTTGTTCTGAAGGGCTGGTCCAGGTTCGAGGCAATCGTTAAGAGAAGGTAATCCCTTCCGCCACGCGCAGAACAGTCGTATACCACGCGGAGCTTAGTGGTTTCAGCGCTCTCCTTGATGACGGCGCGATGTGGCATGTAATATTCTCTTCCAACTGGCTCTGAAGGAGCTGGTTCGACTACACCCTCCTTAAGTTGGTCTTGTATGATTTCGTCATATTCTCGCAGCTTTCCCACTTGTTGTAACTTCGCTACTTGAGTGCGTAGACGACGCAGACTACCCTCGCGGTTTGTAGGCAGAGGCGGGTGGTCTCCTTTCCATGGCAGACCAGTTTCATACCATCCTTCGCTGGCGTTGCGTGACAGCTGCTCGCGGAAACTCTTTATAAACTTCTTGTTGGTCGCCAGCGGGTGAGTCTGCCAGACCAAGCACGTCCAAGGAGCATAGCTTTTCGTAATCCTGGATCGCATCAACAGCTAAGAATCCAGCGGACAAGTCTGCGTCCACCCCAGGTGCCATGATAGCCCATCCAAAAGAAGTAAGTTCAGCAACTGGCTCCCCGCGACGCCCAACACGCAGAGGCGCGCGTGTACGGATCTGCGCGTACTCGTTTGCCCCTAGGATTATGTGTACGGACAGGTGATCTTCCATGGATTGGTCGTCTAACTGGACACCATACAAGTGAGAATGACTGGCAAGGCGATCAGTGTAGCGCGGGTTGTCCAGCGTAAGCAGCTCTCTTTTATTGATTTGCGTGACGCGCGTGTTCAACTGGAAATCTCGCTTAATTGACCACAGACATAGGTCATATTCCAGTAGCTTGGTTGTTGTCACTCCCAGCAACGTGGCCACACGTCGCGTTCCACTCTTTACTGCTTGCGCGCGAGTAAGGTCGACCAACGTGGACGACACGTAAGAGTGGCTTGCTCCGCTGTCTAAAAGGGCACGGAATTTGTGGCCACATACGTCAACAATGACGACAGGATGTATGACTGAAGATCCCAGGATGTTTGTTGTCAAACTCGGCTCGGCAGATGCTTCTTGACAAATAGATGTGTGGTGTCGTCTACGGCACACCCGGCACGACAACTTGCTGGGGCATTGATTCGCGCCGTGTTGTCCTGCTGCACAGTTAAAACAGAGCCTGTTGTTCGCGAGGAATGCTTTCCGTTGGTCCAGTGTTGACAGCTTGTCACATTCAGAGGAGCGATGATCTCCACTATCACAATAGACGCAATTGCTAAAATACCGATTCTCCGAGTGAAAAGTGCGTTGGTTTAGCCACGGTACAACAGGGCGTTTCGAGCTAGCGCGTTTTTCTGGTGTTTCCAGGATGGGATTCGTGTCAGTCCACTTGCGGAGAGCTTCCAAAAGGTCAGCGAACGACCACGAGCGCCAATCTCCCGCCACGTGTGTCACCAGCTCGCTGCGCAGTAATTCTAACTTCTTTACGATGACATAGTATGCAACCCCCTGCACTGTTTCAAGTTTCCCTAAAGTCTCCAAGCTCTCAATATTGAAGAGTAGCTTCTCGTAGAACTGGTGTATTCTGGCCACATCTCGCTCCGTAATCGAAGGCATCTCCAAAAGGTTGATTACATAAGCCCCAGCGATCTCATTGGGATTCCCATATTTGTCGCGCAGATATTTCATGGCCCGCAAATAGCCTTCTTCGTTGAACGGCAAACCATCGATTGCACTTCGTATTCTTGGTGCAAGCAACTCTTTAAGGTGCGAAAACTTAGTGATCGCCGGCACGTTTTGTGAATGTACCATCGCAGTGAACTGGCTTTCAAACCGCACCCAGTCGATGGATGTGCCATTGAAGGTCGTGATCGTCAGCTTGGGTAGTTTTACCACTGACGATTTTTCACATAGCTCCTTTTGCTTGATGGCAGCTTCCATTTTTTGTTCAAGCAACTGCTTCTCCAGCTCCATAGCTTTCACATGGTTTTGATCTCGCTCGATCTCCCGTGCCTCGGATTCTATCTCGTCAATACACTTGGACAATTTTCCCACATTCTCATCTGCGATCGAAAGATTTATCTCGATCCCCTCAGACCACGATTCCACATTCTCCTCTGACTCTCCAGCGCTGAACTTCGCTTCCTGAATATCTCCTCGTAAGGAATCTATCTCTCCGGCCAGAGCAACGAGTGAGGCGCGTTGTCTCTCGATAGCTTCCTTTTCTCTTTTTCCGACAACAACATCTGTAGTCTTAAACCGAAGATGAAGTGTCTTTAGCTTGGCGTCCAACTCGCTAAGTTGCTTCTTGGACATCAGTACTCACGGTGTACAATCCCGTCGGAGGTGCCAGTAATGTGGAAAATCACAAGAAAGGTCCACACTTTCACAGAATCGCTTCACGTAGCTTTATTACAGAAATCAGCCGTCACTAAAAATCCCGAACGAATGAATAAAGAAATATAATCTTCTCACTCTTATCTGTCACGCGCTCAGACATAAAACAAAACACTCATTGGCTAGAAAGCTCTTTTCACACATTCCACTCAAACCACACCCATTTCAGACATTCCACTCTAACCTTCATGCGTGACAAAACAAAGTCACACAATGCACTCGATATAATCCGATAGTTTCCGACAACGTGATCCAGTTGCCAGTCGATTGGAATCCATGTTTTTTTTTTACTATAGATAAACAAACGCTACTCGTGAAAAGTAAGTCTGTTCGAAGTGCGCAATCGACAAAAAAATGAAGACAAGAAAAAGACATTTCGCGCAAAAACACGAGACATTTCAAACTACTACATTTTTCTAAGTGTGTTTGCTATTTATATAAACTCTAGATGTGCAAAACCATCGAATTTCTTACGATACAGTACACTGACGGACAACAACAGATTTTGCATTCTGCTAAAACACGACTCTTCAAATTCGAATTCTGTCAGAGAAAAACAGGTATATTGCAAAATTGTGTGTGCGCTTCTATTGTACGGTGACAGTTCATCAATTTTCTAGTCTTCATATATCTAGTTTGTTATGAATGCAGTTCATTGAATAGAGCTAAATTAAATGACGCGTGGGTTCTATTGTGCGCGCGAGATGAGAAAATATCACAAGTTTAGGGCCTATTGTCATCATCATTAACAAGTTCACTAATCAAAACAATGCATTTTTCCTACATTGTAATTTTGAATCGCTGGTGTGTATAAAAGGTTCGCTGTTGTTAACTTTGTCATTTCACTTCAATAGCTGACATCAGAAACACTAAGAAAGTATTATACCACTGCGATTACTATGGCTGACCAATGTATCGTCTGTGAAGCTTCTCTACAACCTTATCAAGATCACCTTCTGTGCGATGGATGCAGAAAGCCAGCAGAAAACACCCACTGCCCTGGACAATGACACCGCTATCGCTGAGAGCGTCGCTGAGACCCCGTTACGCCCCGAATATGCCCAGCGGTTCAGAACGACTCTTCAGATCGTGGAGGGCGGATCTATCCGTTGGAGACGGAAGCTAATCTTTTAAAAGCTTTTAGAGTCTCGATGAACTGATCATTAGTACATGCACTGTACCAACCAACGGTTTTTAGGAACCACTACGTTTGAAAAGTCAATGAACCGCATGCATTCATTACCAACTAGATATATAACTACTACACAATTGATGAACTGCCTGTGTACAATGGAGTCGCACACGTCACACTATTTGGCAAATTTTATAAGGAAGCCAAGGGCATATTATACTGTCAGGGAACACGTGAGAACACGAGATAAATTTAGAAAACACGAGCCGCAGGCGAGTGATTTCTATATTTCTCAAGCATTATACAGTATGATACATGGTTTTGGCTTCTTCGTGTGCTTTGAAATGTGGATTTAACTCGCGCGAAACGATAAAACACGGCTTTTCTATAAAAACATGTTTTTTTAATCAATCAGAGCGCCGTCAGCTTTCAGTCTACAGTTGAATCGATCCCGATAACTCGAACCTTCAAGGGGAATCGAAAAAGGTTCGAGTTATTGAGGGTAAAATTAGTAAGAAAATGACCTGAAGGGAAATGAAAAAGGTTCGAGTTAGCGCAGAGAAGTTCGAGTTATTGAGGGTAAAATTAGTAAGAAAATGACCTGAAGGGGAAACGAAAAAGGTTCGAGTTATTGAGGGTTCGAGATTCAACTGCATATTTGTATACTATGGTTTTCTCTTACAGAATTTGAATTTAAACAGTCGCACTTTAGCAGAATGCAAAATCTGTTATTGCTCGTCGTAACCGAAAAGTATACTGTATCATGAGAAATTTGATGGTTTTGCGTAGTCTGAGGTGTCAGGCCCCAGGGTGGTTGGAGCGAGGAGGCGGCTGACGCTTCAGACTAGGTTTTGCGCATCTAGAGTTTATATATATAGTCATGATTCAGAAAATCTAGTACTTTTGAAATGTTCTCAGGGAGAAAGCTTAGAAAATTTTATCAGAGTGACTCAGTCAGTCCGTAAATGTTTCACAATTGTTTTACATAGAAGGTAATTGTTATTCCTGGCTTGTGTGGTCAGAAACTATAGTATATAAGTTATAAAGAGCGTCTAGCAAAAAGGCGGGCGAGCGAAACAAGAAACGAGGGAGGACTGGGCGCTCGTACAGACTAACTGGGGCGCCTGGAACAGACTAATGAGCGTCAGGGGACAGGGTAGGTACTGCTTGAAAAATGTTGATTGGGAAGAGAAAGAAGTACCCTGGGTGCCAGAGGCTTTTCTTGCGCGGTTTCCGGTTTCAAATCTGGCCCGCGCGAAAAGCCTCTGGAGCAGGGCGCTATTGCTTTGATAACGCCGAGCCAATGGCAAGCCTGCTTAAATGGATTTAGTCCAGAATTTGGACTAGATTGCTGATTGGCTCCTAACGACTCCCTAAGGTATTTTGAATCTAATTGTCTCTGTGATTGGTTGACAAGAATAGTACGCTGCGGGGAAAAAAGCCTGTGAATGACGAGTGATCGATAGAACAGTGATTGTTGTTGTTGCATGTTGTTGAATAATCGCGGATTCTGATGGAAGCACTTGAAGAGGCCTTAGCGATAGTTTTAAAAACGTTCGACGGTGTCGACGAATTAAGCGCCGAGCAGACAGATGGCATTATTAATTTTATTCGCCGCAAGGACGTTTTAGCGGCCGAAGGCTTGTTGATATCTGCACATTAGCTGCACCGCGAGACTTCTTGATGCCCAAACCAGGAGAGCTTGAACATCGCTTAGTTCGCGCATGCTGTTCGTCTGCTTTCCAGTGGAATAAATGTTCATGATACCGCTCTTTAAAGGAGGTTAACTCCTTGAGAGTTGCCTCATATCGTTCGATTAAAACACTTCTTACAGAGAATTCGCGGGCCGACTGAAAGATCATTGTCGATCGCCAAAAGCTCTGAAACTCTACCTGAAATGTTTAGTTTTCTGGCGTTTTCCGAACGTATCCACCACCACCACACCAGCTTCACATAATCGGCACGATAGCGAAGACTTCGAGGTAGGGACCCTTTTTACAGGAGTTGTTTTCGTTCAACGAATACCGCCATTTGACACCTTGTAAAACTATCTGCTGTCATATCTCCACGTGCCATTACATGTGATCACAGTAGGACACTTACGCTGTGATTGGTTTAAATGTAATAAGTTAAAAATGATCAAAGTTCAACGGGAACGGTAAATCAATGCGCCCTGTGCCAGAGGTTTATTTCTCGCGGCTCCGCCGCTCGCCGGGGCGTCGTCGGCCTTCGGCCGACTTCGGATCCCGACGCGACGGAGAAATAAACCACTGGTACCCAGGGTAAGAAAGAAGTTACGTGTGACAGGAATTACGGGAATTGAATTCAATTTATTAGCGACGTATAAATACACTATCAAGTTAAAAAACAATATGAATAGAGCTAAATTGAATGGACGCGTGGGTTCTGTTGTGCGTGAAAGGTCAGAAAATATCACAAGTTTAGGGCCTATTGTCGTCTCACCAATTAATCAAAACAATGCATTTTTTCTGCATTGTTGATCCGCTGTGCCGGTATAAAATGTAATTAGCTATTTCGCTTCACTTCAATAGCTAACACAAGAAGAACTATTGTAAAACTAATTCCAAACTTTCACGAGTGTTACCATAACTCTATAGAAACAGCAGGGAAAACGTTTTCTATTGTTTTTATGAAATAAATGCACGAAGCTATTTTGCTATGATTCCATAGAGTTAGGGTAAATGGTTTTGAGCCAATCAGAGCGCGCGTAGTATCTTGTTTATTTCATAAATTGTTTTCGCGCTCGTTTGTCTCGTTTTCGCGTAGACTCGTTTTCGCGTAGTCTCGTTTTCGAGTAGCGTATGAATCGTATGGAGTCGTGTTTCTTTCCCTCGCTGTTCCACTATTGTGGGCGGTGCGTGCCCATAAGTAACATTGATAAATATAGTTAAATTAAATGGAGTGTGTATTGTGCGCGCGAGGTGAGACAATATCACAAGTTTAGGGCCTATTGTTGTCATCATTAACAAGTTCACGAATCAAAACAATGCATTTTTCCTCCATTGTAATTTTGATCCGCTGGTGTGCATAAAAGGTTCGCTGTTGTTAACTTAGTCATTTCGCTTCAATAGCTGACATCAGAAACACTAAGAAAGTATAAGACCACTGCGATTACGATGGCTGACCAATGTATCGTCTGCGAAGCTTCTCTACAACCTTTCCATAAAGACCTTCTGTGCGATGGATGCAGGACTCCAACAGGAACACCTACTGCCTCGGACAAGAAAGCACACATTGCAGAGGGCGTCGCTGAACCCGAGGAGTTCCAAAGGACGTTTCAGATCGTAGAAGGAGGAACCCAACGTGGGAAACACAAGCTAGTTGACAGTTTCGGCTACACATACACTGTGAAGAGGCGACGCATTGCCGGGACAGACTGGCAATGCAGCGTGAGACCGAAGAACAACCCATGCAGAGCGGCAGTGACGCAGAAGCCCGATGGAACCTTCACCGTTGGAGGTAGAGCCCACAACCACACTGCGTCAGTTGGAGCTCATATCGTAACGAGGATCACATCCCGTATCAAGAAAGAGGCTGCTACAGAACTCTTCAAACCGGCGTCAGCGATCGTCAAGGAAGTGTTATTAGAGGAAAGGACAGATGCACCCTGCCCCAGTCTACCACGGCCTGAATATCTTGCGAGGATAGCAAACCGCTTTCGCCAGCAGTTGCGGCCAGCGGACTTCGACTGACTTCTTCCTGTATCCCTCCTGGAACCAGGAAGGTTTTAACACTACACAAACCAACGGCTCCTTTAGGAGCCACTAAGTTTGAAAAAGTCAATGAGCAACATGCATGGTCATACATCCAATTCGTTACTTAATTTCGATGATATATGGTTTTCAAAAAGATAATCTATAGAGCCTGGTAGCAACACGAAGGAAAGAGAGAGATAAAGATCTAATCGCGTACCCAGATCTTCTCACCCTCGTAGGCGAGAAGATCTGGGTACGAGGTTAATAAAGATCGCGAGAAGGGCGCGAGGGGACGCGCGAGGCGAGAAAATAGAGGCGGCAAAGTTGATCTCTTCGCGTGTGTCCACGCCCTTCCAACTTACGCCCTTATTACTCTATATCGTTGTACTACGCAGGAATATCAGTCTTATTTCGATCGTTGAGTGTGTAGTATCGCTGTCAGACTCGTACCCAGTCGCTATTTATCTGATTAGAAACAATTTAGCCGGGGAAATCTGGAGCGAGATTAATTATGCGGCGCGTGGGGCGTTCTGGGAAGGGACAATTTTCCTTCGACCCTTCCCATAACTCCCCGCGCGCCTCGATCTACTCTCGTATCCAATCTTCTCTCATCTCCAAAACACATAAATAGCGACTGGGTACGAGTCTGGTATCGCTGTATATATGTTGTGACAACTTATCAGTAGATTGCGTGATTGTATTAGTTTCTATTTTAGTGAACACGTTTCAATACGTTTTAGTGTCAATTAAGCTTAGCGGGCCATAATGAGGGTGTGGGTGTAAACGGAACCGCTTGAGACATGTGTAAATCTTGCGACGGATATAGTTGATCACGCGTGGGTTAGGTTGACCGCTAGATTATTAGATTATTCACACACAGTAATTGTAGTTTGTCCACGCATAGGAAATAAGTAAACCACGATTGCGGTAGATCGCAAAGGAACAATCATGAAACGTAGCCAACTTAACCACTGTATTGTAAAGTAGCCGGATCTACGCAATAAAGGTGTATATCCGCGGTTATTATAAATTAGGAGAACATTGTAATCTTTAGTCAGAAAGCGAACGTAGAACGCAGAACGCTGAACGAATGTAGAACGAACGCAGTAGAACGTACGAGTGTGAATGTTGGATCGTTAGAAACGTGTAACGTCGGAGTGCCGCAATAAAATACAGAAAAGAGAAAGATACAGTCCTCATTATTGACTGGACCAGCGAGAGCAGAGATTTTCCTTAACGCAGTGGAAGGTTCTGCGACAATATATATATTTTGACGAGTTGTGCTATATTTTGCCGAGCCCTAGACTGCAAAACAGTCGTTATTTTCCCGCTCAATTCGCTGCTCGTAAAGGCGCGAAGCGCCGTAAGCGTGATCCTCGCCCCAGTCCCACTCTCCATTTTCACGCTCTCTCCAGACCTTTCATTCGAAGACCGCGCGTCGTAACGCAAAAAATACGACTGTTTTGCAGTCTAGCCGAGCCCGCAAGGCGAGTGAAAATAAAAACGAGTAAAAATGTACATGGATACTACAAACTAACAAAACAAGAGATTTATTATCCAACTGGATCTGATCAATTTTGGGACTTTTGCTACTGTCTGCTTATACAGGTTTCACTGTAATAAGTTATAGAGCGGTTTTCAATTGAGTCTCGTGAAACCAAAACCAAAGTAATAACAATGGCCAATCACAACAAACGTAAACAACAGAATGAACGAATGAGAACTTGAAGCAAATACTCGTGACCGGCACCAAGCGCGGGAAAACGCGTGTGACCAAGTCGCGATTGGTTAAGAAGGTGGCGCGAGTTTTTTAAACCAATCACAGCGTGTAGTAAAGAAAAACCAAAGCAATTCAGCGATTACTACTTGCGACAGTCAATTGAAAACCGCTCTAAGGGCCTCCACAGACTAGAGAGATAGTTGTCGACAACTATCTGATGTCCCAGGAGTAGAAATGGATAATGGTGAATTGTCAGGGCAACCCGGCAAAAATTATTGGGGAGGGGGGCTGCGATGGACTAGCATCCCATCCAGGGGAGTAGCGATACACAGTGTAGTGCTGGTACTAAAGTTATGGCGTCACAAAAATTAAATTTGCGAAATTATGAAATTTGATCAGCTATTCAGAGGAAGCATGCCAAAAAACGTCCACTTGCCAAAAATTAGCTCTCCATTGCAATTTGCGGCTGAGATGTGAGCACTTCAGGTTTTAATTTCTCCATACAAACCCTTCTATATAATTTTGCATCTGTTCTTTCAGTTTAGAACAGGCGCAAAATTAGAGAGGTTTGTATGGGACGGTACCAAACTTTGAACCTCAACAGTGAACTCTCTCTAAGGCGGACACCCTTGGTACCAGCTCTAGCTGTCCGCCTTAAAGCTGGTCCCAAGGGTGTCTGCCTTATATGGAGAGGTGTACGCCTTATATGTAGTTTCATTATGAAAAAATAAGAGAAACTTGATTCGGTTGGGACCAGCCAACCATGTCCACCTTAGAGAGGTGTCCGCTTTGAGAGAGTTGACTGTATACACTGTATCTTCTGTTCTATTTGTGCTAACAAGTTGAAATTTTGTGGCTGATCATACAGCAGCAATCTTTATCTAATGATGGGATTTTGAGGCTTGATAAAAATAATTTGAAAATTTGTGACGTCACACTTTACCACTCTATGGACAGCTGAGTAGACACTGGCTCAATAAACCGCCTAGGCTTCAGACAAACTTTAAAACCTTTAATGAGCTTCGTGCCAGTAGGCGCTAATTCCAGAAGCATTACTGTAAACAGCACCAAATGTTACATATTTCTAAAAAGTAGCATGGCTAACTTGGTGCCAGAGGTTTTCTTTTGTTTCAATGTTAACTCAATGTTAACTCAATGTTAACTCAATGTTGAGTCAAGAAAAAGCAAGCAACAGAAGAAAAAACTCATATCTTGTGCTCTATGACTCGTTTTCAACTCTTTGTGGATTGTGATTCAAACCTAATAACAGAAAACCTTTAGTACCAGCAAGTAAAAGCATGTAAAAGTGACGGGGGTGATCATTGTACCTTTTAGGGGTTGGTGACTGGTGGTATGGCGTATACCCCCAGTTATACAAACATGTCCAAATTTTCCAGTTTTCAACTTCCGTTTTCTAGACTCAGGTAGAACCTAACGAGATATGTTCAGGATTGACAGCAAATGAGATGCACACTCCTCATGATAGGCATCACAAAGTGTCCTCATTGATAAAAGTTCACCAAAACACACATAATTTTGTCAAATATGAAGTGATATGAAAATGTCAAATAACCCAGTCGTATATGAAGTATTTAAAAAACAATACCTGCGTTCAAACCTGGACATAAGTGAACCTAACCTAACAAAACTTTGTACGATTACCAAACAAGAGGTGGTCTTTCAGTGCTGGTATTGATTTTCCGCTCAATTTAATTTTAATCATTTTGAATTTGTGGCGGCCATTTTGGAGAAAGGTCTATATTCAGCGCTCGTTCTCCAAAAAATACGCCTGCAGTGCAGGCTAGAATTTGAGCTACTACCACAACACAGGATTCTGATACTTTTCGCGGTTTCTTTCAAAATATTTGATGATCACCCCCGTCACTTTTATATGGGATTCCCCTGGGGTATTAACAATCCCCTGGGGTATTAACAATAGGATTGTAGGCTTGACATGGCTTAATCACTGCTGTTCAGTCTCAAAACCGTCCTTAAACCAAACAAGTGGTTGAAAATGCAATGGAGATCCTCTGAATGTAACATTTGTTTTCTTTAAAGCATTTTCAAGCTCGGTTTTGTCAGAAAACTTGACAGCACAAAGTATTTTCTGTTCCGAGTTGTCCCGTTTGAAATGCACAATGCCTGACCGTGCTATTGAAAAAGTTTTTCGGAATAATTCCTTCACCTCTGCTTGCTTAGCTGAAAAGGGGAACCCCTCCACCGACACCCTCAACTGTGGACTACTTTTCCGATCACCTTGCATGTTTTCATGTTTTGAAACATTGACTTTTGAGCCATTTATAATGTGATTCTCACTTTTTACAATTTCTTCCACAGTGGATTCATTTGCAAAATGAACATAAGCCATATTGGCGTTTGGCTCGGGAAATCTTCTATTATACATAAACACCTCTACACACTCTAAATCATTAAATTTATGGAAGTAATCTCTCAGGTCATCTACAGTTAGATCATCCGGTAGTGCAGTTAATTTAAGCCTTGTAGTTTTCCCACTGAATTCCTGGGTTTTTGGAAACTGCATAACTTCAGAATCAATACCTTGATCAGCAATCCTTTGTGTTGGTTCTTCCAGGGATTTCTTGGCTCCAGTCAACGATGAAAATATGACGTAATAACTACTAACATCATCATCAATTTTCTTGGCAAAGAAGACTTTGTCCACTTGTCCAAATTGGGAGAAATGTTCTGCAATAACTTCTTTGCTGGTGGCGTTCAAAATGTTAGTGACAAGCACGGTCAAGTCTTTCCTGTCTTTCTTACGCGCATTCATGTTTGAACTCGATGGAAGGCCTACAGTAATGTTTTGCCCATCAATGATGTGAGATTCGCGATCAGCAAGGACTGTCTGGGCAGTTTCAACATTGGAGAAGGTTAGAAAGGCAAATCCTCGAGGCACATTGTTGCCGCTAGCTCTGTCACGAACGTAATCCAACGTCTCGATCTCGCCATACTTTGAAAAATATTTGAATACAGCATCCTCCGAGATGTTCACAATACTACCCACGTGAATTTTCCTGGTGGAATTTGAGCACGTGTCTTGCATTTGAGTAGTTTGTACATCTCCATCAGCTTGTATCGACTTCTCACACAAGATGGACGTTGACAGAACTTTCTTTTGAAAGTTCTGCACCGTGGAAGATCGTAAAGGTTGGAGGAACGAAGGCACAGAGCTGCGAAATACGGATGTTATAAGAGATGTTCGCCTGAAGAGCAGCGCCATTTTGAATGCTTAGACTGAGAAGGCTCATGGGAAATTTAACACAAAGTCCCAGACCTCTGGAGGCGTTATCCTCGTCACGCAAAACTTTTTTAGATTGCGTGACGATATTTATTTCCTGGGAGAGGTTTGGCATGCAGTAGCCTATGAATAGGCGTGGTGGGGAAGGTATGAAAAGAAAACTGCTAGGCAAGCAGCAGCAACAGTAATTTTTATTTCGCTCAGAAATGTGAAAATAGAAAATGAAACGAGGTTGAAGTGGAGAACAGTTACATGACACAATGTGAATTCTCGATTTTCACTGTCACGCCATAAATAAATAAAAATTAAAAAAATCGAAACCGTTCAATGAATGAAGTCAAGGAATTGACATGTCATAGATAATGAATAAATAAGGAATCAGTCCAAGTCTCAGGTCTGCGCGGTATTGCGTACTCGGTTATTTGTCAAAATGTTCCACACAAATTTATAGAGCTCAGTATGGAAACGCCATGTTGGAGTCCGTCTGAGGGGCTCCAACATGGCCGCCGGAAATAGCAAAAAACATCTGGAGTTCACTTTTTCCAGAAAGGAGGTTTGTTTTCTCTTGTGAACTTTCGAATATTTAGATAAATATTTCTCCTTAAACTTAAATTGTTTAGAATGCTGAAAATCACCCGAAGAGTCATGTTTTAGATACGGAACAGCTCTGTCACGGCCGTCCTGCTGATGTCACGTACAATGAAAACTCGGAAATTTAAACCGTTCTATTTTCAAAAGGAAGCATGAGATCGAGCTAAGAAATTGTGAAAAGATATATATTTAGGTAATCTTTCCTTGAATGAAGGTAAAAATTCTGTAGGCCTCGCGGTTTTGAATTTTAGAATTTGATGACGTCACGTGAAAACCAAGAATAGTTCAAGTTTGGCGGCCAAAATAAAAATACTTGTCCCCGCGACTTGTTCAAGCTTTCACGGTAAAAATATATTCACTGTTTGTTTTGGTCTTTAGGGAAAACATCAATTTCTAGTTCTTTGCCGGTCTGTCAGGATGAAGCCACTACGCGTACTTTAGCCTCGTTTTGGCGTAAATCTTGTTTTCTCTTTAGAGCTTTGCAAAATTACGGAATTGACCCAGATTTCTTGAAATTATGCGATACTCGTGAAATGCATGTGGAAACCCAATTATTTTGGTTTCTCACTTTAAAAGTCGCTTAATTCACATTATTTACAACTTTTCGAAAGAAAAGTGAAAATTATTTTCGATCGAATGTCAGATCCATACAAACTCTTATACAGCGCTTTGTACAAGGTACGGGAAGGGAGTCAGGGACAGAGGTGGTCTGAACTCGTCGGTGTCAACCTCGTTCCCAGTGTCTTCTCGTTTTTTCAAGATGGCGGCTGACAGAGAGAGGCTGGGTCACGTGATTTAAAATCAACCAATGGCGAGTCTTCCACCTTTTTGAATTACAGTAAAATATCCAATATACATTTGGAGATTTTTAAGGTCACGTGATCTGGCGTTTCGCCAGGGTCTTCTCTCACTGCCATTTCGAATACCGAGAAGGCCCTGGGGACGAGGTTGAACTCGGTGTAACAAATGACAAACACGAAACACTTCTAATTCTAGCTCAGCTCAACTTCATCAGGAAAATATTTTTTTCCAGGTATCTAACCAACACTGAATTTTTGCCATGTTTACACAACCTCGTTCCCAGGGCTTTTTATCTTATTTATCTTATTATTAGTTTACAGCTGCAAAGCTCTATAGACCCTATTCCAAAATGGCTGCCAATTTAAAATTATTTTGTATGCATTTAAATTTGCCTAACTAACCTCGTTCTAGAGTAAAAATTATTTTGAATTATCAACTCAAAAACGAGGTTAGTGAGGCAAATTATTTAAATTTAAATACATACAAAATAATTTTAAATTGACAGCCATTTTGGAATAGGGTGTATTGAGGTTTGTTTTTTTCATACGCAATTTGAAGATATTTTTTCCCTCTAATTCCCTACTTTGATTTAATTTTTTTTGTACATGTATATCACTTAAAAAAAAAAAATGTGTGCTCAACGGAAAATTTATCCTGAATATAAAGGACTTTTACACCTTTATACAGAAAATGGCGATGAAATATTCATTTTTTGTTTCGTCTTGCACAATTGAAAACACGCCTTATCAGATTTGTCTCTTTTGAAAGCAAAGGCTTCGGAAAAACTATTATACTATGACATTTATAAACGGCGGTGCTTTTAACAAAACAAAACTCCTCCTTCTTCCTAATTCCTGCCAATTGGCAAGAGTATTTCATATTTCTAATTTGTGAAAATCGTGAATAATTTATGCTAATGTATTCGCACGCATACATTCACCTGCTGTTGCTAACACACGCGTTCGAAGCGAGCTTAATTTACAAAATCCGAGTTCCGCCTTCGATGAAGGAAAATGAAAAACATCGACAACTAAAATGCTGGAAGTGTCGTTCATAGGGAAGAAATTTTGCTGCGATGCTCAATTCGAGGTTTGTAATAAGCTATATATGAGGATATCTTACCCTATCTTACCAGATACGACATTTTAGTTTATATTGTTGAAATGTACTAAGAGCGTGCGTCAATATTACGGCAAAGATGATCTACTTTCCAGAGATTTATCAACAAGCAGGGCCTATGAACAGCAACGACTTGTTACAGGCTTGGGTTGTCGTTCAAAATAGCGCGGAAAAGTCCATATTTTTAATTTGATAAAATTGTGTTTTTTTTTCTGCCTTCCATGCATTTCAAACTTTCACCTCAGATATAGTTATTGAAATTCAATTGTCATCAGCTATTTCACTTCCCGTAGCGATCGTTGTTGTGGCGGTTACAGCGCCTCAGTAGATTTTCACAAAGGCAGCCCCATAAGAATAAAAACCATTTCCTGATAAATTCACCCAATTTTCTTCTGCTCGTGAATATTTTTTCAACTGCTTCCGTCTTCAAAAAATTTTCAATCATTGAAATCTCCGGATATTTCCGCGCGCATTGTTGTTTTCGTTTTAAAATTAATCCATAAAAGTAAACTCATAACAGCTTCTTTCCCATGAATACTTAATAAGCGTTTGTTTTTTATTAAAATTTCATTTCGTATGTTCCAACGCCGGGGCCGAGGAAAACATGACATTTTTACACTTAGGACGGCCTTTCTTCAGCGACGACTTTAGAAAACAAAAGCAAAAAATCGAATCGAAGTAATTGCTGTTTTGATTACACAAAGATTTTGCCGGCCGCCGGGCTGTTTACAACGGTCGATGTAGCCGGATGACATACGCTTTCAGGAAACTGTCAACGAAAATCTGTTACTTTTATAACTCGTGCCAACATTCATCAAACATAACACATTTTGTTTTAATTTACAAAATAATATTATTAACCGATAGATCCGGTCGACCAATGTACCATGCGTATATATGTAATTTTTATTCGTGGTAGACTAGCTACGAGCAGTCCCCTTTTCACCTTATAGTCCGTCGAGCGAGAAGCGAATTATTAGGAGGGGAAAAAAATGGCCGCCTAGATTTCGCGCGCTATTTTGTTCCGCTCACTAGAGATACATTAAGCACCACGTTCTACGGCAAACGGAAAACGTCTGCTTGCAATCGATTTTCTTTACTTTTCCTCCAATCGTTAAATAAATCCATCAGAAAAATCGAAAATAATTCACACATTCACGATAAACGGGAAACTACTCTCTTTGAAGTAGAAACGGCAGACGGCAAAAGTGGGATTTTTGCCGTTTGCGGCAAAAACAAACGTGATGCTTAAATCTCTCTACTATATTTGGTTTCTCGCCCGGCGGAATAAGGGAAAGAGCGACTGTCTATAGTCGTGGTCAACAGACTATACTGAACGAGTCGTGAAAATCCTGGGCTTGACTACCATGCAGCCGCTGTTCGGGAAAATGAGCCCACGCTCTTCCCCCGAAGTGTTGTGCGAGAGACGCGGTGGCCCAATCCACCGTAAGAAAAAAGATGGCGACTGGTACATTTACCCACAATTCTTAGCACACGAAAACCCTAAAAACGCTCATAAAAACGCACAGAAAAGTTCTAAAAACTTCAAACCTAGCATACACAATGTTGTTAGTACGGGGACGAATTTGGCAAAAATATGACTTTCAGATGTGCCTATTGGCTGTGTTTGGTTTGCAAGGTATTGTGGTAAAATGTACCGCCGCCTTCTTTTTTCCTACGGTGGAATTAGCGCGTTGCGTTAGAGCGGTCCGGGTTCGAGCGCTGGCCGGGGTCACTGTGTTGTGTTCTATCATATATTGATTCGTTCTTCGGGCGGGAGTTTTCACGCCGACTTTTGAGCACCCATGCCAATAAAAAAGCAGTTAGGACAATGTACCATTAGCACAAACCACAAATCGTTCTCAATCTTGATAATGGCGAAAAGAGTGCTGGGAACGCGTCATCATTAAATGATAGATAGTGGGGAAAAAGAGGATATGCATGTTTGCACATTCGCGTCAATAAATTTCCCACCACATTGTTAAGTACACGCTTTTTAATTTTCCCTAATTCTAACCAGGTTGCTGACGAAATTGATGGAGACGGTCTCAAACTTAATTTAAAAGTTCGTGAAACATGCCGTCAGTTCTTAAAGCCCCCGGGACCAGTTCTCGCGACGCTTCATGTAAGCGTCAACAACGGGCGACGCAATGACGTCACTAAGTGTAAAGAGATACTGGCGTTTCTGAAAGAGCAGGTTTTGCCGAAGACAATGAAACTGATCAGTTTGAAGAGGATTCAAAAAGTCAAAGATGAAGAAAAAAGTGAAGGCGTCAATTTGTTGAGCTGCATATGGCCTGGGAAGACAAGGAAAAGGTATGTGCTACTGTAGAATAAAATGCGACAATAAACCACCTAGAATTCCTAGATAAAGCGCTTCAAAGGAGCTACATGGATGGCGCTTTTTGAACTAAGCATGAAGCATGATATACTAATTAATTAAATTTTCAAGTTCTTCGTTTCTGACCTGTGTAAATCTTCCCCGAGGACGGGGTTGTTAATGCGGAGAAAGGATGGGGTCTTACGCCTAATTTATAAGTCGCACTTCAGTGATGCAGTCGCGTCGAAATCCATTCTCGTCCCCAGAGTCCGCGATCCTTTTGGTCAGCACCAAGAAATCACGACCTCTGGCGACACCTCTGGCTGGTACCGATTTTCTGAACTTGCGCAGAGTACTCGTTTTCTCTTGTCTTTTGTCTGTTCATTGTTTTAACAGCCAATCAAAAAATTCGTTCTATCTGTCCACGCCAGAGGCCGAGATTCTTGGTGCTGACCAAAAGGATCGCGGACTCTGAAGACGAGAATGGTCGAAATCTCGAAATATTGCTGGAAATACTTGTCTCGCCGGACTACGTTATAACACGCCATGGAAGCAATGTTTTCTTCTTTGTTATTTGTGCGGGCATTGTGCTGATTTAAAATAATTTCAGTAGTTTTTCTGAGACTTGAATTAAATTCGACGCGACTGAAAAGCGACTAAAATGCGACGTATAAATTAGGCCTTAGTAACCTATTATTTTGCAAGAAAATGATATATATGTCATGCCATCGGTCCTTTAAAATTAATGAAATTCCTTAATCTGATATTGGAATCTTCCATACACGCCGTCAAAAATACCCTGTGTGGAAATATACCCTCCCCCCGCCTGCCCATATTGAAAGTCTAAAAAAATGCGAATTGTACGAAGAAGGTATATCTTCGACATTCTGCTTCCACTTTATATCTATGGGAAATAAAACTATCTAGTAAAGGAATCATCTACTTCTTTTAGTGCTTTTCACCACATGCGATAGTTTTTCTGTCGCAGCTGAATGTTAAGACTGAAGGATAAATCTGCTAAAAGTTTCATATATAGTTTAATTTATTTTATTATATGAAAGACATACCGGCCCGATATATTTTCTTTTATTACGCCCGCTCAAGAGAGGATGATCTAGGAGAAGCATTCCGCCATACATGGTTCTCTTCCAATGATAATTTTTTGAAATATATTTCAGTCTATAGCTGAGCTATTTCAAGAGCGCTACCTAATTGGTCAGTTTGATTAAGGTAATGTTGGAGCCTCGATTAGAAGGGAATAAAAATAACTTTCACAGCATTGCGCGAAACTATTACAGCAAGGCACCCAAAAGTGTGACCACTTTTAATTAATTCACATTCTTTCGTGCGTGCAGACTACCCAATCAGAAGCCGAAGAATAGCTATCCTTGACTTCTGATTGGATAGTATACTCGCACGAAAGAATATGAATTAATTAAAAGTGGTCAATTTTTGGGCGCCTTGCTGTAAAATAGTTTCGCGACATCTATTAAAGTAGATTTCAAATTAGTTTAAAAAAATTATCATGAGGTACGGGGAATCCTTCTCTGAGATCATCCTCTCTCGGCCTACTTCAAGATGGTGGCGTTAAGACTTTTCTACAAGAAATAGAATTACATAATTCACGAATTGAGTGGATTCAGAGGTCTATAACTAGAGGTTTCCATCTAGCATTGCGCGCGGCCCATCAGATTCGCAGTTAGGCTATTTTTAGACATTTTTCGCGCGAAACCAGCAGCCAATCACGCACCATGCCTGACAAAAATGGTCAGTGAACGCGCCAGCTCGACAATTTTTGTTCAAGACGGTTTGTTCGTCGATTGAAACGCTGGCTAAAATTATTAAGTAAAAAACCTTGGCCCTTCTAAATCAAACAAAAGTTAATTCTACTAAATAATGCACGAAGTTTGAAACGAAATATTTAATGGGAAATGCCTGTAAAATGTACAACTAATGCGACTGAAAGAGCACTAAAGGCAGCCTGAAATTAATTTACGGGAAGATCAGACAATTAATTCGTCCAAAGAATGAAAACCTGTTTACAACACAAGTTTAAGCTTAGTCTATTCAGTATTGTTACCTTGTATTTCGAAGAGGCTTGTCAATTCCAGCTGAATTAAGGTTTTAAAATCAGCACAATAAATATCCATGGATCAGATATATAAGCTTAAGCTTAAATAAGCTTACGGCAGTTCGTCAAGCGTTCGTGACAGTCAATCATTAAAAGATCACTTCACAGTGAAATTCTCTTCGAAGACCACTATCTTTCTTTCCATCCATGTAGATATTGAGGGTTTCCTTTGTTCTTTTACTTCAATGAACTTGATTTTTAGCTCAGACGTTCGTTAATTCTGTAGTCGCGCAAGTTTTGCCCGCTGTATACATCAGTAAACAAGTGAAACCTTCGGCTGCGTATAGCTGTCCGTTCAACTTGTAAAATGAATATAATGTTCAGCTCCACAATTATTTCGAATCTTCCCATGTTAAGCTAAACCATCTGCACAATTTTCCAGAATATACGAAACTTTGGAGAGATTGAGCGAAGATTAATCCGCGGAGAAAACTTTGTCTTGCTTTCTTTTTATTCAACTTGCCAACTGGACACCGCGCCAGAAGTTTTGCCGCCGAATTCATACAAATCATGCTTCATTTAGACTGAACTGAAAAATCACTCAGTCGATTTATAGTTTTACAAAAAGTATACCGAAGTTTGACCTAAATTTAGTGAAGTATTTAAACAATTATTACATTCTGCTGTGACGCTTTTCGCTTTTCCTTGGCCGGCAAAGTTTCTGCCTTTGAGTAGCGCTCGCATATCATTAAAAATGGTTCAACGTGATTGGCTGCTGGTTTCGCGCGAAAAATGTCTAAAAATAGCCTAACTGCGAATCTGATGGGCCAAGACCCAATACCAGAGATGGAAACCTCTAGTTATAGACCTCTGGTGGATTCGAACCCCAAGTAAACTTATTATTTCCTTGAACAAAACAACCGAGCCGCTAGCTAGCTCAACCACTAATGTTTAAGGCATGATAAAGCGTGCTCCCATAACAATATGTAAATACTAATATAACCAGTTTACTAAAAATAAATAATAAAATTGTTGCTTAACAAAATCAAAGTTCCATTTTGACTTTTTCTTCTCTTTTTCTCCAGGAAAGAAGAAACCAAGAACAACTGTGCACGAGGTGCGGGTCAGTTAGAAAAAGTGAATTATTAGTCCACCTACTCTTGTTTTCTATGAAAGAATTCTCTCACCGCCTCGGGAAAATGGTAAAGGTGGGGATTTTTGCCCCCTCCCTTTCTTAAGCAAGAAAAGTTACATAAAATTAATCAATCCCCCCATATTGCGCGCATTTTTTAACCCTCACTGAATTAATGTTCCAACGATTTGTCGGTCATTGTGCATCATCTCGATCACCACATGCCGCATCCTCGGAGACCCAGGGGTAGTTAGTCGGGCGCGAAGAAAGTTTCTAATCGGCAAAAGTCGGAGCGGCGAAAGTTCGAAGTAGCTGTGAATTAACCCCTGGGCGACTCTTATCGCAGTGCTTCCAGAAACATTTGAATACACGGTCTCTGATTGGGCAGAAAATTTCTGGCATTGTATTTTTCTGCCCAATCGACGAGCTCCTTCTATTGCGCCACTTTCGTGCCTTCTTACACGATGTTGTTTACGTTGCCATTGCTGGACAAGCCACATCCCCACGCATCGGGTGACTCCAGATAACAATGCTTTCTTGATTAACCATTGTGTTTTTCTCTGAGAATAACAAATTTGCATTTTGCAGCACGTGTTGCCATATACAGTTGTATTTGATTCAAATTTACCGCGGCCTCCAGCACTGTGTGCAAGTATAATATGCATGGTTTACGTCACCAAAACTGGATTTACAATATGCGAATAACAATGCATTTTTTATATATATATTCGATTGTTTCTATGAATTTTCTGTGGTAATCGTCACAGGTCGAACCAACTTCATGATTTTAATAAGGCTGTGAAGGACAAAGCTGTACTCCCCATGGCCCAGAACTTGGTCATTTCACGTCGTTGTTTTGCAGAGGGCAGCTGAGAAATGTCCCAAGAGGTTTATAGCACGTGCAAAGCTATTGTGCTAGTAACTAAACCTTTTGTTATTCTACAAGATGTCTCTGACAGACCTGACAAAATATCCGGACATTGTTTTTGGAAAATGTAGGGACTTTTCAAAATTTGTCCGCAAGTGCGACCCTAGCCTTAAAGTGGGTAACGCAGCAAATACATCTCTTCCACGAACTACATTTCTACAGTTTCTGCTCGGGCTTCAGCTCTTTAACGCCTGGAAATGAAATCAATGGCAACGTAAACAACATCGTGTAAGAAGGCACGAAAGTGGCGCAATAGATGAAGCTCGTCGATTGAGCAGAAAAATACAATGCCAGAAATTTTCTGCCCAATCAGAGACCGTGTATTCAAATGTTTCTGGAAGAACTGCGATAAGAGTCGCTTCCCAGGGGTTAATTCACAGCTACTTCGAACTTTCGCCGCTCCGACTTTTGCCGATTAGAAACTTTTGGATATAACGTACTGCAAATGTTCACCATAATTGTAATTCAGTTCCTTTATTTCCTTCTCACAGGTTATTCCTCTGATACTGAAAGCTCTCTTGGTCAGTCAAGCATTTCTGATATCGATAGTCAGTACCAGACCTCCTCAAACGCCGGTATTCTCGTTACACCAATGCTTTCCCGCTCAAAACTCTTACGAAGAACAAGCTTAGAAACAGATAAAGATGTCCTTGGAGATACGAAGAAAAACGCAGCCCAGAAAAAAAGGCAAGATGAAAATAAAGCGTTGAATCACTCTCTTAAACGAATTTCTTTGGGAAAGGGTGAACACGGTGTTGTTAAAATTGCGCATAACAACCTCGCCACTGGTTCTGTTGGCCACAGAAGGGCAGAAGCGCGGAGTACTGGTAACGACCGAGACAAGCAAAAGCAGGACAAAGTACAGTATAGAAGTGAGGTAGGCCTGCAACGCGTGCAAAATGAACAACCTGATTGGAACTCTTGTAGTGACATTTCAGCTGTAAGATCTTTTGATGGGTTCTGTCTTTTTAACAAATCTATTAAAAGGGCTGCTAAGTCTTCGACGATCGAGGAAAATACGTTGAGAATAAAACACGGGGGCTTGAAATTTGTAAAATCAAATGAACTGGGATTGAAAGAAATCTCGAACTGTTTACTGACACAAGAAGCTGTTGAAAACAACTATGGCGGAGTTGCGGGACTTTGTGGAGCACAGAAACATCAATTGAAAATCTTTGCAGCCGACTATGTAGGCAAAATATGTGAAATAGCTCTTTCAATAAAAGTGCAAGAGACTTACGAAGCGTTTGCAAGAGACTTTGTCGAGAGTATTGTCAGTTTGGCTAAACGCCAAATTACAGACTGCAAAAGTTCGCAATCTCAGGTGGAGCTGGAGATTACCTGTGAAGAAAATAGTGACACGAAAAAGAGACGTGATTTCAAAGAGCATCCAAGTTTTAGCAAGGTGTGGAAATACTCACAAGTTTTCGCACCCGATCACGACATTTCTGAATCGTTAAGAATCAAAGATTCTCAAGTAAAAGATAAAGAACTTGATACATTTTCAAAGCACTGCGAAAAGGAGGACTCGCGAGCTATAACCGACTGCCAATATGACGCGGAATTAGAGAGTGAGGTGGTCGAATCACCCATTTCAAGCAACAACAGCCTGGCAACGACTTCCTCTAACTCTTCAAGTGAATCAATGGAGCTATGTAAGCCACATGGAAAAACCGAGTGTTGTTCGACGTATTATCTTGAAAACGAGGTAACTACTGACTGTGCGCTTGAAAATGCGACCACAACTCTCCAGGGTGACAAGGGGGGCGCTGCTTCGATTGATGATTTAACTTCGATTCCGAATTTAGGAGAACACGAGGGCCAGAAGAAAACTACATCTAGCAAATACCCTCAAGATGTTCAAAGCGATTGTTGTAACAGAGAAAAAGCCGAAGGCAATGAAACAGCGACAACGTCTTCTCAATCCAAGACAGAAGGAAAACAAGCTTCGGGAAACATTTTTACCGGAGACTTTTCCAACAATGCAGAAGTACCTAGTAATGACGGAAGATTGCAGCCTGGAACAACGGGTGCAAGTAAATTAACAGCAAAGAAACAAAAAATGGTCTGAAAACTGAGCCCAGCTATCGTCGAAGACCTCTTTACAAAAGAGCTTTGTCAGAGTCTCCAGCATCGGAAAGAAAACAGTGGTGCTCTACGGAGACTGGAGACGAGGATGTGCAGACTCGCTTCCATTCCTCTTGTCGGTCAATTAGTACCGCGCTAAAGTATGTTCGATCATCGTCGTGTCCAGTGGTATCAGAGGTTAGTGATATCTGGGGGGGGGGGGGGGGGGGGGACTCAGGTAAATTACTTAAATTAGTGACGGGGGGTGCAAATGAGGCCCAATTTTTAGACCCAAAATAGTCCCACACGGTCCTGAACGTAAACCCCAAAAGTCCCCTTTTTCTCTGCATAAAATAAAATAAAGTAAAGTAAAAAAAAAACATCAACTATCTGTCACAAACTTTAGGCAGACTGTGGTCATTCTTCTTCTTCATTTTTATATTCATACATCTTATGCATTTTATAGTAGTGACATAGCTTTAGAATTTTTATAATACCAGCATATAATTATTTTAACTTATTTTTATTTTGTGGCGTACCTGAAAACTAGCGGTGCGTCCCTGCAGACTTTACTCGTCAAGTCTGTAGGACGCACCGTTACCATAGCTAAGAGTATTGACCACGTTAAATAAACTTACTTACTTACTTACTTACCTACCTACCTACCTACCTACTTACTTACTTACTTACTTACTTACTTCCTTCTGAGATTTTTGTGTTGATTCCGTTTGCAGGATGACGTACTGATTGAAAGCATGTTGAGCCATCATGAAGATGTGTATGATTCACTAGCCAAGAGAACCTGGGTAAGAGTTAATTCAATTTTCTTCCCAGTTTCTTTCTTCAATCCGACTCTCTCCTCTCGTCTATAAGAGCAGGATGAAGAAATCCGAGAGCCTGGTAACGAGTTTTGGTAATAGCTCGCGCGTTTACACTAATTAAATGTGTCTAATTAGACCAAGACAAGTTTAAGAATTAAACTGAAACACTGTGACATAAAATTGGAGTGGAATAACCTCAATTTTACATGAAATTATGTATCCTAATGCTTTTATTTTCGAAACTGATTGAATGAGAGGTTCAAAGACTACAGCACAACGGATCTAACAACGCGCGTATATATATATTTGAAAATGTACTATATTTCGACTGGCCAAACCAGCCTTCTTCACTGAAAAAATGTCACTAATAAAAATATTATAAGGATGGCCTGAAATTATATATCTGGTGAGTACAAGAAATATACTGATCACCTGATGGCTGATCAGATCATAATTTTTTGGATCCAGCAAGATTTTTAAATGAAAATAAATCCACAGATATAACTATGTAAACATGACTTTCGACACACGTCCCATAAGAAAGAAAAACATGTTGTCCCGAGCGGGAACCAAACTCTACGTCTCCCCGGTTACCGAGTCGGGCTACTAGCTGGATTTTTTCGTAAACGGTTTCTTGTCATTTATCCGCAGTTTTATTTTCGCGCGGTTTAGAAATCATAGAAGTCATAAAATGCCCTATTAGAAAACTGTCCAAGCCTGGTTTTAAAAAGAGCCAATGCATTTGATTTAGATCATCCTTCACGTTCATGAGCTGTGGAATGGCGGGAAACCAATGGACGCTATAAAAACCTGCATCGAACAAACGGGCATGGCGGATGTCGAGAAGGATCTGGGCACTACTTGTAGCGGGTTCAGCGCTCCTTACACGCTGCTGTCACGTGACTATGCATTGTTCTTAAACATTCTTCAACAGTTACCAAGCAGTTGGTAAGATAAACGATCTGTTTTTGACCTCATCTTTGACAGTAAGTAAAGTCACCGTAGATAGAAATATCGTTCCCAGAGTCCTCGTTACCCTTATCCAGCGGCAGGAACGGGCAACAAGGAACTCTGGGATAAAGCGTTCCGCCTGACATGCGTAGTAAAACCAGAAGTCCAAGAATCTTGTGTGCGTCGTCCCTTTGAAACACAATCTCGCTCCCAGAGTCGTCGTTACCCTTGTCCAGCGGTGGAGCAGCCAACAAGGACCTCTGAGGGAATGCGATGCGCCATGACCGAATTCTAGGACTTCCGGTTCTACTGCACATGTGTTCGACCCCATGTTTCAACAACGGACGCCAAGATTCTTGGACTTCCGGTCTTACTGTGCAAGTCAGGCGGATCTCTCTATCCCAGAGGTCCTTGTTGTCCGTTCCTGCCGCTGGATAAGGGTAACGAGGAC
This sequence comes from Desmophyllum pertusum, assembly GCA_029204205.1. Taxonomy (NCBI): domain Eukaryota; kingdom Metazoa; phylum Cnidaria; class Anthozoa; order Scleractinia; family Caryophylliidae; genus Desmophyllum; species Desmophyllum pertusum. Next base: position 1,440,389 of record MU826358.1, read on the forward strand.
TCTGGGAACGAGATTGTCTTGCCAAAAGAAGCGCAGCCTCTGCATAGGAACGAGTTGTGAAGTTACTTCGACTCACACCATGCGTTTTCAAGCGTTTGTGCTTCGATTATAAAACTTTTAAAGGTATTATAAATTAAAACCTATGTTTTTTTCATTGACAGTTCTATGTGGACGCTCGATCTGTGTGTGCTTGTCCTTCCAAAGCTAAAAGAATTCATGTCCACCCAGCATCACACAAGGTATGGAACAGCTTTGTCCAGACAATCTGCTTTTCCCATACGTTTTGTTAAAACATGCAGCTGGTATAGATGCGACAACCTCGTTCCAGGGTCTCTCTTCTTCCCGCCAAAAGCATCGAAGAAGAGAGACCCTGGGAACGAGGTTGTAGATGCGAAAGGAGAAGAAGATAGGACAGTTTTTGATTTGTTTATGTTTCCTTGTGAGCCTAAAAGAAGTGCGCGTTAGCAATACTCCTGGCGATCAGGCCGGATCAAACAGGACGAGAATCGTCAAGAGTTTAAGTTCTCGCTCGTGTTTGAGGGCCAACTCTTATCATCTCTCTTCCGCCCTCATTAAATTTGAACCTACTCAAATTTTTATGAGATTCGAAGAGATTTTTCGCTCGTTTGACAGACAGATGATGTCAACTTTCGCGTACCTTCTCAGCCAGTTTGGCCGCGCAATGATGATACTGAATAGATACGAGTTGAGAAATAACAAAACATCCCTTATCCCACACATCTTGTCGACTCTCGTTCAGTCATTTGATCCCTGATGGTTGTCGAAATGGTGCAAAATTCAGGATCAATATTCATTCACATTCACCGAAAATAACCATTCACATTCACGATCAATATTTTGATTCACAAATAAAACAGTTCACATTCAACATTTATATTTACATTCAGGATCAATATTTGTTCACATTCAAGCGACAACCATTCAACTGAGAGAAATATTAATTCAAGGTTGATATTCATTCAATGGCTATGCATTTATCCGCATGATTATATTGGTTCACATTCACAAAATAATTTTGTTCACGGAATGGTGCAAAATTCACGAAATATATCCATTCAGCAATTACTGCGCATCACATTTTAGCCAGTTGGATGCTGCTGTCTTTACCAAAATGGCGGACGCGTTGCGATTAGACGAACGATCCGAACCAACTGATTGGGAGCTCTTCTTTGGAGCGGCAGTTGAAGTCCTTGATGAATGTGAAACATTGTGGGAAACAAGTGATGCTGACTGTCGGGAAGCTGTCCAGATTAGGCTGGAGTATGTTATACAGGCGCTCCAAACCATATTACCATGCATTTCTCTCAGAGACCAGAATAGTTATGGAGGAAATTGTTAGAAACTTTCACCAATTACATAGGCAGTGGATCGGAAGCCAGCGTTCGAGGTGTACCGATCTCGCTCTGTATTCGCTAGTCAGTCCAACAGTGGAAAGAAATGGAGACAGAGGTAGACCGAGGCTTGATATACCAGAAGACGTGCTGATCAGTCTTCGCACACTGGGCCTTTGCTGGACTGAAATAGCTAGAATGCTTCTAGTATCGCGTTGGACTATGAACTGCATCACAGCATTATCCAACTGCTCATCGGATAAGGGTGTAAACCCTGTAACATCCTGCAGTCCATACTCCACAACACGACGTCTCAAAGTCCAGAATGGTTGTCGCTTGAATGTGAACAAATATTGATCCTGAATGTAAATATAAATGTTGAATTTGAACTGTTTTATTTGTGAATCAAAATATTGATCGTGAATGTGAATGGTTATTTTCGGTGAATGTGAATGAATATTGATCCTGAATTTTGCACCATTTCGACAACCATAGAAGGATGGATGCTCTTCATTTTAGTTTCGAGAATTCTCTTTTTAATTTCCAGATATATACCAAAGGGAAAATTAGTTAATTTTGATCGATTTAGACAGGGTATTTTCCTGACTTCTTTGGTCTTCTTTAGCCTGCGAGAACAGCCGAATTTGTTCGCTCTTGTTTCTCCCACCGGGTGAATCAAGAACCGAAAAAACGGCTGCTCTCGCAGGCTATGACTTCTTGAACACGACGGAGTTTATATTTTGAGACAAAACAAATCTTTTCTTGTTTTATTTGTTTTCTCTCCAGTCACGTTGAGATGGCCTGCAGCATCCTCCACGTTGTATTGAAGAAAGTCGCGGCAGTCGCTCGTCGCACTTCAAAGGGTGAGAACGGACAATGAATGATTCCTGCCGCTTTGAACGGTTGAACAGGACCGGGACTACATCCCAGACAAAACTGTTAATACAGTCAACTCTCTCTGAACCGGACACCCTCGGGACCAGCTCTATATAGTTGTCCGCATTAGAGACGGTGTCCGCCTCATAAAGAGTTAATGTAACTTGACACAATAGAAACCCGTGACGTCAGAACTGAAAGGAGATCTTTATTAACGCAAGTTACAATTGCATATTTACTAGTCCCTTTCAAAGCTGATCAGTAAAACTATTTTACAGTTTGATTCATGCGAAGGGAACTGTAAGTCCACCAGTAAGTAAATTCCGGCCTGTAATCTATTGATTGTACAAAAAATGCACTTCTAGTGTCCGCCTTGAGAGGTATTTTTCACCAGAACTTTGCTTAAAAAAGTGTCCGCTGCCGCCGCCTTAGAGAGGTGTCCGCCTTAAAGAGAGTTTAGTTACAGACAAACAAGTGAAATTCGGCTGGGACCAGCCATCCATGTCCGCCTTAGAGAGGTTTCCGCCTTACAGTGGTGTCCGCTTAGAGAGATTTGACTGTACACATGTAATAATTTCACAGTGGATGCGATGGTGGTTGTAGCTTCCCCCACCCTCCCCTCCTCCTAAATCAATGTTGTTTTCAGTTGTTTTCTCTCTAAACATATCTCAGAAAAAGGAGACAACATTGGCACTGCTCTTCCCGATTTTTCTAGGAAAATCGAAGGGGACTCTGCTCGCAGGGTAACACAGTAGGGGCTAAACAAGCCTACCTTTCTGTACTGATCTGTTCTTTTATTTAACTTACGGTCTCTAGGAACTAAAAACAAAGACAAGGAACAGAAGGTCAAAGTCTGCACCACCGAGCTGAAAGAAATCAAAGACTTGACCAGTGACGTCATACAGACAGTTAAATCCGTGAAGAAAAACAACACCGAAGATCCCGGATCTATGAAATCGGCGCTGAAGGAGCTTCAGTTAGCACTAGGGACATTTCTGAGCAGTGCAACCGCTAGTTAAAACTCTGATAACCATGATGCATCTTGTATTTTAGAGTCTGTTGTTGACACTGTTTGTTTTCTTTGATTTTCGTTGGGGCTGGCAATTGTTGTGACCAGGCAAAGTAAAATGGTACGTTATTAGAAACCGTGCAAACCCCGAGGGAGAGAGGACTTCTATATAAAACTGACGGGGGTGATCGTTGAAAATTTTGAAAGGAACCCTAAAAGGTACCACAATATCGCTTTGTGGGTGTGTTACGAATTCATTTCCACCCTTAAGAGATACAAATTCTGTAGTTTCTATAATCTTTTTTTCTGGTTTTATACCGGCTAAAAGGTACCATTGATTATAACTCTAACCATGGTAATAGATTTTAACACCCTAAGCGGTACCAAACCACGAATTTTAACCCTAAAAGGTACGACGATCATGCCCGTCACTTTTATATGAAGTCCCAGGCCCCTCAGGGATCCGAACGGGCCACCAAAATCTTGTTATATTAACGGGGTGACGGTATTAAAAAGATTCTTATTACTCATGAAATTACTGACTGAGCTTTTCTTTGGGCCAAAAGAAATCTGGTCGTAATAACGAAGTGGTCGTATTAGTGATGTGGTCGTAAGGCGGGTTCTGCTATAACGGAACATACATGTCAGTCCCAGTCTAATAGCCCTTTTCACGATTAACTTGTGATATTTGCATAACAATACACTTGAACATAGAAGCGAGGCAATTTCGGGCACAAGCTGCAAAACATTGTGTTTTTCTTGAGCTCATTCAACTCTGTTGGCAGTGAATTGAGTAAAACGGCTTCCAGTGTCAAGGAAACAAAGAAAATATGCATAAAACCTATAAGAAAATCCTAAATATCACCCAAAATATCATTTTTTTTTTCTAAATATCTTGAATTATTCTAAATATCCGAGAAACTTCAAAATATCTAAAAAAATATCCGGATATTTGTGTCTAGTCCTATTTCACAGCATGGCGAAACTATTAACAGTTGTTTTTTTTTAATTATCATGGGGCAAGAGAAAATCTTCTCTTAGATCATCCTCTATTGGAACAGTAGCAGAATCAGCTAGTGAAAAAACATGGAAAAACAAATTATATAATTCGGGGCAAACCAAATACATCACGTGCGAAATAAAAACTTTAATGCCTATACCAAGCTGACTACCATTCGGTCTTGTCTTGTAGGCTTTACGCTTCTATCCGACAACGCTAATTGAAATAGCCTTAGGTGTATGACCGTGCAAAGCATCATTCAACTTTGTTTACGCGTCTTACGAAATCATAGCAGGTGTATTGAGGGTTATATAGGATATAGATATATTTTTATCTTCATGAAATTTACCCAACTTGGAGTATTTTTGTGTAAAATCCAAGTAATTTCTTGAAAATATTTAGTTTTATCGACTTGAAATTTTTCGGCCGAAACAACCAGGTTAGATTTGATAGACAACGCTTGTTTTTCCGTCTCGAAAAAGGAAACAAAGAATCCGCTATCACAACATGAGATTCAAATGACGAACCAGCTGTTTGATCGAATATGAGTCAACACGGCTCAATTTTTTTAAGGTCGTATTTTCTCCTGAAACCTTAATATTTCATTGACTGACAGCCTTTGATCCGATCTTCATAATAATCACTGTTAAGTCCCCGAAAAGGAACTTGAAATATAAAAATCGATCGAACGACGCGCGTTTTTTCAATTGCAAACAACATCAGTAGTGTTATGACTACGATCTCGAACGATCTACAATATAACATATTAAAACCTGTTTTTTTTATCATGGTGATTTTCGTGGAATAGTTCAGGACTACTCTTGTCAATCGTGTCGCAATCTATCGGAAGTGCGTCCGCTTGGAGGGTCTGAGAATTAATCCTTACAGTGATAGCAGAGATCGAGAAGGTAATATAACACTTTTTTTTGTTTTTTGTTCACTTCGAATTTTAAGATTTCTTATGAAACCAGTTAGAATAAATTATAACAGAAAAGTTAACTATAGGACGGATCTTCCGGACCGTTCGTCCCTTCGCTCGTACGGCACTTTGAGTACATCATTTTTACTGACTCCAGTAAAATATATATATTTCGTTCCAGCACTTCTTGAAAAAATCTCGCTAATCTATAGCTAGTTTGACGTTAATTCGTAATCTGTCTCAATCTTCAAAAACTGTTAGCTTTGAAAGTTGTTGTGCTTCGTCGGAAGGAAAGTGAAACTTACTATAGCCAGGGTTTCAATAATTTTAGAATTAAAGGGGCCGAAAGGCCCCCTTTATACTAGGGGGGTATGGGGGCATGCCCCCCAGAAAATTTTGTAAATGTAGAAGCTCGGAAATGCAATTTCCAGCATTCTGGGAGTCAAATCTAGTGCTATATATGACAATTTTTATCGATCACAGTAGATCTCAGGTATTTTAAACGATCTTGCGATTATTCTATATGAAGTTTTGAGTTTAAAGACTTACACTGTTGCAGTCGTTGTTTATTTCTTTCATAAATCTTATAAGTAAACTCTCAGAAGGCCAGAAGGCTTGATTAGTAAGCGGCGACAAGGGGCAACGTAGGCGGCGGTATACCGCCGGTAGCCGGCTTCTAATGAAACCCCTGTATAGTTGAAGTTGAAAAAAGTAAATTAATTACCGTATAGCGAATTTTGAAAGCTGCATCGCCTGTTTGAATTAGTTTTATTATTTCTTGGAGTTTTTCTACTTTAGTGAACTCTGACGTACCCTAACTTCTATCAGATTTATCGAAACTATCACAATCGTAAGACAAACAGCCCCTGCGGGAAGCCAAGCTCAACTGACGGAGTATATTGCATTTTTTTGTTTTGCTTTGAGAAGCGTCTTTTATTAATTTGGTATTTTTAGCCGCAATCTTTGAGTGTTTGTGTGCGTTGCACTCCCAAAATAAAACCCCATTTCAAGATTCTCAATAAAACCGGAGGTCGCTCCTTGTTCGGTGCATATGACTATATGGGTAATTGACTAGCCAATCTCGTTCCCAGAGTCCTCGTTACCCTTGTCCAGCGGCGGAACGGGCAACAAGGACCTCTGGGATAGAGTGATCCGCCTGACTTGCGCAGTAACTGTCACCGGAAGTCCAAGAATCTTGGTTCCCATTTGTTGAAACATGAAGTCGAACACATGCGCAGTAGAACCAGAAGTCCAAGAATCCTGTCATGGCGGATCGCTGAAAACAAACCCTGAGACTGCGCAGTACGGACTGGAAATCATCTTTAAAGTAGCACAAATTTTTAGCGAGCGAAATCTTCAGCTTATTCACCCGAATTTACTAGCTGCTGAACATTTTTATCTTTTCTGTAAGCAGCAGGCATTTATTTTTCCGTTCGAGGTAAAATTTTTCTTCACCCTTTAATCCGAATACTTGAGGTTAGTATAAGCCTTCCGAACACATATCTTCACTGCATCTTGAGATATTCCACCGAAACGATCCGTTGGGTGCCCGCAATTAGGCCGAAAGTGACGCAACGTAGCAGGGTCACCAACAACAGTATATTATTTATTTTCCTTATTATTGATTGTAGTTTATAACCGAATATAGTCGAAGCTCTCGTTGCGACCACTCTCGTAAGCGCCAAACTCTAGCTGAAACCCGGTTTGAATTGTCACTCAAACTCTGTAATTAAAAGCTCTCATAAGCGAACGCTCCCGGCATCCGTAAGCGACCGCGACCACTTTTGGGAATTACCAACTGGTCGGTTTCTTTGTTTTTAAGTTCTCGTAAGCGACCACTTGTTGTGCTACACATTTATGAGACACTGTATTATTTGTAATCATCTGAATAAGAGAAGTTTTCGATCTCTGTGGATGTGTGACCTGTACATTCGCTTTCGTGCATTTCGTAAAAGCCTCTATTGTTTCAGCGCGTGGTCACTTACGACAGCCCAATCTCGTAAGCGACTAGCTCTAGTTATATAATTACGACCACGTTTTCGAAGCTTACGAGCGTAAATTTCTGTATTATATTTTGACTAATAATAAATATAATTCTAACTCTTTGTAAAATGAATTTGTATTTTATTTTTATGTCATTTGAATTAAATCCCATTAAACATAATATAAAAGTATTGAGTTTTTGTTGTTCTGTGTCATAGACTGGACTCGCACCATGGCGTGTAAAGAAATATTGACAACTGGATTACATTGGTGGCCAAAACGCACCGTGCTTTGCTCTTTCGTCCACGCCAAACAAAACCAGAACCTGATTTTTCAACAAATTTACCAAAGCGAAGCTGGGAGGCATGCAGAACTTCAGATGCTTAAGGACAGAGATTTTCTTTCCAATTTTAAGGATAAAAATGCGGTCGATATCATTTTGGTAATGAATTACTCCCCGTGTTATTTTTGCGCAGACGAACTAAATTATTTTTATAAAAAATACAGAAGTGCATATTCCATAAACAGCTTCAACATCCGATTTTCACAATTGTACAAGACGTATGGTAGTCCACCGAAGGAAGTGAAGGAAAAAAACATAAAGGGTCTTAAGGATATGCACTTGGCAGGAATAATACTGGAAACCATGACTGATGAATACTGGTTTGACTTGTTTTCGTGGACTGTTTTTGGTGTTAACCCAGATCACTGCAGGAACAGAGACAACGCGATGAAAACAAAACTAAACACATTGAAGGCGGTGAAGGCGGAAACAGCAAAAGACACAGCGTCAAAAGCAAAAGAAGAAAAGTAAGAAGCACTGAGAAACAGAAAACAAAAACAGAATTACGGCAACAAAAGCGAGAAAAGAAATAGAAGTTAAAGGGACACTGTCCTGATTTTAGCATGATTTTGGGAAGCTCAGAAACATATCTAGATCATAGGAAGTTGATCAATAATGGTTTGATTCTGTAGAATAACACTCGACAAATGACAGGAACCCATTAGGAAATGAGGATGACAAACGACAGCGAGGATGGAAATGGATTGCAATATGGATTTTTGAAAAAACGTGATGTCAGTTTTTCAAAGTTTCAAATTTGTCTCGGAAATCTTTGAAATTTTGCAAAACTTTTGTTGCAGTATAGAATTTCTTGAAGAAATTGCTTTTTATCATTTAGTTAGAGTTTACTAAGTTCTTATTTGATAGATTTAGGGACCATTTCGTGCATTTATAACAGTTTAGAGCAAATACGTCAATCGTGTCGCAATCTATCGGAAGTGCGTCCGCTTGGAGGATCTGAGAATTAAACCTTACATTAGTAGCAGAGATCGAGAAGGTAATATAACACTCTTTTTTTCACTTCGAATTTTAAGATTTGTTATGAAACCAGTTAGAATAAATTATAGCAGAATAGTTATGTATATGTAGGACGGATCTTAGGTACTGACCGTTCGTCCCTCCGCTCGCGATCGTACGGCACTTTGAGTACACCGCATTACAAGCCAGAGGCTCGATTTTAGGGACGAAGCGACGCTGAATGTCGCATATTTTAAATATTTGCGGCGGATTAGTATCACGTTATGTGTGAAGCCATTGTTTGACCGCGGCAAGATATTCGCACCAAAATAGTTTGATCCATGTATTGTAGCTGTCAACAGTCGCTTTAAATCAGATTGTTTTCATCAATAACAAAATCCGAGGCCATTAAAATGATTGTACCAAAATATAAGTCAACATTCGAATAAAAAATCGCGCAAAAAACTTTATCAATCGAAGAAATCGCTGACTTGAATAGCCGCTAAGCACCCGCTAAACTTATTTTACAACCTTAACTGTTTTACATGTAATAATCTAAAAATCAAAAGTACTGCAAAATCAAATACAAAAAGTCCGCTTACTCACGAAAAGCCTCTATGTTCTGAGTACGATCATGATACATACGCGTGCAAAATACGAATTGAAGAATCCGCTCGCTTGATTATAAAACGAAACGTACATGAACTAGCTAATTTTTACTGATTACACAACATAAACAACCGAAGACATCGCTAACTTGAAACATCCGTTCGAGAAAAACTCGAGCAAAATACTTTACGTCGATTTACGAATTAAAGAAACTGCTAACTTGAATAGCCGTTATTTTGTGTTTTTAAAAAGGTTGCAAACGCCGCCTTAAAGCTCCAAAAAAGCGGAAACCCCGCTTAAAAGACGGAACGAACTAGGCAAATTACGTAGCTTACAAAACTGTTGGAAGGCCCAATATGTTCAAGCGAAAGGGCCTTCATCACCTCAAAAGCTTGGGCGAGACACCTGAAAGCTCTGAGGGAGAGGAAAACCTTAAAACGTAAACGACCTACGCTTAGTCAAACTGTTTATACTTCAGAAACCTACATACATTCAAGCGAAAGCGCTTTCGTCACCTCAAAAGCTTGGGCGAGACACCTGAAAGCTCTGAGGGAGAGGAAAACCTTAAAACGTAAACGACCTACGCTTAGTCAAACTGTTTATACTTCAGAAACCTACATACATTCAAGCGAAAGGGCTTCCATCACCTCAAAAGCTTGGGCGTGCCGCCTGAAAGCTCTGAGGGAGAGGAAAACCTTACTAAGTAAACGAGCTAGTTTAGTCAAACGGTTTATACATTAGAAAACTATATTCAAGCAAAAAGGGCTTCCATCACCTCAAGAGCTTGGGCGTGCCGCCTGAAAGCTCTGAGGGAGAGGAAAGCCTTACAAAGTAAACGACCTGGTTTAGTCAAACGGTTTATACATTAGAAAACTATATTCAAGCGAAAGGGCTTCCATCACCTCAAGAGCTTGGGCGTGCCGCCTGAAAGCTCTGAGGGAGAGGAAAACCTTACAAAGTAAACGAGCTAGTTTAGTCAAACGGTTTATACCGTGATTAGAAAACTATATTCAAGCGAAAGGGCTTCCATCACCTCAAGAGCTTGGGCGTGCCGCCTGAAAGCTCTGAGGGAGAGGAAAGCCTTACAAAGTAAACGAGCTAGTTTAGTCAAACGGTTTATACATTAGAAAACTATATTCAAGCGAAAGGGCTTCCATCACCTCAAGAGCTTGGGCGTGCCGCCTGAAAGCTCTGAGGGAGAGGAAAGCCTTACAAAGTAAACGACCTGGTTTAGTCAAACGGTTTATACATTAGAAAACTATATTCAAGCGAAAGGGCTTCCATCACCTCAAGAGCTTGGGCGTGCCGCCTGAAAGCTCTGAGGGAGAGGAAAGCCTTACAAAGTAAACGAGCTAGTTTAGTCAAACGGTTTATACATTAGAAAACTATATTCAAGCGAAAGGGCTTCCATCACCTCAAGAGCTTTGGCGCGCCGCCTGAAAGCTCTGAGGGAGAGGAAAACCTTAAAGTGAACGAATTACAACTTAGGGAAACTGGTAGATGTATATAATAGAAACCTATGTTCAAGCGAAATAGCTTTCATCACTGCAAGCGCAATTCATGTATATAATATCGTATAATATGGTTTGATGCAAGTAAATAAATTGTCATGATGTCGCACAATCTCCTGTTCTCCTTTCTTTAAGGGCCTCGGAAATTTGTCTGGTATATTTGCAGTATAAAGTTAATAAACATTTACTGTTTATATCAGTAAATATAAAAATACATAAATTTGGATGAAATTGAATACAATCGGATCAAATCGACAATAAGAACAATGCACTTACCCAGTATGTTTGGTTCTATCAACAGACATCGTCCGGACAGTCCGATGTTTTTTATTGTTATTTGCGAAGGAAGCAGCTGAAACACTGGGTATCCGCCAGTCCGCTTTTGCTACCGTTTTGCTCATGAGCTACGCGGAATCATCGACTGAATTCGTGCTCGTTTAGAAACAAACGCATCAACGTGACGAAAGAACGAACTAAACAACGATCGTAGTATCGATTCGTTCGGCATTCGCAGCTTACTGTTGCAAGCTGGCCTGTACGCCCGAATTTCCGCGCGCCCAGATGCTACGCGCCATTGTCGTCTTGCGGGATCGTACTGCAAACGTCTTCGAGGCAAACAAATTATTGGAGTATAAATTATCTGTATGGAATAATACAGCACAAGGTATTTTTTAAAAGGCTTACCGGAGTCCTATGGATTACCAATTTCGCCGCTAAGATCGATAAATCGTCGCACACGTACGAATGAAGACTGTGATCGCGAAGCGAGCCGCGAAAATAATTATGCTTCTTTATTCTACCGCGAAATATAATTACTTCCAAATATAGTCACACTGCTAGATATTAACTTAAAATTTCTGGTTCTTTTCCTCTCTTGAAATGACAAGACTGACATTTGCGGGTTTTAGTTCCCTCAGGGTGCCTGAAGGAATGTGTGAAACATAGCGCCTGGGTGTTAACCTCCGTGGCGAAAAGGGTTCCCTGGAGCGTGCAATAAATCGAGCCTCTGGCAAAATATATATATTTCGTTCCAGCACTTCTTGAAAAAATCTCGCTAATCTAGTTTGACGTTAATTCGTAATCCGTTAGTTTCAATCTTAGTTTCAAAACTGTTAGCTTTGAAAGTTGTTGTGCTTCGTCGGAAGGAAAGTGAAACTTAATATAGGTAAGTTGAAAAATTTAGATTAATTATCGTATAGCGAATTTGGAAGGCTGCATCGCCTGTTTGATTTTTGGGCCTCCACAGACTAGCGAGATAGTTGTCGACAACTAATAGTTGTCGATTATAAAAAGTTGTCGATAACAAAAAGCCAGTGTGTGAAGCTAGTTGTCGATGACTCAGGGCCTTAATTATCGACAACTAGCTTCACACACTGGGCTTTTTTGTTATGTAAACTTTGACAGTTTCGGTCGATCTGATGGAAGTTAGGGTATATCGCACAATCGTAAGACAACTGCAGCCCCTGCGGGAAGCCAAGTTCAACGACGGAGCTTCTATATGTAATCTTTGAGTGCTTGTGCGCGTTGCACTCACTTCTTTCTTTCTTCTTTCTTTCTCAGGGGCGGATCCAGGATTTTTGATGGTGTGTGGGAGGGGGGTCCAGGGTCTGGGGGGGGGGGGGGGGGGGGGGGGGTCCCAGGGTCTTCCCGAAAATATGATGTAACCGTCGCTAAATAAACTGTTCCGTAAAGATGAATGACACTCGGCTAAATCAAACTCAATGTACCTTTACTTGCCATAATATTCGTAACTTTCACCACTTTGTTTACATTGTCCACCTTTGACCGTAACCGTAACTTTAGGACTTGCAAAACTGTAGTTGAAGAACCGATAACCGTACAAATATCGAAAAACCGAGGCGAAAACTAGCTTTCGAACCGCCGAGGTTCGACCTTGTTCGGAACAGTAGCTATTCCGAGAGAAACTGGCGCCTAGTGCGCAGTGATGCGCGGAAACTAATGCGCTAGCATTTACATGGCTCCTCTAAAATGTTCATCATTTTAAAACAAAACAGTTCTTTTCCTTATTCAATTAAGTGTCCTTAGTCTCCTTAAATCTAATTAGTGTTCAGTTAATCTACTTAGTGTTCATCCTTCTGCTGTGTCATCCCGTGGCTCTCCTGGCTCCTCTGGCCCCTCTGGCTCCTCGTCGGGACTTCCCGGTCTTCCTTCTGACGACTCCACTAACAGAACAAGTTTGTTGATGGGCCGCTCCAATACTGATCCACTTGAGGATTGGATCGTTACTGATCTGACTTGACCTTGATCATCCTGATGAGCGTCGAGGACTTTGGCCATGGACCACTTGCTTCTGCAGGTGTTGTTGTCTTCAGCAAAACAACATCACCTTCGGTGAAATTTCTTCTCTTCTGTGTCCACTTCTGTCTCACCTGTAGACTCTGTAAGTACTCCTTGCTCCATCGCTTCCAGAATTCATTTGAAATGTGCTGAAACACGTCTCCAACGTCGTTTGGAATATACATCTTCTCTTTGGAACTTTCCAGGCGGAGGTAGAATAAGCTTTGACTTGCCAGTTAGAAGTGTATTTGGGGTAAGCGGTAGCGGAGAAAGTGGGTCGCTCAAGCTTTCAACGGTAAGAGGGCGACTGTTTACAACCGCTTCAGCCTCGCACATCATGGTTCTCAGTGATTCGTCGTCCAGACTGTGGCCGTGTTCTCTCATGAGCGCTGCCATGATGTTTCGGACAGACCTTATCTGTCTTTCCCATACTCCACCAAAGTTGCTTGCAGCAGCGGGATTCCTAACCCAGTCGATGTTGTTCTTTAGAAGCTCTGCCTTAATCTGATCATCGTCCATTTCTTGGAGCGCCTTCTTCAACTCGTTTTCGGCTCCTACGAAGTTAGTTCCTTGGTCGCTGCGGAGTTCTCTTATGGGCCCTCTTCGGCTGATAAGCCGCCGTAACGCTTGCAAGAAGGAATCCGTTTCCATGGAGTGTGCTACTTCAATGTGGATGGCGCGACTGGCCATGCATGTGAATAAGGCTCCATACCTTTTGACTTCTTTCCTGCCGTCTTTAATGTACCACGGACCAAAATAGTCCACAGCACAGTACGTGAATGGTGGCATGGGTTCAAGGCGTGATTTTGGAAGATTGGCCATTTTCTGCTCTCCAGCAGTTCCGCGGAGGAAGCGACACCTGACACACTTGGATATAAAATGTCGGACTGTTGCATTGTCATTGATGATCCAGTAACCGCTTGCACGTAGCTCATTCAAGGTAATACCTCTCCCACTATGCTGAGTTTTCTCATGTGCATGGCTGATGATCAGCTTTGTGATGTGGCCAGCTTTCGGCAAGATGACAGGATTCTTAAGTGTGTCTGCGAGGTTAGCTTTCTTTATCCGTCCTCCAACTCTTATCACTCCACTGGAATCCAAGAATGGATCAAGCATACGTAGACTGCTGGCTTTCTTTAACGTGTTCTTCCTTTCCTTATCGTACTGACGATGTTCACATTTGGTTTGAGCTTGGAGGTCTTTCAAAACCTTGATTTCTTTCTCAAAGGCATCTGCTTGCACTAACTTGATGACTTCTACTTCGGCTTGTTCCAAATCATCCACCATGATGGGTGGATTACCTTCGCGACTCTGTCCATCGATCTGAAGGGTTTCATTAACTGGAGAATTCTTGACGGCCTTGTTGATGCCCATCTTCAGTCGCTGTTTGTATCTCATGCAGATAGCAATTGCAGCCTTTAATCTTTGCCAGTTAGAGAATCTTTCTAATCTGCTCAGCATGCCTTTCTTCTCTTCCACCATTGTGGCATTGGTGATGACCTTTCGGACATCTGGACTGTCGGGGTCAACATTATCTTCATAGGATCCTTGTTGGGGCCAATGCTCTTCGGCATGCCATAAGAAGTCTGGGCCTTTGATCCATTGTGATTTGTGTAAGAAATCCTTTGCGCTCAGACCTCTCGATCCTTCATCTGCTGGGTTGGATGCAGAATCTACATGTCTCCATTGTGTCGATGAAGTATGATCTTGTATAAGTTGTACTCTGTTTGCAACGTAAACATGAAATCTTCGGGACTCATTGTTGATGAATCCGAGAACCACTTTACTATCGGTCCAGTAGAACTCCTGAACTCCTTCATACTCTAACTCTTCCTTTAGCACATCAGCAACTCTTACTGAAATAGTGGCAGCGGCGAGTTCAAGTCTTGGAATACTTATTACTTTCCTTGGCGTCACACGAGCTTTGCCCATTACAAAGGAACAATGTACCTTATTGTTTTCGTCCACCAATCTAAGATACGAGCATTGCCCATATCCAGTTCGTGAAGCATCGGACATGTTGTGTAACTGCACTGAAACGATCTTTCCAAAGTTAGAAGGCTTGAAACTTCTTGGAACGTTTAGCTGTTCAAGGAGGGGTAGTTGACTTCTCCATTTTTCCCATCGTGCACGAACTTCACCTTCAACTGGTTCATCCCAGCTTCTTTCATGACAAATATCTTGCAGGATCTGCTTTCCAACCAGTATGACTGGTGCGATGAATCCTAGCGGATCATAGACCGAGCAAATAGTAGAGAGAATTCCTCTTCGGGTACACGGTTTATCTTTCAACTCTATCCTGAACTTGAATGCATCCGATTCAATACACCATTGTACGCCCAATGCTCTCTCTATTGGCAGCTTGTCTTGGCCTAAGTCGAGACCTTTGATTTCCTTTGCTCTGTCTTCGGGCGGTATTGACATCATCACTCTTCGACTGTTGCTGACAAACTTTGTGAGGTTGAATCCTCCCTTTGCACACATCTTCTTAACATCTTGTACAAGTTCCACAGCATCTTCCTCTGTTGGTACGGATTTCAATACATCATCAACATAAAAGTTTTTCTTTAGCGTCTCTGCAGCCTTTACACCAAACTCGTTTTCACCATCATCTGCAGTACGCTTCAGAGCGAAGTTGGAACACCCTGGTGAAGATCCGCCTCCGAAGAGATGAACCGTCATGCAGTATTCTTCCGGCTCCTTTGCTAACTCTCCGTTGGGCCACCACAGAAAGCGAAGGAAATCCTGATCCACTTCCTTTACTTTAACCTGGTAGAACATCTTTTCTATGTCCCCCATGAAGGCAACACGCTCTTCCCTGAATCTTGTTAACACACCAATTAGCTTGCTTGTTAGGTCAGGGCCCTGTAGAAGATGACCGTTGAGTGATTCATCCTGGTAACGAGCTGAACAGTCGAATACCACACGGATGCTACTTGGCTTGTTTGGGTGGTACACGCCGTGATGAGGTAAATACCACACTTTACCCTTCTGTGTTTCTAGCTTCTCAGTGTCTACCTTGCGGGCGTATCCTTTATCTATTATGTCTGACATAAAACTAACATAATCAGCACAGTACTTGTGATCTGCTTGAAGTCTCTTCTTTAACCCATGGAGACGATGTACTGCTTGAGGTCTGTTATTTGGAAGTACGACGTTCTCTTCTATGAATGGCAGAGGCATCTCGTAATGCAAGTCTTCATGGTGACAAATTCCATCTTCCGCTTTCTTTAGGAACTGTCGGTCTTCTCGAGATAAAGCGATTCCGTTTTCCCTTTCGGAAAAGTCCAACTCAAACATTCGCTCGACCACTTGAGGTGATATCTGCTCTTTCACTCCTCTCTCAGCAACAATGTATCCCTTCAATTCATTGTCCGTAGTACTCTTTAGAATTTGGATTCTGTTACAATGCACTGCACCATTGCTTTCGTGACTCACAGGACCGTTGATGTGCCATCCAAGTAGTGATCGTACAGCATAAGGATCATTCTCTTTTCCGTGAATTACATCCCTGGGTCGTATTGCACTGGGGCAGTTAAGTCCGATGAGAAGTCCTATTTCTACATCGTCCATGTACGGTGGTATCTGTTTGATGATTCTTTCTAAGTGAGGCCATTCTTGTAATCTTTCAGGTCGAGGAATTTCATCACGATCTGCTGGAATCTGCTGCCTGACATATGTTCTGGGCATGTCTATACGTACATCGTTCTCTTCAAAGGGAACCGCTACTAATCCGTCGACCGCCTGGGTTGTGATTTCTTGGGTGCCATGCATGGTAGTGAGCAGAAGTTTAGTGTCAATTCCTTGAACACCGAGTTTTCTCAGCGAATCTTCTTTAATGAATGTTCCACCACTCGCGCTGTCAAGGAGCGCGTAGACTCTAATCTGGTTATCCGGATTTGCCTTGTGGTACAGCCTAATAGGGACTATACCCATGTTGATAGGGACATCACCAGCCTCTGTCACATTACAAATGGCGTTACACACGTTGATGGGTTGTCTTCCATCTTTCCTTTCGTTAATCTCTGACACTTTGCCTTCACCGTCCTGAACTTGGGTTTTCCTTTCTTCATGTTTCCAACTGTGATCATGAAGTGATGTGGGGTGATTCTTGTTGCAAGTCTGACACCATTTTCTGTTCTTGCAGAACTTGGCGATGTGCTCAGAGCTGTAGCAACCAAAACATAAACCTTTCTCTTTAACAAAGTTCCTTCGCTCTATTAAGGGTTTCTTCAGAAACTCAGCACATTCGTCCAGATCATGTGCTTTGGAACATAAAGTGCAGCTGCGGGAACGAGGGCTTTTCATACCATCCTCGGGTTTCGTGACCTTTGAGGCAAAGTTTGAACCTTTTTCTCTCTTGAATCTTTGATTTCCTGGTTTGCGGTACTCGTCCCTTGCATCTTTCGGTCTGCTGATCATCTCTTCTGAGTAGATTGGATCTGTAGCCAAATCAGCTTGCTCTGACACAAATTGGCAAAAGTCACTGAAATTAGCCATCTGCTCTTTGGTACTTCTTATCCTTCGAACTCTTTCAGTCCACTTACTACGAAGATGTCTGGGTAACTTCTCCCACAACTGGCGCAGAACATTAGCAGTGTTCAAATCGTTCATGTATGCCATGCCTGTCATAGCATTCCTTGCTTGCTCAAGAGCAATAGAAAACTCCTGCAACCCTGCTCCATCGTTTGGCTTCACAGAGGGCCAGTTCGATATTTTGGAGATGTACGCATTTGCAATCTTGTAGGGGTCTCCAAAATGTTTCTTCAGTAGTCGTCTAGCTTCTGTGTAAGAATTTTCACTTTTCATCTGCAGACAGCCCTTGATCAATTCCTTTGCTTTGCCACTGATGTACTGATCTAGAAAATACAACCGCTCAGTAGAATTCTCAACGTTAGATTCTATGAGAGTCTCAAAAGCTGTTATGAATGCTGGATATGCCATGACGTCTCCGGAGAATGTAGGTGGTTTGTGAGAGGGCAATTGGCTTCTGGCTTGCTGTGTAACGATCATCTCTGACAGTTCTGTTTGTTTCCTTTGGACATTCAGAAACTCTTG
This sequence comes from Desmophyllum pertusum, assembly GCA_029204205.1. Taxonomy (NCBI): domain Eukaryota; kingdom Metazoa; phylum Cnidaria; class Anthozoa; order Scleractinia; family Caryophylliidae; genus Desmophyllum; species Desmophyllum pertusum. Next base: position 1,458,304 of record MU826358.1, read on the forward strand.
ATATGTACTTTCGTTTGCAACAGAACTTGAATCCTTTCCAGACATAAATGCACTTTCCTGCTGGTTGCTATGTGGTTGCTTAGCAACAGGGGGAGTTACAGACTCTTTTACTTGAGCAAATGAATTTCCAGGAATGAAGGGTTGAGCACCTGGATCCATGCTAGTAGTTGCAAAGACAGCACTTGTTGAGATGGGTATGGTTGAAGGGGTGGGGGTAACCATAGAAACTGTACTGACAGTATTGACAACAGCTGGGCTTTGTGGTTTTGCATTACTTGTAGATGCAACTGATAATGTTACTTGATCACAGGCTTGAAATGAAATGGGAGTTGAGGTGTATTTAACTTTCATGATTTCCAGATCATCATCTATGCCATCTGTGTTTTGTGCTTTATCGTACTGCTCGTATATCTTTTCTTCTAGCTTAGCTTGTGCAATTTCTTGCCGAAGGTCAAGCTCTTCAGCAGCCATCCTTAACGCTTGCTTTTCCTTTAAAAATGCTGCCTTAACCTCTAATGCAGCAGCCTTAGCCTTAGCTTCTATTAACCTTGACTTTGAAGAGGATGAGGATGTGATAGAATGCCTGGAATGACGAGATGTTCGCGATTTTACTGAGCTTATTTCATCATCAGCACGATGCTTCTTTGCTTGGCTTAGGAATTCGATTATACTTTGCTTGAGCATAAACACTTCTTTATCATGAATATCAAACCATTCTTGAGCCAATTTAATTTCATCATCGTCACTCAAAGCATTGACATACTGCTCGTGTGCTTCGTGTAACTTTGTAAACAGCTGATCTAACTCCTGTGATTCTACTCTCATTAGTTCAACATTCTTCAAACTTGACAACAATGGTCGCATTTTGTTCATTTGTTTAGTTAAATTCGACAAGGCATTTCTTCGATTATCCTTAAATCTTTGAACTTAAAATTCCCTACCCTTTTCTGTGGGAATCCTTTTTCTGATGCCAGCTCCAACCAAACTGCATTCCTCCATGTTTTCCGAGCCTTCGGAGCCTTCGAGATTGACAATGCCGTTCAGCGGTGATATCGCACGTGGCGAGTCGATCGCCGCGAGTTCCTGTAGATCTTCCATTTCAAATACACTCGAAGTACCTTCCTTCCGTTGATCCTCCTCGAATGTAACACTCTTTCGCTGTAAATCGCCGTTCATAACCAATGTTTACCATTCGCTAAGGTCGAACTGTAACCGTCGCTAAATAAACTGTTCCGTAAAGATGAATGACACTCGGCTAAATCAAACTCAATGTACCTTTACTTGCCATAATATTCGTAACTTTCACCACTTTGTTTACATTGTCCACCTTTGACCGTAACCGTAACTTTAGGACTTGCAAAACTGTAGTTGAAGAACCGATAACCGTACAAATATCGAAAAACCGAGGCGAAAACTAGCTTTCGAACCGCCGAGGTTCGACCTTGTTCGGAACAGTAGCTATTCCGAGAGAAACTGGCGCCTAGTGCGCAGTGATGCGCGGAAACTAATGCGCTAGCATTTACATATGAAGAAGATTGAAGGATAATTTTTGGAAGTAGATGTCAGTAGTAAAGGCGCGGAGAGGGTGTTTGGGGGCCTCCCCAGAAAAAAAATTGAAATTTCAGGCTCTGAAAAGTGCATTTTGGTGGATCCTGGAGATGGTTTTGCTATGGATAATGGAGAAAGCAAAAAATCCCTAAGGTCTGATAGGGGGGTCTGGACCCCCCGACCCTCCACCTGGATCCGCCACTGTTTCTATCTTTCTTTCTTTTTTTTCTTTCTTTCTTTCGTATAAAAGTATTGAGTTTTTGTTGTTCTGTGTCATAGACTGGACTCGCACCATGGCGTGTAAAGAAATATTGACAACTGGATTACGGTGTTGGTGGCCAAAACGCACCGTGCTTTGCTCTTTCGTCTACGTCAAACAAAGCCAGAATCCGATTTTTCAACAAATTTACCAAAGCGAAGCTGGGAAGCACGCGGAACTCCAGATGCTCAAGGACAGAGCTTTTCTTTCCAATTTAAGGGTAAAAATGCGGTCGATATTATTTTGGTAATGAATTACTCCCGTGTTATTTTTGCGCAGGCGAACTAAATTATTTTTATAAAAAATACAGAAGTGCATATTCCATAAACAGTTTCAACATCCGATTTTCACAATTGTACAAGACGTATGGTAGTCCACCGAAGGAAGTGAAGGAAAAAAACGTAAAAGGTCTTAAGGATATGCACTTGGCAGGTATAATACTGGAAACTATGACTGATGAATACTGGTTTGACTTGTTTTCGTGGACTGTTTTTGGTATTAACCCAGATCACTGCAGGAACAGAGACAACGCGATGAAAACAAAACTAAACACATTGAAGGCGGTGAAGGCGGAAACAGCAAAAGACACAGCGTCAAAAGCAAAAGAAGAAAAGTAAGAAGCACTGAGAAACGGAAAACAAAAACAGAATTACGGCAACAAAAGCGAGAAAAGAAATAGAAGTTAAAGGGACACTGTCCTGATTTTAGCATGATTTTGGGAAGCTCAGAAACATATCTAGATCATAGGAAGTTGATTAATAATGGTTTGATTCTGTAGAATAACACTCGACAAATGACAGGAACCCATTAGGAAATGAGGATGACAAACGACAGCGAGGATGGAAATGGATTGCAATATGGATTTTTGAAAAAACGTGATGTCAGTTTTTCAAAGTTTCAAATTTGTCTCGGAAATCTTTGAAATTTTGCAAAACTTTTGTTGCAGTATAGAATTTCTTGAAGAACTTGCTTTTTATCATTTAGTTAGAGTTTACTAAGTTCTTATTTGATAGATTTAGGGACCATTTCGTGCATTTATAACAGTTTTGAGCAAATACGTCAATCGTGTCGCAATCTATCGGAAGTGCGTCCGCTTGGAGGATCTGAGAATTAAACCTTACATTAGTAGCAGAGATCGAGAAGGTAATATAACACTCTTTTTTTCACTTCGAATTTTAAGATTTCTTATGAAACCAGTTAGAATAAATTATAGCAGAATAGTTAAGTATATGTAGGACTGATCTTAGGTACTGACCGTTCGTCCCTCCGCTCGCGATCGTACGGCACTTTGAGTACACCGGTTTTACTGATTCCAGTAAAATATATATATTTCGTTCCAGCACTTCTTGAAAAAATCTCGCTAATCTAGTTTGACGTTAATTCGTAATCCGTTAGTTTCAATCTTAGTTTCAAAACTGTTAGCTTTGAAAGTTGTTGTGCTTCGTCGGAAGGAAAGTGAAACTTAATATAGTTAAAGTTGAAAAAATTAGATTAATTATCGTATAGCGAATTTGGAAGGCTGCATCGCCTGTTTGATTTTTGGGCCTCCACAGACTAGCGAGATAGTTGTCGACAACTAATAGTTGTCGATTATAAAAAGTTGTCGATAACAAAAAAGCCAGTGTGTGAAGCTAGTTGTCGATGACTCAGGGCCTTAATTATCGACAACTAGCTTCACACACTGGCTTTTTGTTATGTAAACTTTGACAGTTTCGGTCGAGCTGATGGAAGTTAGGGTATATCGCACAATCGTAAGACAACTGCAGCCCCTGCGGGAAGCCAAGTTCAACGACGGAGCTTCTATATGGTAATCTTTGAGTGCTTGTGCGCGTTGCACTCACTTCTTTCTTTCTTTCTTTCTCAGGGGCGGATCCAGGATTTTTTGATGGTGGGGGGGGGGGGGGGGGGGGGGGGGGGAGGTCCCAGGGTCTTCCCGAAAATATGAAGAAGATTGAAGGATAATTTTGGAAGTAGATGTCAGTAGTAAAGGCGCGGAGAGCGTGTTTGGGGGCCTCCCCAGAAAAAAAATTGAAATTTCAGGCTCTGAAAAGTGCATTTTGGTGGATCCTGGAGATGGTTTGCTATGGATAATGGAGAAAGCAAAAAATCCCTAAGGTCTGATAGGGGGGTCTGGACCCCCCGACCCTCCCCCTGGATCCGCCACTGTTTCTATCTTTCTTTTTCTTCTTTCTTTTTCTTATAAAAGTATTGAGTTTTTGTTGTTCTGTGTCATAGACTGGACTCGCACCATGGCGTGTAAAGAAATATTGACAACTGGATTACGCTGTTGGTGGCCAAAACGCACCGTGCTTTGCTCTTTCGTCTACGCCAAACATAGCCAGAATCCGATTTTTCAACAAATTTACAAAAGCGAAGCTGGGAGGCATGCAGAACTTCAGATGCTCAAGGACAGAGCTTTTCTTTCCAATTTTAAGGATAAAAATGCGGTCGATATCATTTTGGTAATGAATTACTCCCCGTGTTATTTTTGCGCAGGCGAACTAAATTATTTTTATAAAAAATACAGAACTGCATATTCCATAAACAGTTTCAACATTCGATTTTCACAATTGTACAAGACGTATGGTAGTCCACCGAAGGAAGTGAAGGAAAAAACATAAAAGGTCTTAAGGATATGCACTTGGCAGGTATAATACTGGAAACTATGACTGATGAATACTGGTTTGACTTGTTTTCGTGGACTGTTTTTGGTATTAACCCAGATCACTGCAGGAACAGAGACAACGCGATGAAAACAAAACTAAACACATTGAAGGCGGTGAAGGCGGAAACAGCAAAAGACACAGCGTCAAAAGCAAAAGAAGAAAAGTAAGAGGCACTGAGAAACAGAAAACAAAAACAGAATTACGGCAACAAAACGGCGAGAAAAGAAATAGAAGTTAAAGGGACACTGTCCTGATTTTAGCATGATTTTGGGAAGCTCAGAAACATATCTAGATCATAGGAAGTTGAACAATAATGGTTCAATTCAGTAGAATAGCACTCGACAAATGACAGGAACCCATTAGGAAGTGAGGATGACAAACGACAGCGAGGATGGAAATGGATTGCAATATGGATTTTTGAAAAAAACGTCAGGATGTCAGTTTTTCAAAGTTTCAAATTTGTCTCAGAAATCTTTGAAATTTTGCAAAAATGTTGTTGCAGTATGGAATTTCTTGAAGAAATTGCTTTTTATCATTTAGTTAGAGTTTATTAAGTTCTTATTTCATAGATTTAGGGACCATTTCATGCATTTATAACAGTTTTGAGCAAATACGCCGGGACAGTGTCCCTTTAAGCAGAATAAACAACAGAAGAAGCAAGAGAAAGAGCAAACAAAAGAAGCAGTAAACGCAGTGCTCATGATCAACAAAGCGAACGAAGCCGAAGAAGCCGGCAAAAGCAGAAGTAGAAGCAAGTATTCATGAGCCTAGTGGGCCACCGTAATATACACTTTAAACCTTTTCTTTAACTACTTGCACCTTAATTTCATTACGCTTCCTTATAATATACTCAACAAAATATGCAGCTTCTGATTGGTCAATGACGAATGCATAAATAGGTTATAGAGTGCAATACGGAATTGTGATAAACGGTACCGGACAAGTAGAGACGTTTTTGCCGCTTAATGGCATTGAAATAAGCTTTCAAGTTAATGGTTAAATATTTTCTAAACTATAGTACTGTAATCCTTTCAAAAACGTCACGCTTGGTTTGCCTGCACGTTCATGATAAAACATGTAGCACTCTGGAAACCAGTGAAGCCTTTCGTGTGCAGAGTAGCGTGATGGTCGCAGCAAAATTTTGTTGAGAATATTATAAATAAAAAATCGTATAAACTGCTCGTGCAATTAGTGATTTATGGTCACTCGTGATGTTTTGAAAGTTCTCAAATTGCACTCGCCTAAAGGCTCGTGCAATTTTGAGAACTTTCAAAACATCACTCGTCAGGATCGGATCGTTTCGGTGGAATATCTGTTCGGGAGGCCTATAATCGCCTCAGATATTCGGTTAGGGAAATGTCATCTCGAACTTCTTAATATGGGAAAATTAATGCCTTTTTGTTTTCGAAGAGATAAAAATGTCGTTTTAGGTACAAAAACAGGTCAGCTAGGATTTTCGGAAAGGCAAAAGCAGCTCATAAATTCGGGAAATAAAATTTCAATCCCTAAAATTTTCTGAAGTATGAAAGTCCAGCTAACGTATCCGAAAAGATATATTTTTCTTAGCGTTTAAAAATAAGCCATTAAACTGCACAAAAGCACAATTATAACGTAAAAACGACGTTCCGACACCTACAGGAAGAGTTTGTCGTTGGGTGCCCCTGACTCGTGCCCATAAATCACGAATTGCACTCGCGTTCATACGATTTCCTATACTTAGCACATTCCCAGTGTCCGCCTCATCCGGGTGGGTTGTATGTATGTGCTTGTAAAACATTTGAACACTCCGTATTTGGGTTGTCGCGCAATGCTCTCCATCGACTCACGAGGATTGCGTGACTATCCACGAATACCGGCAATACAGTCGAACCCGCTGTATATGACGTATATAACGGCCCAGTATTAATCGGCCACCCTCTATTAAGCGGCCAGTTTTCATAGTCCCGAATAGACCTTTCTCCAAAATGGCCGCCGCAAATTCAAAATGATCAAAATTAAACTGAGCGGAAAATCAATACCAGCACCTGAAAGACCACTTCTTGTTTGGTAATCGTACCAAGTTTCGTTAGGTTAGGTTCTACCTGAGTCGAGAAACATGACGGAAGTTGAAAACTGGAAAATTTAGAGACGTTTGTATGACTGGGGTATACGCCGCGACTCTGGTAGAACCTAACCTAACGAAACTTGGTACGATTACCAACCAAGAGGTGGTCTTTCAAGTGCTGGTATTGATTTTCCGCTCAGGTAATATGAATTTGCGGCGGCCATTCAGTGGAGAAAGGTCAGTATTTTCGCCCATACGAGCTTTGTATTTGCTACCTGTATTTTAATACGTTTAAAAACGGTCACCTCTATTAAGCGGTCGCGGCCACCCTTTAGCAGTCCCATGTTTGTCTGTCTTTGTTATTTTTACCTGTATTAAGCGGCCACACTTGAATGGAAACCTAAAGCCACTTTTATTTCGCTTAAAAAGGGATATATGGGATCCATCAACACTACACCACCATCAACACTGCGCTATAGAGTTGTTATTGTTTATTACTGCATGTAGTTCGCCAATTTCGTAAATGCTTTCTAGATGTCAATGTACTGTATCGCTTGATTGTGTTATTGTTTATAGCTTGAATTATCAGTTGCTAGTGTATAACGCTGTACGTCAATAAAATTGACATTTGACCACGCCTACGAAGTATGTTTGGTGAACCTGGGCCAACCTGTATTAACTGCAGGCCCGTAGGGAGGGGGGGGTGCGATGGGTGCGTCCGCACCCCCCCCCCCCCACGGGCTGTGGAGGTCCACCTATAGTAGACCGACGGTTCAAAAGAAAGTGAAATAGTAGTGCTTCTACTCTAATTCGATAACTGGACAGGTGTAGTTTGAAAATGAAGTCTGAATCAAACAATCGCATCTTTGAACGTGTTAACATATCGTCTTCATCAACAAAGACAACATCAAGCGAGTCATTTTCTTCATCCAAATATTCACTCCTTTGGCTTAAAAATGTCTTTAATCGAGGGTCCGCATTACGTATTTTTAGTATTCTTTCATCGGTATTTTCTTTAACTGAACAGTTCCAGAAATATTCATGTTTTTACGTTCGCTTTTGGCTGCCTGGTTTCATATCATACTGCCTTCAAAACGCACGAAATGCAGTCTCAGACAACCTAATCTTTCAAAATTTCCCGGGGGGGCATACCCCCGGACCCCCCTAGTAGCTCACGCCTTTGGCATTCGGTTCGACTATATTTTCTTGCAAGTTGTCGCTCAATGATTGTTGCATTGCAAGTTGAAAAGCGTTGTTGCGCATATTACCCCGTGTTGCAAGTAGTGGCAACATGTTGCCTATAAATTGCAACAAAAACTATTGCTCTTCGCTTGGCAAGATTTTGCCGAGCATAATCCTCCCTAGCTTCCTACGCAGACTTTCTTTGGGCTCGTCACGCACTCCTCCCTGAACGTGGGGGAAGAAAGAAGGTCTGCGTACGGAGGCTAAATCCATCCTTGCCAATCTGGATACGTAAACGGAAGATTCATTGGGGAAAGTATTAGGTTAATAGCAGACATAATGGACTTCACTAAATGGAAGAGTATCCCGGGAGTACAGCTGTGTTTTTAGATTTCGAAAAAGCCAATGGAATGTAAAATCGACTGAAATGCAAGCAAGCTGTACGTTTAGAAAAAAATTCCCAACAAGTGTTCCCTCAAACCCGAAAACTCCCAGCGAGTTTCTCTCGAGTACAAAGTTTCCCAGCCAGCTCAATTATAGTCTGCGGAGCGCATATTTTGAAGAGCGGATTCAACGGGCACTTCTGTTGAATGGGGTTTTATCCAAAATTAAATGCCTCGAAACTTTTAATTTTGGTCCAAACCTTCGACACTGCCAGTTGTGTTGTAAATAACGGGCACACATCGAAACACTTCTATCTAGGAAGGAACAGAAGGTCAAAGCCAGTCAATGTCTTTAATAATAAGTGCTGACTGAACAGTCCCAGTTTAATTGTGATGACTCGACATTGCACAATTTTGCGCTGAAATCGTCGGGCCGTCACGACACGTGACCTCTCCCAAGATTTCGTTTGCCAAAGTATTAAAGATGGCGGCTCCACGAAGCGACAAATTCAGTACAGACTGTCCAAAGTATACGTATAAGAACAACTAAGAGAAGATGATCCAACCTCGTTCCCAGGGTCTCTCTTCTTCCCGCCAAAAGCATCATGCTTTTGGCGGGAAGAAGAGAGACCCTGGGAACGAGGTTGAGGACAATCTAAGCGTAGAATGATTCCTCCATACATGTGTCTCTTCCAATGATAATTTTTTTTAACTATTTTTAATTTCCAGTCCATGGCTGAGCTATTTTAAGAGCGCTACCTGATTGGTCAGGTCGAGTGACGTCCGCGTGGAGCCTTGATCAGAAGGAAATAAAACTTATAACGAAACTATTAATAGGAATCCTTCTCTTAGATCATCCTCTATTGGAAACAGTATAGTCAAACTCGCTTTACCGAGACTTACTAATTGACTGTATTTGATGTTCAGAAGAATTACTTTCTGACAGGAGCATATTCTCCTGCTTTTAACCATAAACCACTGACTACTAAACCCAGCCCTTAGTTTGGGGTGTTCTGGGATGCTGGGTGTGTGTTCCTAGTTTCAGTAAAAGCAGATCGACCGGTCCACGGAGACGTACATGCGAGAAAAAATTGTAATTATATCATCAGGATATGAATTAGAAAAGGACAAATTGACAGTGATCTATTGTCGCATCCGGGACTGCAGAAAATTTCGGGGAAAATATTTCCTGGTAACCGAGGGCGCCATGCATGTACTTTGTCTATGACAGCATCGAGTCAAAGACCCATACCCTGTTTATCAATCTAGGTCAAACCCATACCCTATTGGGCGGCTCTCTCCTCCGCAGAGGCTCATATGGGGTTTCGGAGTGGCAAGAATCCGCTGACCGAAGTGAGTGCATGCGCAGGCCCTTATGAGCCTCTGCGGAGGAGAGAGATTGGGCGGCACATCCCCGTATAAGCTATATATAAATATATATAGGAGTACCCCCGGGTGTATTGACAGCCGTTAGTTCCCTGTTTGCCACACAGTGACAGTGCAGAGCATCATTCAACTTTGTTTACGCGTCCGTTACAAAAATCCTTCATTGTAGCAGCGAGTGAAATGACAGCAGGTGTACCGTGGCTTATTATATAAAGCAGATATTTTTATCGTCAAGAAATTTACGCAACTCGGATTTTTATTGTAAAAATATCAGAGCAACGTTTTTTTAATAAGATATGCGCATGCACAACTCGGATCTTGGTGTAAGATCCGAGTAGGTTCTTCAAAAGTATTTACATCTCGGAATTTTTCTGCCGAAACACCCAGATTAAAATATGATCGATAGACAACGCTAGGTTTCTTTCTCGAAAAGGGAACAAAGAATCTGCTATCTAAGTTTGTATTGTATTGTATTGTATCTAAACATGCATGAGATTCGAATAACGAATCACCTGTTTTATCGAATGAGTCAATTTTTTATGCTCGTATTTTCCCTTGGAACCTTCAATATAGTATATTTTTATTTTAATATTTATGCAGGAATATCTGGTTTAGCATACATATAGCTAGTTTAAACAAAGGCCATCCCCATGAAATGTTTTGTTTCCGATCGCCCTCTCTCTCGTGAAAATGCGTCGGTCGGTCGGTCGGTAAAAAAAAAAAGAAAAGAAAAGCCGAGAAATGATCATGAAATATTGACAAATTAATACTGACATAAATAATTCCAAGCGAGACTTGATTATATATATTTTCCCGTGACCACCATTTTAAAACGGGCCGATATCACTCTGAAAGGTATTCGAAGACGTCATTACTGGGCTGATTTAGATGTCAGAATGATTTTAAGATATAAACAAAGCATTTTAAAGTTTTTAATTCTACTTCGAAATTTCGTTTGGTAACACCCCAAAAAAGTCGCAGGCAATGAATTATAATTTTTTTTTTAACTTTTTGAAAACATTGGGTGGGTCGGGCGATGGCAAACAAAGCATTTTATGGGGATGGCCAAAGTCCTGACTACTTTACCAGCTTTTGATCCGGCGATCTTCATAATCAATCCTGAAAAGGAATTATTTTAAAACTCGACATTGATGAGCGACGGGCGTTTTTCCAAACAAAAGCAGTGTTATGACGACAATAACAGATTTACGCCTGTTCTTGTTCTGTATCATGGTAATTTACATATGGGATAGTTGAAGACTTGCGCTGTTTTTCTTGTCGATCGCGTCGCGGCGATTTATTGGAGGTTCATCCGCTGAAATGGAAAACTCGCCAGAAGGTAAGAACTCTTTATTTTAGTTTACTCATGAAACCAGTTGGAATAAAAGTAGGACGAATCTTTGATTCAGGCTGTAGTAACATTATTCTTAAGCCTGGTTTCCATATGATCCCAACGATCGCAACGATCGCAGTCGCAACGATCGCAAGCGTGGTTTCCATATGATCGCAACGATCGAAACGATCGCAAGAGTGGTTTCCATATGATCGGAAACATGCAGCGATCGTTGCGGCTTCGATCGTTGCAATCGTTGCGATCATATGGAAACCAGGCTTAACTAAACCCAGTGAAATACATAGAGGTTATTCAGCGGAAAGTTGTGTAATACGGCTGGGTATTTTTACGAGTCATTTTTTTTATTTTTTTCGAGCCTTTAGGCGAGAAAAAATAAACATTGACTCGTAAAAATGTCCAGCCGTATTACACAACTTTCCGCTGAATCAATTGTTTATTATACGACATAATTATTCCTAAAATATAGGCTTTCAACAGTGTTTTCCATGGTGCGTGGTCAGGAGGACATGACACCTGTTGAATACGGTCTCATACTTGCACTCGTCTTTGTGCGTATTCGCACTCTAAAATGCTATGTCGTATAATAAACTTCGTTCCAGCACTTCCAGTGAAAAAATCTCGCTAAAATGTTTCAAGTTTGACGTTCGAATTCGTAATCCGTCTCAATCTTCAAAAACTATATTGTTTGAAGAAGTTGTTGTACTCAGTGCTTCCGCGAGAAAGTGAAACTTTCTAGTTGAAATTAAAGTTGAAAAAGAAAATTATACCGATTACCGTCGTAGTCGGAGTTTGGAAAGTTACAGCCTTTTTGATTTATCGCTACTAATTTTCTTAGGAGTTTTTTCTACTTTAGTAAACTTTGACAGTTTCGATCAATTTGAACTTGTAATTTATATTAGTGCAGCCTGGTCGCACAAATTGTAAGATGATAAACAGCTCTTTGAAGGATCACGCTTTTTATCTCGTGTAACCATGGTTACACGAGATTTTGGATTACGGTGTTTCGGTCACTCTGTTTACAACATTTTTGTTAGCTAATTAAGGACCATATCTGTCATCTAAATTGATCGTTTTGATATAACAAATATTTGGATTCATCTGTTCTTGTATACATGCTATGTATGCACGTATACTGTGTTTTTGCTTTCTGAAATTTTAAGGCAATTAGTTCTAGTTCGATTATTCACGACTGTTAGGTCAGACCAAGTTATTTATTAGGTTAAGAATCTAGTAATAATTAGAAAGAAGTGAGAAAACTTGCTGAGATCTCCTGCCAACCATATGTTAATGACATTAATGAGAGAATTGTAACAAGCAATGGGGCAAAACAAACTCAAACTCAATAATTCAGTGGTCTGGTAGTAATTTTAATCAAGGAAATGTGAGGCAGGATAAATTTTTTGTATTTTATTTATTTGATTCAACGAGTGATTAGAAAACGAAAAGATGGTCACAAACTCTGTTAAATAAGGCGAAAAAACAAGGTAATGATAATATAAATATTCAGAGTTACATGGGATGTGCATCTCACTTAGAGTTCCAGAACAGGCTAGTATACATGTTAAAAACTTAGATACACGATGCGACGAGATATGTATAGCTTAAATTTCCAAAGAAAGGCATAGCTTATATTGTTTTGACAAATATATAACATTCATTGGTAAATTTTACCATGTTTTTTTCCTCTGTGGAAAAAAACTCAATATTTTTATTAATTCGTGCCACTATATCTCTGCAAATATTTCAACTTTCAATGGTATCTTTACCACAACTGTACTGCCTGGTTACTTTTGGAGGAATTCCCATTTTTCTTACCTGCTTGCGTATCTCTTGTAGTTGACAATATTAAAGCAGTTTAGGCCATATTGTGCCAACAATTTTGCCAGCCTTTCAAAATAATGGCCAGAGAAGGCATTCCTTGCCAGATTTGTTATTTTTTTTGGAACAAATAACGCCAAATTGCTCAATTTGTTCCAGAAAATGTGTTTTAGAATATGACCTAGGGTTTTAGAACGTGTTACAAGCGTGTTACGGAGTACTCAACGATGCAACGAGATATTTAGGACTTGAAGTCATAGTAATGTACTGTTCTAGATTGATTATTCGCGGCTGTTTTAATTAGCTCTGTAAGTGTAGAAGCACATACTTTTCTGAAAAACGAGGTCGGTACACTTCGAAGTTTACAAGCACATTACGAAGTACTACAGAGTCACTACACGATGCGACGAGATATTTTGGAGTTTAAGAAAACCACAACGGCAACTGCAACGAGAACGTCGCTAAACAAAAGGTTTAATTAGCAGTACAATTAATCTGCACGTAAGGTTTTCATCTTGGTACATTTCTTAACCGTCCTCTGCAAAACAACAACGTGAAATGACCTAATTTTTGTTTTCTGGAGAACGAGAACTGCAACTATGAATTTGTCATGTTTTTATTTGTAATTGATTCGGCAGCTTTACATATTCAGCTGAGGATGTCTCTCGCTGACACTAATCCCGAGATTCTCAATTAAAATAAAAACGATGTTTTTTAATCAACGTTGTCCTCGGCGTAACTGTCGTTGGGATCTTAAACTCCCAATTTAGGACTTGAAGCGCGTACTGTTCGATGCGACGAGATATATATAGCAAGCGTTTTAGCGATTTCACCGATATCGATGTATGTCTGTTGTTTGTTTTTACCTTTAGGAAGCTCGGGTATCTCGTTAATTGTATTTATGTCTTGAAAGTATTCGAAAGTGAGAAATTAAACAAAAAGAGGTTAAGTAAAGTTCGGTAATATAGGAGTAAGTTCAAACATTTGCTGTGGTTGTTTAGCGGTGAGGGATGTTATGAACTTAATTAACGCGTTCCGCAATTTGTCCAAGGTTCAATGGAAGATGAACCTGTGATAAGTGATATTCGTATAAATAATAGAGGAAATGTTCTGAACGAATATGAGTAATCTGTTTGTTTGTCTATGGCTCGAGAAAGGTAAGATAGCGCTGTAATGTTATTCGTGTTATGATTTTATTGGATAGTAATAATTAAATACAGAAGAAATTAACTTACGTTCTGTTATCATGCCGTATATGCGAACAGTTTTCAGTTCTGGTTCGGTCGTTTTGTGGCCCATGAGCTGACCTCGGGAATTTACTAATAATGAAACGAAATATTTGCACAAGATTTAGAAATGAAAGGCTATTAGTTGTTGAATTTTAATCTCTTTGAAGGGCTCAAAATCAACGACACAATATTTTGTGTCACCTTTTGCTGATGAAAAGCTGTTGACTGGTTATGAACTCTGTAATCGCTAATGTTTTTAAATAAATTCCCTTTATTGGTTCCTATATATTTCTCAGTTAATTTGTTGAGAGAACTTTCTTAATATCAATGCATTTGATATTTAGTGATCATTTCGTTAATTCTCATGAGCTGTATTTTTGATCATGTATCGATATCATAAGGAGAACTTTGATGCTGATATCTACTGGGGTTTAAAAGGGTTAACTTAGCCACGGTTAGGTTATCTTAAGAGGCTGTCTCTGTTAAAACCGACCATCGATTTTCTTTTGAAAATTCGATTTTTCTCATATGCTAGTATTTTGAAGCCGTTTACCTAAGTAATCACTAAAATGAGTTTTATTTGATTAAAAATTATAATTTAAATTTTTTAGGATCGATCGAAGTTTCGTCCGGTCGACACTAATTGGGTGCCTCCCGAAACTGGAAAAATAACGCATATTGTCGTCGCTGTGAAAAAATAAAATATTCGCTCAAAAGACCCAATTCTTTTTTAAAACTATAGGCATATCATCGTAGTTTGTTTAGCCATGTTGCAATCATAATTTAATCTTGTTACTTTAACGATAAAAGTAAGATTCTCTACCCACCTAATCGAGCTTTGAACGAAACACGAAAATAGCTCAACTTTGAGGGCACATTTAAAAATGTGGCACCTGTGACCCTTAATTCAAAACAAAAATAAAATTTGTCAGCGCATCACGTATACAAAACTAACGACTGCTTAAAGTTCAGGAAATTTGAAAATATAAAAGTAACGAACACACTCGCCTTTACCAAGTGTTCAGATAATTTCACTTACTTTAATCTCTTACCTGGCTTTAAGATGTAAGTTTTGGCCTTTGCAGTAATCCTTGAATCCTAGGTATTAATCATCAATCTTGTAGCTTATTCCTCCAGTTATAGGTTTTACATACAAGGTCTGCAACGGTATTTACATTCATCATCAGATCTGTATCAAGCGTGACAGTCACATCGCAACATATAGCAACGTCTCTGCTTACCATGTTGTTGGAAGCCGCTTTGATCATATGTGTACATTCGTCTTGAAAATTTTGCAGAGATATATTTAGGAATACTACTACTAACAACAACAGATAAACTGCAGTAAACGGTCAGGTGAGTCGGGGATCGAAGGTAAATAAATGCCGCGGCCATCGTGTAACTTGTGCATTCGTTTCCAGTCTCCTTGTGAGTGTGATCACAGATGAAATCGACAAGTTGCAATGGAAGCGAAATGTTCATTCTCGGAGTTGCAAAAATCTACTTGCGGTGAGTTCCGTGGTTCGCCATATGTCGTGCGAAAATTACTGGAATGTAAAGAAGACATTACGAGTCATTTACAAAGCTGCCACCTCTCGAAGCTCATTGGAAATGTCGAAGAAAATTATCTGATTCTGTTGAGGGTTGGAAAATGGCCGAGGTATTATTTTATTCTTCCTTCGACAGCTTCGAATTTCGACTCACTCGGCTGTTTACTGTTGATATGTGTTGTAGTAGGCCAAAAGGTACCTCTGCAAAATTTTCAAGAGGAATCTATACATGATCAAGTGGCTTCGAACAATATGGTCAGCACCAAGTCGACGTTGCTACGTTGCGTTGTGACTGTCACGCTCGATGCAGGTCTCATGAAGGACGTAAATACTTTGTATGCATGAAAAACCTATAGCTGGAGAAAACGGCTACACGATTGATGTCATCTAGGATTCAAGGATTACTACAAAGATCAAAACTTACATCTCAAAGCAAGATAAGAGATTAAAGTGAGTGAAATTATCTGTGACACTTGGTAATGGCGAGTGTGTTCGTTACTTTTATATTTTCAAAATTTCATGAACTTTAAGCGGTCGTTAGTCTTGTATACGTGATGTGCTGACAAATTTTATTTTTGTTTTGAATTAAGGGTCACAGGTGCCACATTTTTAAAATGTGCCCTCAAAGTTGAGCTATTTTCGTGTTTCGTTCAAAGCTCGATTAGGTGGGTAGAAAATCTTACTTTTATCGTTAAAGTAACAAGATTAAATTATGATTGCAACATGGCTAAACAAACTACGATGATATGCCTATAGTTTTAAAAAAGAATTGGGTCTTTTGAGCGAATATTTATTTTTTCACAGCGACGACAATATGCGTTATTTTTCCAGTTTCGGGAGGCACCCAATTAGTGTCGACCGGACGAAACTTCGATCGATCCTAAAAATTTAAATTATAATTTTTTAATCAAATAAAACTCATTTTAGTGATTACTTAGGTAAACGGCTTCAAAATACTAGCATATGAGAAAAATCGAATTTTCAAAAGAAAATCGATGGTCGGTTTTAACAGAGACAGCCTCTTAATCTTTTTATTTATGGCAATATTTCAGGGGTCTAAGGCCCCAGTTCACATACCAGCCGATGTTATGAACTGACTAGAGTGTCTTCAATTTACGTGTTACTGATGCGTGTTGTAGAAATCAGCGAGATTGACTTGGGTTCAAGAGTTGAGTCAAACTTCGTTCATTGGGAACCGTTGAATTACTGAGAGTCAGTTTTGTCTTGTGTAGTTACTGGACGAAAGTAAGAAAACGTCTTTACGTCAGCTCAAGAAAACCGTAAAAAGGGAAACAAGGTAAGAAAAACAGCTTTAAAATTTCAGAAATTCAGTCCACTAATTTTTGTTATATTTCTTACTTTCAGTAACTGCACAAGACAACACTGACTCCCAGTAATTCAACGATTCCCAACTGATTAACGAAGTATACGGCTCTTGAACCCAAGTCAGTCCCGCTAATTTCTACAACACGCATCAGTAACTCGAAAATTCAAGACACTCTATAGTCAGTTCAAAACAGCGGCTAAAATGCAAATAACAACTATAAGCTAGAAAAATTGCTTCATAACGAGCATCAAATACTTCAAATACATAACATAATTCCGGCTGTACATCGGTGAAATCGCTAAAACGCTTGCTATATCTCGTACTTCTTCTCGTCGCATCCTCAGTGTACTAATTTTTTAGCGTTACTATTATTAACAATATGACTCCGTAACACGTAGCTCTTGCTTTTCAAGTCCTGGATATCTCATAGCATAGTATGTTCGTAAGTTAATTTTTCAGTATTCATATTAGCCTGTTCCTTAACTCTAAGTCAGAAGCTGAAAGGGTTGAATAATCAACATACAACAGTATAGTACTCCATAACACGCTTATACACTTTAACTCGTAAATTGAAGACACTCTAGTCAGTTCATAACATCGGCTAAACTGCAAATAACAAGAAAAATTGCTTCATAACGAACATCAAGTACTTCAAATACATAACATAATTCTGTACATCGATATCGGTGAAATCGCTAAAACGCTTGCTATATATATCTCGTCGCATCGAACAGTACGCGCTTCAAGTCCTAAATTGGGAGTTTAAGATCCCAACGACAGTTACGCCGAGGACAACGTTGATTAAAAAACATCGTTTTTATTTTAATTGAGAATCTCGGGATTAGTGTCAGCGAGAGACATCCTCAGCTGAATATGTAAAGCTGCCGAATCAATTACAAATAAAAACATGACAAATTCATAGTTGCAGTTCTCGTTCTCCAGAAAACAAAAAATTAGGTCATTTCACGTTGTTGTTTTGCAGAGGACGGTTAAGAAATGAACCAAGATGAAAACCTTACGTGCAGATTAATTGTACTGCTAATTAAACCTTTTGTTTAGCGACGTTCTCGTTGCAGTTGCCGTTGTGGTTTTCTTAAACTCCAAAATATCTCGTCGCATCGTGTAGTGACTCTGTAGTACTTCGTAATGTGCTTGTAAGTATGTGCTTCTACACTTACAGAGCTAATTAAAACAGCCGCGAATAATCAATCTGGAACAGTACATTACTATGACTTTAAGTCCTAAATATCTCGTTGCATCGTTGAGTACTCCGTAACACGCTTGTAACACGTTCTAAAACCCTAGGTCATATTCTAAAACACATTTTCTGGAACAAATTGAGCAATTGGCGTTATTTGTTCCAAAAAAAAAAATAACCAAATCTGGCAAGGAATGCCTTCTCTGGCCATTATTTTGAAAGGCTGGCAAAATTGTTGGCACAATATGGCCTAAACTGCTTTAATATTGTCAACTACAAGAGATACGCAAGCAGGTAAGAAAAATGGGAATTCCTCCAAAAGTAACCAGGCAGTACAGTTGTGGTAAAGATACCATTGAAAGTTGAAATATTTGCAGAGATATAGTGGCTCGAATTAATAAAAATATTGAGTTTTTTTCCACAGAGGAAAAAAACATGGTAAAATTTACCAATGAATGTTATATATTTGTCAAAACAATATAAGCTATGCCTTTCTTTGGAAATTTATGCTATAAATATCTCGTCGCATCGTGTATCTAAGTTTTTAACATGTATACTAGCCTGTTCTGGAACTCTAAGTGAGATGCACATCCCATGTAACTCTGAATATTTATATTATCATTACCTTGTTTTTTCGCCTTATTTAACAGAGTTTGTGACCATCTTTTCGTTTTCTAATCACTCGTTGAATCAAATAAATCAAATACAAAAAATTTATTCTGCCTCACATTTCCTTGATTAAAATTACTACCAGACCACTGAATTATTAAGTTTGAGTTTGTTTTGCCCCATTGCTTGTTACAATTCTCTCATTAATGTCATTAACATATGGTTGGCAGGAGATCTCAGCAAGTTTTCTCACTTCTTTCTAATTATTACTAGATTCTTAACCTAATAAATAACTTGGTCTGACCTAACAGTCGTGAATAATCGAACATACATACGTGCATACATAGCATACGTGCATACATAGCATGTATACATAGCATGTATACAAGAACAGATGAATCCAAATATTTGTTATATCAAAACGATCAATTTAGATGAGAGATATGGTCCTTAATTAGCTAACAAAAATGTTGTAAACAGAGTGACCGAAACACCGTAATCCAAAATCTCGTGTAACGTGAAAAAATTAGGTGGGTCGGGCGATGGGAAACAAAGCATTTTATGGGGATGGCCAAAGTCCTGACCACTTTACCGGCTTTTGATCCGGCGATCTTCATAATCAACCCTGAAAAGGAATTATTTTAAAACTTGACATTGATGAGCGACGCGCGTTTTTCCAAACAAAAGCAGTGTTATGACGACAATAACAGATTTACACCTGCTCTTGTTCTGCATCATGGTAATTTACATATGGGATAGTTGAAGACTTGCGCTGATTTTCTTGTCGATCGCGTCGCGGCGATTTATTGGAGGTTCATCCGCTGAAATGGAAAACTCGCCAGAAGGTAAAAACTCTTTTATTTTAGTTTACTCATAAAACCAGTTGGAATAAAAGTAGGACGAATCTTTGATTCCAACGATCGCAACGATCGCAGTCGCAACGATCGCAAGCGTGGTTTCCATACGGGTCGCAACTATCGAAACGATCGCAAGAGTGGTTTCCATATGATCGCACGATCATATGACCGCAACGATCGCACAGCGATCGTTGCGACTTCGATCGTTGCAATCGTTGCGATCATATGGAAACCAGGCTTAACTAAACCCAGTGAAATACATAGAGGTTATTCAGCGGAAAGTTGTGTAATACGGCTGGGTATTTTTACGAGTCATTTTTTTTATTTTTTTCGAGCCTTTAGGCGAGAAAAAATAAACATTGACTCGTAAAAATGCCCAGCCGTATTACACAACTTTCCGCTGAATAAATTGTTTATTATACGACATAATTATTTCCTAAAATATAGGCTTTCAACAGTGTTTTCCATGGTACGTGGTCAGGAGGACTAAGACACCTGTTGAATACGATCTCATACTTGCACTCGTCTTTGTGCGTATTCGCACTCTAAAATGCTATGTCGTATAATAAACTTCGTTCCAGCACTTCCAGTGAAAAAATCTCGCTAAAATGTTTCAAGTTTGACGTTCGAATTCGTAATCCGTCTCAATCTTCAAAAACTATATTGTTTGAAGAAGTTGTTGTACTCAGTGCTTCCGCGAGAAAGTGAAACTTTCTAGTTGAAATTAAAGTTGAAAAAAGAAAATTATACCGATTACCGTCGTAGTCGGAGTTTGGAAAGTTACAGCCTTTTTGATTTATCGCTACTAATTTTCTTAGGAGTTTTTTCTACTTTAGTAAACTTTGACAGTTTCGATCAATTTGAACTTGTAATTTATATTAGTACAGCCTGGTCGCACAAATTGTAAGATGATAAACAGCTCTTTGAAGGATCACGCTTTTTAATTCATGGATTATGTTGTGTCTATTATGAATTTTTGTTTTGCTTTGAGAAGCGTTGTCAGTATCACTTAAGATGGCTCGCCTTGAATAAATGAATGAATGAATTGTCCAAAAAAGTAGGTATAACTGGCATTGGTGTTACCATAGCAACGCAGCGATGACGTCATGTATTTTACATATCGCCAATTTTCTCGACATCTAGACCTAAACTTTTAAAACGACGTAATGTTCTAGCCTCCTCCGCAGGCAACTCTTACATAAAGGCACGAGTGAGAGACTGGTACGGAGGACAAAAAGGTGACTGAGTGGGGTGGAGACCCAGGAGTTGCCTTGTTCCGTGCTCGGGAGTTTTTTGCGCGATGTAGTCACGTCTTTTCCAATTCAAATTATCCATCGAAGGCTGCAGTCTGTATATAGCCAGAGAACGTTTTTTAAAGTTTTTAATATGTTTTATCCTGGCTACGGTTCTTCAATTTATAAAAGGATTAATTGAGTGTTTGTTGTTCTGTGTTATAGCTCGGTCTCGCATCCTGGCGTGTAAGAAGATCTTGAAAACTGGATTATGGAACAGTTGGCCACACAGCACCGTACTTTGCTGTTTCATCTACAGGACCCACGACAAAGAGGATGGTCAGGATCTGATTTTTCAGCAAATTTACCAAAACGAAGCTGGTAGAGAGCACCCAGAACCCCAGATGCTCAAGGACAGAGCTTTTCTTTCCAATTTTAAGGCTGAAAATGCGGCCTATGATATTATTTTGGTGCTGAACTACTCTCCGTGTCATTTACGCGCAGACAAGCTTATTGGTTTTTATAAAGAATACAAAACTCTATATTCAATAAACAGCTTCGAAATTCGATTTTCTCAATTGTACATAACGTATGGTAGTCCATCGGAGGAAGTGAAGGAAAGAAACAAAAAAGGTCTTAAGGATATGCTCCTGGCAGGAATAGCACTGGAAACCATGACTGATAAACACTGGTTTGACTTGTTTTCGTGGACTGCTTTCGGTGTTAACCCAGATAGCTGCAGAATCAGAGACAACATGATGGAAGGAGAACTGAACACATTGAAGAAGGAAGCAGCAGAAGTGGTAGCAGCAGAAGCAGAAGCAGCAAAAGTAGCAGCAGCAGGAGAAGCAGCAGTAGCAGCAAAAGCAACAGTAGCAGCAGCAGAAGCAGCAGTAGCAGCAGTAGCAGCAGCAGAAGCAGCAAAAGCAGTAGCAGCAAAAGCTGCAGTAGCGGCAGAAGCGGCAGCAGTAGCAGCAGCAGCAGCAGTAGCCGCAGCAGCAGCAGCAACAGCAGCAGCAGCAAAACCAGCAGAATCAGGAGCAGAAGCAGAAGCAAAAGCAGAAGCAGAAAAAAAAGCGACAGAAAAAGCCGCAGAAGTAGAAACAAAAGAAGCAGCAAAAGAAACAACAAACAAGACGAAGAAGAACAAGAAAAAGAAGAATGAGAAAGAAAAATAGGAGCAGCAGCAACAACAACACAAGCGATGCGCGGCAGAGGCAAGTGCAACCGTCGTGATCTGTAATAGTAGACTTAATAAAGGGAAACTGTCTTTATTTTTAGTAGGATTTTGGGAAGCTCAGAAACATATCTAGATGATGGGAAAGCTGACCAATAATGGTTTGATTCTGTAGAATAAAAAAATATAACACTCGAAAAATGACAGGAACCCATTAGGAAATGAGGATGACTCACTAACGACAGCGAGGATGGAAATGGATTGCAATATATATGGTTTTTGAAAAAGTGACAGGCTGTCTTCAAAGTTTTAAGTTTGGCTCAGAAATCTTTGAAATTTTGCAAAATTTTTTCAACATGGAATTTCTTCAAGAAACTGCTTTTAATCATTTAGTTAGAGTTTATTAAGTTCTTATTCCATAGATTTAGGAACCATTTCGTACTGTTTTAACAGTTTTGAGGAAATACTCGGGGACAGTCCCTCTAGCAAGAAAAGCCGACCCACAGCAGTAGCACAGTCAAGGGTACCAAGCTACGAACTCGATAGAGTAGTTCTGTAGTTCAGTACAAATATAAGGGACTGTGCAATAATTACCAGGACGAGGGGGGGGGGGGGAAACCAGAGGGGGGGGGGGGCGTAAAGTAAAATCAAAGCAAGGATAGGAGGGGCTCAAGGTAAAATAAGTCACTCAAGAGAGGGGGAGCTTAACATTTTATTTCAAGTACTGACATATTACATTGGTGCATGAATCCATACCTATTTATAAGATGGGAACCGAAAAAATTTTCTGAAAATAACACACATGCTCTTTTTTGTTGCTTTCTTCTTTTATTTGGTCTGATGCAAAAATATGCAAATTGTACAACTGACAAAAGTAAGATTTCTAAGCATTTTTGTGCAATTTTGCGGCGTAACCAGCGTTGCTAAATAACTTTATCCTCAATTAAAACCAAAAAATGTATGTATGAGTAAAGACTACGCATCAATATTAATATTAATAAATTAATTGTCTACTAAAACATTGTGAAATATGGAAGCAAGGCCAATTTAAGCACTAAAAGCTGCTCCGATTTCTCAGAGTTGGTAGAAAACTTGAAATTGCTCAGAATGCAAAAAGTTGCTCGAAACGAAAAAAGTTGCTCGAAATACGAGAAGTTGCCAAAAAGTTACCGAGCAACTTGTTGAAAGCCCTAATCATTTATCACCTCGCGCCTGTAATTTAATTTAACTTAGCACTCGTCGGCTTGCAGTGATGGGACACCCTTAAATAAATAAATAAATGAATAAATGAATGAATGAATGAATGAATGAATGAATGAATGAATGAATGAATGAATGAATGAATGAATGAATGAATGAATGAATGAATGAATGAATGAATGAATGAATGAATGAATGAATGAATGAATGAATGAATGAATGAATACCGGTAAATAAATAAAAGAATGAATAAATAAATGAATAATCTCTGAAAAAGTTTCTTTTTTGCGACGAAATTAAGACCCGACAACCCCTCCCCTCAAACAGGTAATTTACGCGGTTTTACCTGGGTACTACTGAGTGAGCATGTGCTTAACGCTTGAAAACAACATGGCGGCCGCGTTGATATTTATTCGTCGAGTGCAATCTTGTGTATATTTACGATCTTATCTTACAAAGCCCTCTGTTACATGTGGAGCGAGATGCGACTACAAGCTAGGCCCATGTAAAATGGATTTTCACGATGGAAGAAAGTGGCCTCGACGCAGTTTATCAACCACACAGCAGATACATGCGGCTCGTGTTTTCTAAATTTCTCTCGTGTTCTCAACTGCAGATAGACCACGACGAAAAAGAACGAAGAATCATGGTCGTGTTACGAAAGAAACAAGGTGAACTAGTACCACAACTGCAGGAGGAAGACCTGCTAGATTACTTTTCTGCATATGGAGAAATTGAAGACGTGACATGGGCTCGAACTAATATTAGACATGTTGGCTCTCAACCGAGATTTCGTTTTCACGGCCATTATCACCAGCGCGTTCAAGGCCGCGGTGAAAGGAAATGTGACGATGTGAATGATTATGAGAGAGATGAGAACGGCTTTAGCTTCAGTGGCAGAATGCGGTAGCCTTCCTCCCATTGAAACGTGAATCTCGCATCCAGGCGGTATCATCTCGTAGCTTGCCTGACTTGCGTTCATCGCTTCGCCTTTTTGGTTCTTCTTGCGTCTTCTTGGACCTGTCCAGTGAACTGACGAATTTAGTGAACGTTTTTCTTCCCTGTCTTGTTGAAAATGACTTATAATAATGTGGTTTCCTTGTTAATAAACTCTTTTTGACCTTGTATTTTCCAGTTATTTGTTCGTGTCTCTGTAAGTACATCGATTTATGCATCTACCTTTTTGCAGCATCAGTTTCATCATTCAATTTATACAATGCACATGGCAAATAATTTTCTTCAATAAGTGCAAGCTCTATGTAAGTCTTTTCATTTTTATGTACCATATCCGTCGCATCACTTCAGTTGTTCAAGTGCGGTAATGGTCTCACAAGGAATGACTCAGGATTCAAAATCAAAACTCATTTTTTACCAATCAATGAAACGTTACACAAGCAGGCACAAGTGAGTCTTCACGGTGATAATTTTAAAGAGAAAACAAATTTCTTTCTGCGTTTATAACACATATTATATCAATCCACACTCAAGTTAAACTGCGTAAACTGTTCTTTTGGTGGCCATGAATTAGCCATTCCCGAGTTGTCTTTACCTCTGTTTATAGTCCTGATGTGAAACCATTCAAATGAAAATGAGTTTAATTGCCCTATTTTGCACCGGGACTGGTTTTGAGAGAGAACTGGGGAGAAAGGCTACTCGCGATCGGAAAAAACCTTATTATAAGTTGCCACTTTTTCGACAGCTGCTCTCAAAACTTGTTTTCCCAACATTTTTACGTCAACCGTCGATAATTAGACTTGCCGCAAGTTGACTCTCCTGCTTTTAACCATAAACCACTGACTATATGCTTTAATGCTTTAATGAAGTACTCCTAATAAACAGCTTACGCTATACTAGGAGGTGTAGTTAACCATGTAAACTCTAGCTAAATTGAACTATATAACTGAACATGGCAACATGATATGTACGATTACTTAAAATATTTACTTAAAATGTTAACAGCAAGTGATAAATAAAAGTAAATAAATAACTCGATTAATCAATACACAATTCGGTAAGTGATATGCTGAGTCATCGGAAATAAGTAATCGATCAAAAGTAATAGTAATAAATAGATGGTCGGTTTAGAGTATTCGTACATGTATAATACATCATATACAATGTCCTTGTTAAAACGTCGGTGAGACCTGACAGAGGACATGGCTGTGTCCTTAAAGGCACTAACACTAGTAGTAGTGTAGTTAGTAAAGGGGACATAGTTCCAAGTAACTATAGTTCTTGGGTAGAATGAAAACTTATATGTATTGGTGTTAGTCTGGATGTGATTAAAGGGTTGGGAGTTAGGCAATCTGGATGTTTGTCGTCGAAATAAAGGGGAGACCTCTGGTGGAAAATTTAGTCCCACCAGACCCTGATTGATTTTATAGAACATAGTTAGTTGTGCTAGCAGTCTTCTATGTTCCAAGATGGCCCAACCTAGTTGTTGGATCATTGGCGTGACATGACTAGTTCTGGAGTAGTCATTATGAACAAATCTTGCAGCCCTGTGTTGAACCATTTCGATTTTGTTGATGTTTCTTTTAGTGTGAGGGTTCCATGCTGACGAGGAGTACTCAAGTTGAGGTCGTACAAGGGCGTTCTTCGAGGGTACATTCACCCAATATTCTCCTAAGTAGACCCAGAGTGCTGCTTGCTTTGCTTGTTATTGTGTCACAATGTTTGTTCCAGCATAAATCTTTCGTTATTGTGATGCCAAGGTATTTGGTTGAACTTGTACTAGATATAATTTTCCCATCTAGCAAGTAGGTGCAGGACTTGGGTACTTGTTTTTTGGTTATTCCACAGGCCGCCCAAGCTAAAGATAAGAGAAACAGTGTCACGATATAAGCGGTATTGTGTTACAACGGCTCGATTTATAAGGGTTTGTATGGGAACGCAACGGTTATGTTTTAGAAGATATAAAATCGAATGTTTTGTGAATAAAAACGACTTACCCTGTTGCTGTGTTGTATTATTTGTAGTTTGCCAGCTTCTCAGGCCGGTTTGAGGCGATTTAGACGACTTTTAGTTTTCGAGGTTTTCCGTTAATATAATTATATTAACGGAAAACCTTTAATATAATTATATTAACGGAAAACCGCGAAACTAAAACTCGTCTTAATCGCCTCAAACCGGCCTGAGAAGCTGGCAAACTACAAATAATACAACACAGCAACAGGGTAAGTCGTTTTTATTCACAAAACATTCGATTTTATATCTTCTAAAACATAACCGTTGCGTTCCCATACAAACCCTTATAAATCGAGCCGTTGTAACACAATACCGCTTATACCGTGACACTGTTTCTCTTATCTTTAGCTTGGGCGGCCTGTGGTTATTCCAATGTGATAACATTTGGAAACATTAAAGTTAAGTTGCCATGATTTGGCCCAATTGTTTAACTGATCCAGGTCATGCTGGAGTATAGTTTGGTCTTGGGGACTATGAATTTCTCTATAGATGACACTGTCATCAGCAAAAAGGCGCATTTTAGAGTTAATGTTAGTCATAATATCATTAATATACAAAAGAAACAGAACTGGGCCCAGTACTGATCCTTGAGGTACACCAGAGACTACAATCTCAGGATTGGAGTGAGTTCCATTAACGGAAACTACTTGGGTGCGGTTTGCCAGAAATGAGTTGATCCAGGTGGCAGTTTTCCCCCGTATTCCGTAGTAATTCAGTTTATCTATCAACCGACGATGTGGCACAGAATCAAATGCCTTACTAAAATCAAGGAGAATTACATCGGTTTGGACATTCTGATTTAGACCTTTGACCCAGTCATTTATCACTGCTATCAGCTGAGTTTCGCATGAAAAGAATTTTCTAAAGCCATGTTGTTGGTTGATAATTATATCATTGGTGGAGAGGTGTTTAGCGATATGGTGCGCATCCTTACTACGCATGATTTCACACGTAATTAGCGCGCGCACATTAAGAAAATGGTGGCTTTTCCTTTACGGTTGAGCTCGCCAGAGAGATGAATCGTCGTTTTCTCGTAAACGAGTACGGTGACCAATCAATTTTTTCTCTTATTTTGAGTCTAGCAATCACCTTCTTTCTATAAAATAAATATAGACTAATTTCTATTGCAGAAGAATAAATAATCACCGGAAACGTAAACTTAGCTAATAAAAACGTTTCTGGAAGCTGATATTGTAAGGAATTAAGGGGTATATACAAGGTCCTCCTGTTCCTAAACGAATACCGGGACCCCCATTTTTATTTCAAAATTTAATTTCCCTTAAGATAAACAACCAATAGGCAAAGTTTGAATAAAAATCTATTGTAAGTTCTATTTCGATGGAATGACCTTAAGACGTTATGTTCCATGACTTTACAACATAGGCAGGTGAGGGAGATGGGCCGATAATTGGCTGGGTTAGACTTACTTTCTTTCTTGTGAATTGCACTGACCAAAGCTTTGGTCCAATCTGATGGTAGTGTACCTTCAATGTATGACCTTTGAAATATAAAGCAAAGCCAAGGTGCTATGGATGGAGCAAGTTCTTTGAGTATTCTAGCAGGGATTTCGTCGGGTCCACAGGCTTTGTTAGGGTTCAATTCAGAGAGCTGTTTGGCTACACCTTGACTTGTAATAAGCAGATCAGGAATAGATGTGTAAGGTTAATGGTCAATAGTAGTGGAGGGAAGCTTCTCTTGGGTGAAGACTGAGGTGAATTGGGAACTCAAGGCCTCGGCTTTGTCTTTGTTAGTGGTGTGAAGTTTGTTCCCTGTCCTCAGAGGTGGAATTCCAATGGTTTCAGTTTTACAGGTCCGTACATATGACCAGAACTTAAACTCATCGATAAACCACTTAACCAGCCCTTAGTTTGGGGTGTTCTGGGATGCTGGGTGTTCCTGGTTTCAGTAAAAGCAGATCGACCGGTCCACGGAGACGTACATGCGAGAAAAAATTGTAATAATATCATCAGGACATGAATTAAATCAAAGACTCGTTGAGCCAACTCGTGAATGAATTAACATGCATAAATTTAAAATAGCGCGAAAGTTTACAGCCAGCATCGACCGAGCGAGTGAAATTTGTCCACCAAAGGCTATAACCCGGGCCGTTCATTGCTTTCGAATTCAGGAGTTAAAAAGGACAAATTGACAGTGATCTATTGTCGACGGGCCTGCTGAAAATGTCGGGGAAAATATTATAAACTAAATTCGATTTTGAGACGACATTACGGCTTTATAATGACGGCTAGTTGGGAGAAAATATATTCCGTATTGGGCGGAGTCGCGAAGCGACGGAGCCCAATACGGAATATATTTTCTCCCAACTAGCCGTCATTATAAAGCCGTAATGTCGTCTCAAAATCGAATTTAGTTTTGTATCGCGATTCAAACATTTTTGGAGAAATTAAAGGAAAATTAAGATCAGTTGTTGTTGATTGAAATAGAAATTCCCACTATACGCGACGTAATGTACACGAATACTTGAACGCGAAAGCATTTTATCGTTTCGAAGAAAGTCGGACTTTTTTCGCCGATAAATTGCTTATGGAAACAAAAACAATTCAGAATTATGTCCCACAAAGTTTGCTAAAGTACCAAACAGCAATGAAATTGGAAAATAATCCAATTTTGCACCGAAAAAGTTGATTTACAATCTAGCGCGTGCACATCGCGAAAGCAAGTGAAAACGGTAAACAAACTCTACAAGAAATAAATGACTTTTAATGCTCACCATACGTTAACTTTTAGATTGAGAAAGTCGTACCGGCGAATAAAGCACTCCATAAATGAGCAAATGACAAGATATAAACGATTGCCGACGAGTTCATCGTAGAAAACTTTTAAATTTTGATTCTTACGTGAGGAACCCAATTCAGTGCCCCGGTGCCAATCTGTATCTTCAGAACCAATCACCGGCCCGCATTTGAGACGACATTACCGCAAAATAATGTCGTCTCACTCGTAAGCAAAACTTATAATTATAGGTGGATCGCGATACTTTCTAATAAGATATGCACAACTCGGATCTTGGTGTAAGATCCCAGTAACTTCTTCAAAAGTATTTACATTTTCTCCCATCAGAAAGACGGAAATTGGATTTTCAATTTCCATTCCGAAATACAATCTATCAAATGGAACAATCTTCATTGATGAGGGATACCTGAAATGTAAAGAGCAATTAAGGGGGATTTATACTTCATTTCCGCCAATGTACTTAATTTTGCAATCTCAGGAGCGTACATGAAGGGTGTTAATGAATTGGTAGCTTGGAAATCTGTCGATATCCCATGGAACCGAGAAGTGTTATTTGAGCGAGAGAGGAGCTCATTTCCTATGAATGTGCGAGTGTAAAAAGAAAATTTAAACGTTCCTGTGCAAAGCCTTTTCTCGGACCCCTTCCCCTTGAACAGTGCGACACTTGAAACCGTACAGTACAAACCGAGTGAACTCACGCAAGAGAAACCTAGTTTCGCTGGTCGCTCGAAAATATCGTAAAGGTTTGAGAGATTTTAAATTCTATGATGTTGTGATTGGTTTTGCATCATTATGATAACCACCGTATACGCGAGTACATTATATTTTAATCCTATATATATGTGTTCAGTATTTGCATTGCACGGTATCGTTCTGAAAAAGAAATGTGCAGATAGGTTAGATCAGATTCTATGGACCGAACTCGGATAAAAAAAATAATACATTAGGCTGGCTAAGTGTTCAACTCTGCGTGAATTAAGGACAAGGCATAATTTTGCGTTCCATGTAAAACGACTTCTGCTCTCATCCTCCATTCAAAACTGTTATTGCCATTACTGGTGGTTGTTTTCAAAGCTATCTATTTGCCATTTATTTCAATATATATATTTTTTTCTTTTCGTACTCTTTTGTATCAACGCTCTGTTTGCTAAGTGAGTACACACTGCGTTTTTCGCAATTGTCATGTTTTAAATCATTATGGGAATACTGTCGATTTACACGGCTAAAATGTCTTTTTCCCTTGTTTTTCAACTTAAATAATTTTGCTTAGCACATACCAAATCTTTTCTTTTTTCACTTATAGAGCAAAACTAGTGAGTAAAATCTTCATCTTTTCCATCGAGTTTTTACTGTGTTTTATAATCTGTCTGAGTGAAAACGCCGAGCAATCGCAAGTTTTAGGTTGAATCATTCTTCTCGACGAAGATAGACTCATTATTCGCCTAGCTTGTCACTAGAACGAAAATGAACTTGATTCCAGTTTTATTGGCTCCATAAGGACCACATTAGAAGAATATAGCGAAATAAACTGTTTTCTTACGGTGCGACATAAGAATAGACAGGTCTCGATAAAACACAATAGAGTCTGCATGGCTATTTGTATACTGACTTTGTAAAGTGAAAAATGCAGCGAACTCGACTGGCAAATATAAGGCTGTTTGATTAAACTGTCATTTTTTGCAAACACAAAACTATGTCTAGCTACGAGATGTGTCGAAGTTAAATTCTCATGTGAAGCAGCCCCTGTTGCGCTAACGAACTCTCACTGTTGTGATTTTATTTATATTTTTAGCATTATTTTTTTAAAAGCTGGTTACATTTATTTTGAGCGGGAATGCGAGAAACAGAAGGTAACACACAAAAGAAAGAAACGATCAGTATTGCATTTCATCTTTGGAATGACATTGCGATATTAGTTCAAGTACGAGGGCTTTCCCGTACCACACCGTTTTCTAAAAGATTTGTATGCCTTTTGAATTTGGAACTTAAGATAACACCAGGCTCATGGGAATAAAACGAGGACTCGCAACGCCTCTTGCTTGGAAAACAAAGCGGAGACACTTCGCAAGTACTCACTGATTTCCTCATTAACGCCGAGGCCGGGGAAGAAGTCGTCAGTCGTGATAAGAAGAAGGCGCCTTAACCCTTTCACTCCCAAGAGTGTTAAGTTCAAAATTGAGGGAAAAATCTTGAATTTCATTTTGCAAAATTGTCAAAAACAAACAGCAAAGTACTGCTCAATAGCTTTTATTTGAATGGTCACACACTAGGGTTTCATCCGAGGACTCAAAAGTACAACCACATTTATCGACTCAAAGTTTTACTCTGGGAGTGAAAAGGTGAAACGACTAAAAACAAAATAACTTTGGACTTATGCTTCATGTGTTACCAGCCACTTTTACGAATTCGGCAATAGACTGTGTTTATGGAGCACGTGGACGCTTAGTTATTCGAAAAACTTAATAAGGTTCGCGGCGTTTGTGTTCCTCCTATTAAAAAGTGAAACTGAAAAGCATCTAAAAAGCTCCCATTCATTATACTTCAAAGGAGTAACGAAAAGTGCTTTTAATTATTATTTTAAGGGTGCACGTCTTTCTTATTATTTCACGTCAGTAAAACCGACAAAACAAGCCGTAAAAAATATACATTTCCGCAAGTTTTAAAATGAGTTCTAAACGCTTTCAGGAGACTTTAAACGCTATAAAGGTTTATATACGCTCGGTTGTACAGGAAATAGAGAATTTTAAGTGTGTTTTGATATTGCAAGGGATGTTCTATAAAAGGCACCGAATAGCATTTATAAATCCGTCTCTTGTATTTTGCGGCTTCGCTAGTGTTAATCCCCTAGTTATGTAATATTCTTTCGTTTTCTGCGGGTAGTTAGCAGGGATTATAGAACAGAAAACAATACTGGTGGCGGAAACAAAGGAGGTCGTCTTTCAATGCAACCGTCAAAATAATCACAATCTCTTGTTACAGTTATTGACTTAGCGTAAAGACACGAGCCAACAAAACGTCTGAAAACATGGAAGTTTAACTTTGTTACCTGACATAGTAAGTCATTTTTATGGCACAAACGTGCTTGTTTTGATTCGTGAGCGTAAAAGCATACATTTTCCAATGCTCAAACGTAAATAATTTCACAACCAATACGTGGGCTTGAAAGGAAACTTCAGTGAAAAAATAACAACTGGGTCAGATTTTATTCCGCTTACCCAAGTCAATTTACTCGATCTTGAGCAAACAAACTTCAAAATTTGTCTTCGGCGTTTAAACATCCCAGATGACGTGTTCCCAGAGCCCGTCATCTCATCGATTGAAATTCAATGTTTTGGTACATTTTTCATTGTGTGTGGTATTTTAGTCGCTTTTTCCTAATAATTGCCTGTTTTATTCTTTAAAAAAAAATACAGGTTCGGTTACCTTAGATAACTGGTTCAGTGTTTTGTCAATGTAAATAAAACAGTGTAGT
Source organism: Desmophyllum pertusum (assembly GCA_029204205.1). NCBI lineage: Eukaryota > Metazoa > Cnidaria > Anthozoa > Scleractinia > Caryophylliidae > Desmophyllum > Desmophyllum pertusum. Next base: position 1,490,516 of record MU826358.1, read on the forward strand.
TTACAGAGGTCTCTAGATCTTTTCTTCTTACACGATACCCGTTGTAAGCGAAGCAGTAATAAACTGCCAGGACCGCCGTCTAGTTTTAACAATTTCGCTACAGCTTATATCAGTTTATGACTATTGAAATTTCCAGCGTTCATTCAGCACCCGGTGGCCACGAAATTTTCACTTAGCTTTGAATCTCTTTTTTTGCAGTAAAGAATAGTTAAAGCCTTAACAAAGCTGCGGACTCTTTCATTCTTTTTGATACTGCTGTCAGATAGGACCACTAAAAATTACATCTAACCCTTCTCAAATTATGCTTCTATACCCCGGCCTATACGACGGTGCAGGTCTCAAACGTTTCCGTGTTGTGTTTCCTCAGTGTTTTCAGCGTCGTAACTGAGCAAGGGGTGTGAAGGACGTATTTAAGTTTACAAAGATTTCGCGGCCAAAATAGTATGATGCTTTTCTTCAGTTTATTCCTATCATCTTCATTGTTCAAAGCGATTTTTTCATGAAAACAACTTTGGCACAGCGTTAGAGAAACAGTACCAATACGACGAAGTTTCGGGATATCTTCTCGAAAGTGGCCGTAAGGTACCCTGGGTGCCAGAGGTTTTTCTTCTTCGCAAGAGGAGCAAGTCTCGTTGTCGCGGCTTCGCCGCTTACAGTTCGCGCAAAGGAAAAAAGAAAAAAATCCCTCTGGCACCCAGGGTATTAACTGATGTATTACGGTCACTGAACTATACTGCAGATAGAGAGCCCAAATAACACGGATATTTTGTTGTCGTTTCTCTGCAGATAGATTCGACTACACATTAGAAAATAAATTCAAATCCCTCCTGCTAATATATGCTAACATGTTTTATACAAACAGTTTCTGAGTCCTTTTTTTAAGCTAAACCTTTGCTTTGCATGAATACCGATTTCATTCGCATTTACACTTTAATAGCAACAAAACAATGAAATGGCGCGTTTCAAAATTCTGTATTTTCTACTCTTTTAATTTAACTTTTGTTATATTTATTATATTTTTTTTAGAATGAAATTTTGTGATGATGACGGATCTATTTAACAAAAAAAAAAGGTTTTTATTTCATCGCAAACGTACATTTTCGGACCTAACTTGTTTTAAATCATATTTTGTACTTACGACGAACACTACCCACTCGATTTAACGTGCTACAATTTTTATGGCTACTGCGCTTGCGCAAGTGGCCATTATTGTCGTCGTCGAAGCATTCTTTGTAACATTCCTTCGTAAGACTTTTTTGTTCGTAAGACTTTTTTGTAAAAATTCTTTGAATTTCTGAAATGTATTGTATTGTTCTATTTTTAGGTTGATGACTTCTCAATTGTTAAAGAAAGGGATTTTCGCTTCATTGATTGTTGTGTCCAAACTATTGTATTGTTCTATTTTTAGGTTGATTACTTGTATCTTTTATGATTATATGAGCATGGTCACGTTTGAGGCAAATTATTGAACTTTTGTAACGAAGTTGGTTTCCTTTTTTCCCCCTCTGTTCAAACTGAGCGGTGAGTCACGACGCAAAAACCGGAGTAAAACAAAATCGCTTTTGTTTGCTGTACTTTATTTTCGTCAAGGAAAAAATATCCTTAGACACCCTATTGTAGTGGTGTACGAAGTCTACACATAAAGTTCGATCTACGTAGTAGTTTTAGTTAGCATTTCTGTGAAATGTAATTACCTTTTCCAGCCCGCTTTGAATTGAGGTTGATCGTTCATAGCTTCAGTTCAGTTGAAAGACTGTTGATGCAACTGTTCTTATGAGTGATTCAAACAGAATCACTACATGGTGGAGTCACTTGTACGTAGTGTCGAGCGTTTTGCTGTGTGCATTTGTGCATGTGTTGAGGAAAGATAAGAACGGAATGTTGATCTTTGGTTGAAAACAACAGTGACGTTAGACTATATGTTGACATAAGATAACAGAATTGCGGTTTCTTTGTAAAGGATGTAAGTCATTAAGTTGCGTCTTTATTGATAAGTTGTACCAGTCCAAATGGCTGTTCTGTGAGCTTCTGTGACTTATTTTCTGCCATGTGAGGGTGAAACGACGGAGCAAGTTCTAATCTGTATAAGTGTATAGTGGGGGAAAATCTATATTTTCTTTTACCACAATGCATCTTTTTTCGTCACATTATAGTAGGAAGCAAGATGAGAACTGTTCTTTGATTGATTCTTGTGTAATAATTCGTTGTCTATGTCAATAATTTTGCGTCGTGTAATTGGTTGGGTTATTACACAATTACAGAGATAAAGGCAAATAACTTTGACAGTTTTGCATGGTTTTTTTTTCTGTTTCTCAAGTTTCTTACTTTCTTGAAGTCAAATCGCTTTGTTTTGACTGTGATTGAAACTCCTCCGTATTAAGCAACGTTTAATGACCGCAATAAAAGGCCGAGGAAGTGAAACTTTTGTTCTACGCCTGTCACTTAGTCTACTTTTGTTTTAGCACAGTGAGCAGAGAACGTTTAGGTCAGTACAAGGGTCAAACACCGGAAGACAGTTGTCAAACATGTCATGACAAATGAAAATATACAGTGCACAGATAAGCGAGGTTAACTTTGTATCACTGAGAGCGGAAAAGTGTCCGTTGTCCGTATTTAGGGCTAATGTATAAGATCAAATATATGAGCTTTTCGTCGGCACAAACAAAACTGTCCGTAATAAGCGGTTGTTCGTATTGAGGGTATTGCGTGTACTAACTTTCGAGTTCCTCCCGAGTTTGTAGGGTTTGTAGGGTGGTCCCGCCGGGAGGAGGCCGAATTTTTCATCTCGCCCAAAAAAGTCTTAAACAGCCCGGAATGACAAAATAACAGCACACATGACTCAATTGACATATATTTTAAACTCTATTGAATAATACAGATCACGTTGACTCTTAAATCTAAACTTGTGAACCAAATTTCACCCGTCAGTGTGTTTTTCGTCTAGGGTACGAGCATATTTTATCAGTTAAACTTTGCATATTAGTAATTAACCGACGAGAATAAGTTGACAAGCTTATTTATCAATTCTGAGTATTTCTTAGTTCATAAGCTAAAAGGTTGTGTATGATGGTCGTTAATCTGTCACTGATCAACGTAGTTAGCTTTTCTAGGTTACTGTCCATTTAGATGGTTCAATTTTGTCATGCACTGAAAGCTTACTATAATCCTGCGAATGTTCGTCGTATGATCTGATGTTTATTTATCTTCTAGTCATCAACGTAGTTAGTGTGACTTCTTTGTAAGTGTTATTAGGTATAGGTGAAGCTTTACACGAGAAGTTGTTTACATGTACAAGAGTAGAGTATTGATGTTTTACGAAATAGTTGTGATTTTTTGATGTAGTACCTTTTCAACCGTTGGAAAACTTGCAGAGCGTGGTGTTGAAAGTTTTATCATCCAAGTTTTCAAATAACAATTTGTATAGAGTGAGTAATTATATAATTTTGTTATGTCAGCGCGAATGGTGCTGTGTCATCAAACACTTTGCAAATTACGCCAAATAAAAGACGATATAATCTCTTTGTTGTTGATGGCAATATAAATTGTACATGTAAAAGTTGTACGCTTACGTGATTGAAATAATTAATTTAAATTGTTCTTTCAAGTAAAAGACCGTCAAGGGTTTTGTCATCATATAAAGGCAGGTTTTAAAATTGACGTAATGTAAATGGTATTGTGACAATTAGTTGTTTCAAGTGTTATTTTAGTAAAAGTCTGTGTCATCTCCTTTTTTTTTTATGGAAAGATAAATTTTAGACGTAAAAAGGTGTTCGTCCCTGTGATTGAAATTGTGTTTCTAGAATGAGTAGTTGTTATGAATGTGAGTGTTGTATTGTGTGACTTCTCCCCAATATTATTCAAATGGCAGGGTTCAATTTTACGTTTCTTTCATCTGTTTTTTATTGACGAAGAGAGGTGACGTGATTGAAACGGTATCTCAAGTATTAGTGGTTTCAATTTTTACTGCAACTAAAAGGCTGTGTCATCTCTTTATTGTTGATGGAAAGATAACTTTTGCAATCTTTGACATGTGCAGTTTATCTTTCCACCAAGGACAAAGAGATTTGTTTACGTAAAAATTGAAACCATTTTATCACCAACGACATCAATTAACAATCTCGTAGCTATCTTATCAATAACGAACAGATGACAGAAGATGAACTAATCTCCGCTCCATTCGAAAAAACCTATTTTTTTGTAAAGAAAATATTGTTACTTGTCGATTGTTGTTTTTAGTGTGAATTCAGCTGCACATAATGAGATGGAGGAGTCACATATAATTGAAGATATGAATTCAGTTGGACATGAGATGGATGATACTGGTAGCAATTACGAGGCTCCTTCCATGGAGGTCCTTCCAAATGAAATTCTTGAAATGATTGTTGATTTTTCATTAACAGGGAACCCCAGAAACATCGTGGACAACTTTAACGTTTTGAGCAGGGTAAACAAACACTTCCGAAGTATTACTACCTCATTCATTAATCGATTACCGCAAGTCAGTTATGATCGAGATATATGTGTTGGATATCACAGCATGCGGCGAATTTGTAAACTACGGGGAAAAGCAAGTGGTCTAGTCTTGGCATTGAAGGCGATAATAGACGATCGTCAGTGGTTTAAACGCCTGGGTGTTGCTTTTGTATACCGGAACAGACGCATGGTTTTACATAAGGAATGTTGTGTGGAGAAATGGACTGAAAAAATAAAGAAGAACGAGACTACTGTTAACGTTTCGGTCACAGATTGTTTTTTTTCTAACTATATCCAATTAACGAAGACTTTTGTAATAATGTTTTAAATTGATTAGTGTTATTTGTTTTTAAATAGTTTTGAATATTACACCAATTTAAGGAGAACTTTGTACGAGCATATTTTATTTAAACTTTGCGTATTAGGAATGAACCGTTTAGAAGAAGTTGACAAGCTTATTTACTAATTGAGAGTATTGCTTAGTGCATGAACTAAAAGGTTGTGTATGATCGTCGTTAATCTGTCAGTGATCAACGTAGTTAGCTTTTCTAGGTTACTGGCCATTTAGATTGTGCAATTTTAGCATGCACTGGAAGCTTACTATAAACTGAACCTTCGAATGTGTCGTGACGTGATGTTTATTTATCTTCTAGTGATGAATGTCAGAGTTTTTTGATTTATTTTTAATTGGGATAAGTGAAACTTTATACGAGACGGTTGTTTACATGTACAAGAGTAGAGCATTGATGTTTTACTAAATAATTGTTATATCGTGATGTACTACTATTTCAATCGTTCAGAGCGTGGATTTAAGAAAGTTAAGTGTGTTGCCGTGCATCTGTTCAGTAATAGATCACAGATGACGTCAAAATGTGGTAAGAACAAAAAAGTGGCCAACGAGCCGCTGCGGCGAGTTGGTCACTGATGTTCTTACCACATTTTGACGTCTTCTGTGATCTATTACTGAACAGACCCACGGCAACATGGGATCTATTTGTTTTATATAATTTTGGAGATATTCGCTTCGGATTTTCACTTGAATGTACGCTAAATAAGCCGATAAAAATTATGTCAACAAACATCGAGTTTAGGCCACAGTGTTTTCATGCACTCAAATAAAACTTTGTGAAAACTAAACGGCTTAAAATAAACTACAGCTCAACTCAGCAAATGTTTCGAAAAGCAAATATTTAGAGATTAACCTCTATTCCGTCCTGATATGAGGAAAAACAATCTGAATTATTCCAGTCCAAATCCCGTTGCAAGTCGCTTATAAACGGCGAACGATAAGCTTAATCCCGCTCAATTTATCGGATTCTGTTCACAAATTATGAGCTAAAGGACCATCATATTTTCCTCCAAGTTCTAGCCAAGCTTGAACAGCCGATTTAAAATTCGTATCAATTGAACAACATTGAATTTCCTACGGAATATTTCCAGTTTGACGAAAATATTTCTCTGTTTTGAGCGAAGGATTTGTTGGAGCAGGCAGGGCGCCCGCGCGTTTTCCCGCTTCGTGACGTCATTCGTGCGTCTGTACTCTAATAGATAACAGTTCTAAACCAATCACGGCGCGAGTTTTACACAGTGAATTATATAATTATTTTTAGATTCTGTTATGTCAGCGCGAATGCTGCTGTGTAAACAAAGATATTACAGTATGACGACAATCAGAAGAGTATGAGTGATGAGTGATTTGAGAATTTTGTTATGTCAGCATGAATGCTGCGAATGCTGTTGTGACAAAGATCAAAGCCGCGTGCTGGATTGCAGAAAATTAATTCACCGCGCTTTCGGGAGTCTGACGTTGGACATCGTGACAAAATGATATTAGAAAATGGATTTTAGATCTACTATTGTTAAGTGTGTTAAATTTTTTTCGAAACGAGGAATGATTTTAATATGAAAATATCTTCTAAAATTAAAGACGAACTTTATATCTGCTTGGTTTGTAGACGAAAGATAAGATCATCTCATTTGAGCACAGTTTCCGTTGTTTTAAGAAAACAGTGGGTGATTGTATTCAAATTAGCTTGGGTTTAAGTCTTGTTAGATGTACTGATCAAAATGACATGAAGGTAAATAAACTGAACAGAGTTTGTTGTCCGCAACTGAGAAGTCGGCGAGCTAGTTTACGAGAGCAGAGTGTTGCTAAAAGTGACCTAATAAATTTGTTACGTTAAACGTGAATCGTGCAGTGTACTGTAATTACCCAGTTCAGTTAGCTAGGATATGAGCAGAGTCAAGATGAGAACTGTTCTTTGATGGATTCTTGTGTAATAATTCGTCGTCTATTTATAATATGTCAATAATTTCGCGGCGTGTAATTGGTCGGGTTATTACACAATTACAGAGATAAAGGCAAATAGCTTTGACAGTTTGCAGGGTTTTTTTTGGCAGGTTTTTTTTTCAGTTTCGTGAAGTCAAATCCCTTTGTTTTGACTGTGATTGAAACGCCTCGTATGTACAGTGGAACCCGGATAAGACGGACACGAACAATTGTCCGTATTAAGCAACGTCTAATGACTGCAGTAAAAGACCAAGGAAGTGAAACTTTTGTGTTACGCCTGCCACGCAGCACAGTGAGCAAGACAGTTGTCAAACATGTCATGACAATATACAGTGCACAGATAAGCGAGGTTAACTTTGTATGAGAGCGGAAAAGTGACCGTTGTAATGTAAGATAAAATATATGAGCTTTTCGTCGGGACAAACAAAACTGTCCGTAATAAATGCGAAAGGGGAGGGGATAGCCTGCGTGCAGATGTCTCCTTTTCCTTGCGCGTACTAACTTTCGAGTGCCTCCCGAGTTTGTAGGGGGGTACCGCCGGAAATTTTTGATACAGTCGAACCTCTACTAACGGCCACCTCTCCACAACGGCCACTTTCTTTTGTCCCGGCGGACAGTCCATACATTCACTCTTGTTTTAACCTCTCTACAACGGCCACCTCTCCACAACGGCAACGGCCATTAAAACCCTATCTTTTTTGGCGTACAGTAATAAAAGGTCACGCAACTTCATCTGTACCACGCATCGTCGGGCAATACAGTATCTTATATTGCGGCACGTGTTTAGCCACTGATGGAAGAATCACACAATACTAGAAAGTACAAGGCCCCCATTTTTTTCTATTTTCCATTTTTTTTACGCTTTTACAGTACTGTATTTTTATTTCAGTCGTAAATCGAGTACAGCTGATAAGGCTCTGTGTTTAAATTGCATTGCGAAATGAAAAAAAAAATGCCTTGTGGCACAGCCAAGTCACATTAAAATAGAACCTCGCAGCCACTCACTCAAGCAAACAACCCTTGACAACTTAATTTCACGAAAGAGAAAGTAAACGATGTACAAACTGATGTACTCACTGTACCTTACTAGCTTTGTTTTGTTAACATTCCTGTTCTGAACATCATTTTGGTTTCTGTTTTATTGATACATTTTGATTGTGTTACGTATTCATATGCTATAATAAGCATTTTTAAATAAAAATGTTGTCCCCCCAAAAAAAACAAATGGTGTCATATTACACCCCTACCTCCCCATAACGGCCACCTCTCTACAACGGCCACTTACCTCTGTCCCCAAGGTGGCCGTTGTGGAGAGGTTCGACTGTATTTCGCATTTCGTGCGTTTTGATATGAAACCAGGCAGCAAAAAGCAAACGTATAAACATAAAAATTGCTTGCACTTTTTAAATTCAAAATGGATTAATGACAAACAATTGCAAGAAACTTTATGTGACATGTAATTTACAATTTACGGACAAATGTATCTATCGATTGACAGGATTTTGCTGCGGCCTTTCTATTTCGCTCTTCTGTGACCTCTGGTTCGGTCCATTTTATCCAATATTGACACACATGCTGAGCCCTTTTGCAGTTCATTATTGGGGTACCCAGTCTTCTCTCATTTTGATAGAGCCTGGGGATTAAAATTCCGTATGAGGGTTTTAGGTCGAATTTATCGTTAACGTTAAATTCAGCTTATAGAATCTCAAGATCTGGTCCAAAATTTAATATGTCACCCAGCAAATCTACAAATGGCGGACCTTCGATGTTATCTTCGTTGATTCAGGCTTCATTTCCAGACTACACCAGTTAGCGAATTAGAGCTTTTCATTCACTTTATTTTCAGCCATCGGTCCACGGACGCACCTGTCGCATCCCTCGCCCTACGGGCCTGATTATTTTAGTGTGGTTAGCCAAAGCAAGAGATGTTGCCTTAGGGCTAGGGTTATCAAATGCAATACACCAAAGAAAAAAATAACAAAACCAACAAAGTTGCTGCACTATCCTCAACGGCGACAACTCGGAGAACGAAGTCTTGACCTATATTATCAATTGAGAGGTCTGGTGAGAGTTAACGAAAGCCATTGGCGTGGAAATGTTTATATCTAGTATGTCTAGTATACATGTTATAAAGGGATGATGTGGATTCATGACTGCTGGGTAGAGAAAAATATAACTTACTGATTGAAATCGTGAGAGTCCCTAACCCATTTCGTTTAATCGGCTCATGGGCTACATGTATGCGCATTCTCTGAGTAAAAAATGCAGTAGCCATGAGCACGCCTCGCGGGCCTATTTTTGCAGGTGTCATTGGTGTGAAATTTGAGCAACCGCTTAAAAAATACGACGAATGTTCATTTCTAGCACAGTCGTCCTTCTTTTACCAGTTACGTTCTGGTTTACTGCCCAGATACATTGTCAAGTTTCACAAAATTATTCGCAACGTTTTCTGAAGCTTGTTTTCGAGTTTATTTATGATCCGATCCATGAGCGCGATCGTTTGACTCGTCAACTAGTCAAGGTCCCAAACCCAGAGTTCACTTATATATATTTTTTTTCAGTGAGTAAGCTTTCTCACCTGACAACGGCGATCTTCGCCTGTGGATAACGTTGAACTATTTTTATGTAACTAATTTTAAGTTCACGGCGTTTTCCCAGGAGCGTTTTGTTATCGGTTTTAACTGTTTTAACGATCAAAGATGAAAAGATATCGTCCTTGTGAAATGGTCTGTTAGAAAGATATATTTAAGTATTTTTAAACACGGGTGGGTTCAGTTTTACGGCTCGAGGACTGAGTGTACTGTGCATGATTTGTGACATCGGGACACTGAGCGGCGGTTTCGCGAATCTCTTGATAAATCTAGAGTAACACTGTGGGGCTACCTTCAAAGAAACTTTTGTTTGTATGTGAAGCCATGAACTCCAAAAAACTCGAGCTTGCATTTTAGTGAAAGCTTTTAGAAAGAAATTTGCATGACAAACAGTGTTTGTATACTTTGTGGCTCTAAATCGGGATAAAACGGCTCTTTTCTGACACCAGTGCACTCTACGGATAATATCTTTAAGATAGCTCCCCATTGTTTTCCTTGTCCGCACGTTGCGGGACAATAGGAGCTTGTTTTAGCTAAATAGCCCAATAACAATTAGAAAGTGATTAATGCGGGGTAAATTGAATATCACTTTTGAAGACTTTTAAAGTCTTTCGAACCCCAGACATGGAATAAATATCGGTTTCCCATTGAACAAAGTAATTAAAAACATAACCAGGTGATGCCTATCGAATGAGTCAATTTTTTATGCTCACATTTTCCCTTGGAACCTTCAATATATAGAGGATATTACACGGCGGCGCGAAGATATGAATTTTATTTTCGAGTGGTAAAAACAATATTTTACGAATGAGCGCAGCGAGTGAGTAAAATATTGTTTTTACCACGAGAAAATAAAATTCATATCTTCAAGCCACCGTGTAATTTTATTTTTATTATATAGACAAACGACAAAAGCACAAACTTTATCGCGAACTTTTGCAGCTCGGTGCCTGGACTTTCTTGAATTTCTCTCCTTTCGCCTTCACTTGCAAGGAACTCCTTGAATAATTTTAAGTCATATGAAGTTTTCTTCTTCGTGTTAACATTTTCCTACTCCTCAGTGAACGATTTCATGTCGGCTACAGTGAATTTCACGAATCTATCGCTCGCCATTTTTCAACCGGCGTTTGGCAGCTATGCACAAACAACCCTGCAAAAGCGGGAAATGACGTCAGCGATATCCTCACTAGTGAGGAGATGGAAAATACGCCACTCGGGTCCCGCATGGAGTTTCGTATGAATTTTACGAGTGGTCTATTTTCCAGTAAAACACTCGTGTCTATATAATAAAGTATCATATTTTTATCTCAATATTTATGCAGGAATATCTGGTTTAGCATACATATAGCTAGTTTAAACAAAGGCCATCCCCATAAAATGTTTTGTTTCACATCGCCCTCTCTGGGAGGGAAACAAAGCATTTTATGGGGATGGCCAAAGTCCTGACTACTTTACCGCCTTTTGATCCGGCGATCTTCATAATCAACCCTGAAAAGAAATTATTTTCAAACTTGACATTGATGAGCGACGCGCGTTTTTCCAAACAAAACTGAGCAGTGTTATAATTATGACCACGTGGACGACAATAACAGATTTACACCTGTTCTTTTTCATGGTAATTTACATATGGGATAGTTGAAGACTTCTGCTATTTTACTTGTCGATCGTGTCGCGGCGATTTATTGGAGGTTCATCCGCTGAAATGGAAAACTCGCCAGAAGGTAAGAACTCTTTTATTTTAGTTTACTCATGAAACCAGTTGGAATAAAAGTAGGACGAATCTTTGAGTCAGGCTGTCATAAGGAGCCGCAGATACCTTTTTTGGGGACGCCGCATGATACCTCAGTCGCTATGGACGCTATGCTTATTATCAAGCAATTTCCTACTGTGAAAAGTAATTACTAATTGGCCCTTTGGGCCGGGGAAGGTGTTATAATCTCTTCGAGCTGTGTCAAGAAATGTCACCGAATCAAAAGAAAACCAGAAAAGGAATGATACCGAATAAATTATCTAATTATGTTGTGATGAAATGAAACGTGTCTGTTTTCTTCATTTTGAAGATGCAAATACAACATATGCGCTCGCACGCGCGCCAGTATTTTACGAAAAAAATAAACGTCTGTGAACAGGCTAGTGCTGGCCTGTAGTCAAGATTTGAGAAGTGATCTACTTTATAGTAGTAGGCTGATAGTAGGCCCAGTTCCACAGTCTTACTAAGCTATAATAACAACACACCACCAAACTATTCTCACTGTGGCCCTCACGCAGATCCACTGGAAAAACTGAACCCTTTACAGACTTATAAAAAGTTACTTAAATCTCTGTAAAATTTGTAAAATCTCAACATTTCTCTTGTAAATTTCAATGTCTGTAAACGTGCACACTTACAGACATTTTGTAAATCCCATAAAAAGTCTGTAAATTTTGACTAATTTTCCAAATGAAATGTCTGTAAAATCTTGTTGTTTTTCTTGTAAATTGTGTAAATATTTTACAGAGATTTTATTAGATGTCTGTAAAATCTCTGTATTTTTTTTACAGAGATTTTCTAAACTTTATATAATCTCTGTAAAATCTCTACATTTCTCTTGTAAATATTGATGTCTGTAAATGTGCACGTTTATAGAGATTTTGTAAAATCTACCAAATCTCTGTAAATGTTACAAAATGTCTGTAGAATGTCTGCAGAATGTCTGTACAATCTTCATGTTTTTCTTGTAAATTCTACAAATAATCCACCTAGATTTTTTACTTTTAATAAAATCTCTATAAAATCTCTGTAATTCATTCACAGAGATTTTAAAGAGTACAGTAAAATCTTCGTGAAATCTCCATATTTCCTCTATAAATTATAATGACCTGCATAACTTACTTTTGCATATATTTTGCTACTCCGTAAAATCTCTTTACTTTATTTACAGGGTCTTTACAGAGATTTCTTAGCGCTTTACAAAATCTCTGTGTAATCCTAACAGTAACTTGGTAATAAAAATATGTAAATCATCAGATATTTAGGCATAGTGTGCATGTTGCACGCTGCATAATTTTCATACTAAGAAATATTGAAAAACAGATAACACATACTGTACCTTACAGCTGTATGTGCTCTCGTCACTTTTGGGTTTCTGGTTTTTGTACCTAGCTATATGTGCAAGTCACCAGCAATAAACAAGGCTTCAACAGTTAAAATACATGTCTTTATTTTATACATGTATAAGCATCCTTTACCTTTTTTATATCAACAACGGACAATAAATATTATAATAAACTAAGATTATTATGTGATTTGCAAAAATGTATATATCCCTTTCAGTGTACATATCCCCTATATCCCTCTAAAATAAATTTTCAAATTAAGGACCTGTTTATGTGCATGGAGACAATGAGCAAAGAAAAAGGGCTGAACCAGTTCACCAATTTCTCACCTCGCACTTATTTCCCTTTGTAACAAGTTTTATGTCAATGTCATACCAGATAGCGAGTTGATCCAGTTTCTGAGATCCTGTGAAACGAGCTGGCAATACATGGATAAACAGGTCTTAAAAGGTATACATGTACATGTAAAATTAGATACAATTAAACTCTATTATTCATTTTTATCCATTTAAAACATTTATCAATCTCCCCCCATTGTTAAATAACAATTTGAAATATCTATAATAAATATTAATTCCTCTGTAATGCAGTATCGATTGACTGTTATTTGACTACTTTGCATGCAATTATCATGGCATTCATAAATAGCTCAACTTAATACAGTCAAACCTATATTAAGCAGACACCTTCAGGGAATGCTCCAGTGTCCGTTTACATGTAATACAGGGTGTCCGCTAAATACAGGTATCATTTACAGTAAATAAGGAACATGATAAATTTTGGGACTTTTGCTACTGTCCACTTAGTCAAAGGGATGTCCGCTTATAATTAATACGGTGTCCGCTTAATACAGGTTTGACTGTATTAATTTGTTAAAAAATATTTTTAAAAACAATTTGTTAAACAATAATGATTTAAAAAGCAATTTAAATGTCTAAATGACTTGGATTTTTTTTTGCAACAAAACGTAAACAGATCACGGAAAAAGAAACACCTCTCCACCTTAAGGTGGCTCATAACTGTTTGCAGCCCTTATGCTTTGATTTGTCCCTACTGCCGTCCTATACCAGTTGATGTTAAAATAATGGTATCAAACGAAAGCCCAATCATTGGGAAACAAGTTATGATCATCTTCCTGGCATAAAAGGTTACTATAGCAACAGAATAACCTCTAATAACCCCCTTAATTTTAGCTTTAAGTGCTTATAACTCAAAAACGAGTTTGGTGACCCCAATTTTTTATTTTTGCAAAATGATCAGCACACTAAAGCCTGGTTCTCACTGGCGACGCAAGCACAAGCGCAAGCAACATACGCAGACGCAGTAACGCGTTGACCATCAGTGCCTTTTGTTTAGGACAAATCAACGCGTTACTGCGTCTGCTCCTTGCGCTTATGCTTGCGTCCCTAGTGAAAACCAGGCTTAAGATACCACTTTTTGCAAAGTTTAAAAAATATATATCTTGTAGGTTCAGAGCCACCTTAAATTTTTGACAATTTAAGGTGTCTCTGAACCTACAAGTATTTTTTTTTAAGCTTTGCAAAAAGGTGTATCTTAGTGTGCTGATCATTTTAAAAAATAAAAAATGAGGTCACCAAACTCGTTTTTGAGTTATAATCACTTAAAGCTAAAATTAAGGGTGGTTATTCGAGGTTATTCTGTTGCTATAGTAACCCTTTTATGCCAGGAAGATGATCATAACTTGTTTCCCAATGATTGGGCTTTCGTTTGATACCATTATTTTAACATCAGCTAATATAGGATGGCAGTAGAGATCAATCAGAGCACAAGGGTGGAAAACAGTTATGAGTCACCGTAAATGTATAGTGTTCTTACTTGTTTGCCTTGCATACAGGACTCAAAATAGTTAGCTAACAAAGGTTGGTTAGCATCCTTGAACATTTTAGAAATGACATGTGAAATGCAAGATTGAATTCGCTATGTTATTTTGTCTACTGCTAGGTAGCTCACAAGCTATATTATGACTTGTGTGCAACCATTGAAAAACAGCATGACAAAATGTGTTCAATGAAAAAAATGATTCATCCATACAGCCTACATGAACTTTGAGCCCTGCTTACAATCATCTACTGTACTAATCAAACTGGATGTTCTTTTAACGCAACTTTATGGTGCAATGCTAGAATTATAATATTGTTTAACAATTCTCTGAGCAACTTCCAAATTTAAATTCAAGTAATTGCTAGTCGCAAGCAAGTTTCATTTTGGTTTTCATGATTTTCACTTTCACTTTTCTTTAATACATGCACCTGAAGTTACACCACTTCTCTCAAATACTATTGATCCCGCACGTCCTTTGAAATAGCCAAAAATTCAGCCCGTTTCATGCACCGTTGGTTTCACCCCGCGGATTCAAAAATATGGTCATGTGATCGCAATTTTAGTCACCACGTGATCAAGAAAAGTTGTAGTTGCGTAGTCAAACTGTTTCGCGCTCGAGCAAAACTTCTAGAATGTCTTTGAATAGATTGGGGCGTACATTTTGTCAAGGAAAAGCATTGTCAGAGGACTTGAGAAGCGCTATTATCGATGCCATAGTGGAAAACGGTGGAGATTATACTTGTGGTTTATTTATGGGTAACTACTCTGATGTTGGAAGAAGATTTAATGTCAGCGGGCAAACTGTAAAAAACATTTGGGAGAAATTTTGTGAGACAGGGAAGCTTGGCCCTCGAGACAAAAAGGGATCTCAAAAGCCTCCCCATTTGACCGAAACTGAGTTGGACCTAATACAATTCTTGAAACAAAGCTCTCCTTCGATGCCTATCAAGAAAATAAACGATGTCATAGATACGTACTGTTATGTTCCCGGTGGAACTTCAAGAAGTGCGATAAGTCGAGCCGTGACTTCGAGGATGAGTTGTGGTCCTATGTCTTTTAAAAGAATATCCACTCGGCCGATAGTCAAATTTACGCCGGAAAATGTTGACTACTGTCAAGACTTCCTTAACTACATGTCTTCAGTTGACCCATATTGCATAAAGTGCTTCGATGAAGCAGGATTCAAACTGCCCGATGTTGCAAAGCCAAATTACGGACACTCGGTTGTTGGCGAGCAATGCATTGAAGTTCAGCGATACATGGACACGCCAAATGTGACTCTCCAGGTTCTCGCTGGACTTGAAGGAATACTTTATGCCAATACAGTTGATGGAACGACTGATACACATGAATTTCTTAATTTTTTTGGCGAGGCGTCAAATAACTTTCTAGCAAACGGGGAGCCTGTTCTTCGATATGGTGACCACATCCTACTTGACACAACCATGCAACTCATCACAATGAAGGGGGATATGCTTTGGGACATTGGATGGATCAACACGGAATTGAAGTAGTTTATTTACCAACTTATTCCCCGGAATTTAACCCTATTGAGTTGGCCTTTCACAAAATGAAAACAGTTGCAAATGAACTGTTTATACATAAACACCAGCGAACAGTTTTTAAAATTAACTTTTACAAGAAATTTAAATGTTGGAATTGCTTTTTGAAAACGCTTATAACAACATATTTATTATGTTTGATTTATGCCTTTATATTCCATGATATTCAGTGTTCAAATTATTACTTATTTCGTCATGTCAGAGTTTGATTTGCTAAAAGCTATTTTGAGCGCAAGGACATGTTTGTTGACAAACCGAAAAATTGTAATTTCAGCCCGATTCAGCGGTCCTTTATTACATGGAAACAGTCGTTGGCGATAATTCAATCTATAAAGAATAGCACTTTATTTAAAGGTTTATATTACTGAACGATTTCTTTACCCTTTTGTGTAAAAGTAGTTCATTTAGCGAATTCTTCAATCATCAAGATATGAAATTGATGAAAGAAGCGCTAAAAATGAGTACCCTCGGGAAACAAATTTACAGCTTTGATATTTGTGTAAACAGGAAATTAAACAACTTGCGTGAGACAAATCACTCAATCACAATCTATAAAGACAACATTATTATTGTAACCAAACATCAGTAAAAATTACTTCTAACTTCCACGCGTGGCATGGGAGACAAAAGATGTTCATCAATTGAACTAATGAATCACAACATAAACGCAATTTACTGTGGCATGGGAGACAAAAGAATGTTCATCATTTGAACTGATAAATCACAACATAAACGCAACTTATACTAACAGATTAAAGGTCATAAACACAACGAGTTTTCTTGCGGTCAGTCCACCGACATAAAATCAAAGTGAAAAGGAACTTTGGTGTTATTCAATGTTATTTCGCGCGCACAAGTGCATTATGTTTACAAGCAATTAAGTTTATTATTTACTGCGACGACAGTTCAATTTGCAGTTCACACAAAGTTTTCTTCGTCATTATCCACCAAATTAATAGCATCCGCAAGCATTGAAAGGCCGGATCCAGGAGTGTTGTGAAAGCCTTCTCTGGGCTGTATGGGTTGAACAAAAGTATCATTCTTGCCAGGACTCGAAGTAGATCCAGAGGGCTCTTGCTCTTGACCAAAACACAAGTTTTGAGGAACCATTGCACTAGTATCAGACCATTTAGCTTGTTTTGCAGGCAGCATCGACATTGAACAGTCCTTTAGACTTTCTTGGATTGCCAGATTCAGTACATATTCGTCTTGTCGTTTGTAAAACGCATCCTTTGAAGAATACTCTCCCTCCAAACACTCTTGCGCATCCTGTTCCATTGAGTCGTATAAAGACGAGGTCGATGGACGTGTAGTTGTACTTGTCGATGGACGTGTAGTTGTACTTGCAGAAGGCCAGATTACTCCTCGTTCTTCCCAAAGACGTTTGTATGGATTTCGTACCGACGTTGACTTTTTCACGCTGTTTATGGGTACGTCATCTTCATCTTCTGACAGCAACTGGAGGATCTCTGGTGTTGATTCTGGAAGTTTTCCTTTCAGTTTTTTTTCCAACCTTTTTGAGTCGCGATTTATGGCCTGCCAGTTTTCAATACTGTTCCCTTGTTTTGTGGCCAATAAATATTTGTCAGGGCAACTGTTAATCAGCATATCTCGAACCTTGTACGAAAATCGGTTCTGAATGGAGCCAGCTGTGGCGGCCTTTGCTTCCATTTCTTCTTTCAACCTTGCCAACTTGTCCTCTTTAGTCTTAAGTCCTTTTTTCATGTTTGTTAGCTGCCTCTTTTCGTCAGGGTGTTTGTGTAATAGATGGCAGTATCTCACTGAAAGGCATTCCCCGAATTCACAGTTCAGTTTGTTGTGTCCCTCGAGGTGGCATTTGCCACAAACAGGCTTTCGTGTGTTTCGCGCGTCAGGCGCGGCGCTACACATCAACTCGCATTCGGAAAAAGAGGCTCGTGCGTTGGCAACTTGTTGTTTTTGTGCTTCCACCGCTTTCTTTTTCTCATCTAAGAACACGTCTAAAGGGGATCTGAATTTGCTTGGCTCAGGGGAAGGAAAACTTGTATTTCTGAAACTTAATTTGCTGTCCTGGAAGTTCAATTGTTTGGGAGGCAAAATGGAGCGCCGCTTCTCGGCTACAGTTTTCTCTGTTGAAACTGCAGCAACTGGTGTAGCTGAACCATGGACTCTTATTATTAGCCTATACAAGTCCTCTGTGTTCGGAACTGGTCGTAAGCATCTACAGGCATCCAGAAGATCGCTGTCAGAACTCAGACTTACAAAAGTATCTTCGTCGTCTCTGTACTGGATTCGCACTTCTCTTGGCGATTTACCCTGGAAATATGTTCCTATTGTTTGGAGCACAGCGGTTGCAAACTCTTCATATGTTGCTAGTTCAAGGCATATTTTATCCATGCGATACATTTTGCATCGGTCAAAATTTTCCCCGTAAAATATCTTAAACTGAATAGTAGCCATCGCGATCGCATTCAATTCCGGCGGGCGGGAAAAGTGCAAGAGAGGACGCTTTTCTTGATCACGTGGTGACTAAAATTGCGATCACATGACCATATTTTTGAATCCGCGGGGTGAAACCAACGGTGCATGAAACGGGCTGAATTTTTGGCTATTTCAAAGGACGTGCGGGATCAATAGTATGGAGAAAGTATTTGCCCTTTGGTTGATTGTATCAACAAACTGTGATTAACATTCCAAACTTTAGCTACAGCATTGCAAAGTTACGTGGAAATGAACTAACCTTAGGTTTTTATTAAAGATAATCTAAGGGTGCGTTCCTTTTGGATATGATCGGGATCAGGATCAGTCATCCAAGATCACTTGGATCATGGTGCATCAAAGGAACCGATGAATCCTTGTCCAGAGTGGATTCATTGGTTCCTTTGATGCACCATGATCCAAGTGATCTTGGATTACTGATCCTGATCATCCCAAAGGAACACACCCTAATCCTTGTTTAAACACTGTTAAGCAAGGATTAAGTTATCTTTTGTGATAACTTTTGTCTCATCAATTCGCTTAACTTTTCCTTTGTCAAATATTTCTTTGCCAATGATAACGACTAGATTTTCCTTCGTATAGTTAAGGCCCTTGGGTGATGGTACTCCCAGCTGAGTTAAAGTTTTTTTTTAGATTTCAGTTCACTCAATGTTTTGGCTTTCAAATAAAACAATGCTGCTGCAATTATTGCCATTGTCCTTGGAATCTGAAATCAATCAAGTGAAAGCAGTTTGTTACGATCAGAAGGATGAAAAATAGTTACATGTACATGCATAAAAATGTATAATTAATCAGATGTACATGTATTTATGCATTTCACAGAGCAATAGAACTATTGTGCATGAGTCAACTTACCAAGTTATTCTTGATTTGTTCCAGCTGTGATTCCTCAATCCTTTTATTTCGTTGAAGTTCGTATTCTGAAATTTGTATTATCTTTTTTGTCCTTCCTCTACTCTATAAATATGTGTGGAGAAAAAAATCCAACTTTACCTTACAAACCAACTGCATGAGTTCACTTCAAGCCATTGTTTTTAAGAAATTAATGTCACCCACAATTGAAAGACACAGTTTATGTGGGAGAAGGTTGGGGGGTAAGTGTTGTCCTGGACCCGAGAGCTGCCTGCCACACGAGAAGCCAGTGTGTCAGTGAGTGGCATATTAGACCATGAGATGGGTGTCACGGGGCACAGTGGTGTGTACCTATGCCAAGCTCCTGAAGGGATGATAGTGAGGGGAAGTGGACGTAACCACCGTTTCTCACCCAAGCTAAGTAACCCAGGCATCGCTTCAGTGTGGGACTGAAGGGTTGTCACCAGCAACACTTATCCCCCAAACCATTTATTAACACTAATAAAACAGCATATAAAATAAATAATAATAATTTATTAAATTATACACAAAAAAGTTTGCTCACCGACTATGTCTATGTGATCTGTGCTAGCCTGGTTAATTTCTGTAAATTAAGAATGAAGTATCATTACCCAATGAAAATTAGCTGTCAAAATTAATTCAATAAAATATTAAAAATGGATTACTATATACATGTACAGTGTACATGTACGTGTAGTAAAGGCACTTGATGTACATAACAAACTTGACATGGCTGGTCATGTGTGTGTGCACGATTATTTGTTAATTTTTCAAACTGTTCAATTCAAATTAATCCTTAATTTGGATATGTGTCCAAAGTAATGACTAATTTGCACAGTTTCACCTGCGATATGATAGGGGGGGGGGGGGGGGGGGGGAGGTGGAGGTGTTACAACTATGAGCAAATGAACCAGTGTTGAACTAGTAGTGTTAGTTAGCCGAGTCACCCTAATAAATTCAAATTGACGTTTCTCAGCTGTAAAATTGCTGAAAATTGAAAGGCGTAACAAAATCCTCCACCACCCCTCCCCCCACCCACAGTCGGGTGAAGCAGGCGCGCGTGTACCACTACTTTGCGGTAAATGCAATGTATAAATCCCTAAATTTGGCAATGTATAAATCCCTAAGTTACTTGACTGCTTTTTCCCTAAATTACTAGACTGCTTTTAGGATTTTATCCCCGCGTAAAAAGCCCAAAATGGCCGCGCTCCACATTATTTCGAGAGAGAAACAGACTGCAAGCAGTCTACTAAATTACACGCTAAAGAAATCAGGTTGAGGTCCATTTTACCTTATTATCTTCGATCACGATTTTAATAAGGGTATCAAGGCTATTTTCTTCGAGAAATGTCCTTGCATCCATGCTGATCTGCAATATTCAACATCAAACCGATCAGATCGATCGTATCGCATATATTGTCACGGCCGTGATAGATTTTCGATCAAGCCAGTCAAAAACAAGGAAAGTAACATTTACATAACACTCCTCCACTTACCTATTGAAGTAATAGGGAAAATAGATCGACGAAACAGCGAAGGATTGACCTGCCTAATAGGCGAACTGCAAATGTCCAGTAAAATTCGAAAAGAGCGGGACAAAGCCGCGATGCATTGTGGTATACAGCTACGTTACATCTGGTCAGCGGTAAATATTTCGCAACATATTTTTTCCCGAAATTCCAACTCTCTGAGTCTCTGTTTCTGCAAAAATGCGTAGGTAAGGCCTGCCTCAGAAATAGAAACAGACAATAATTTTCTCTTTGTCCGCCGTCTCGTCCGCCATTTTGGCTTCCCCTGTTCTTTGTTTCACGTAACCAAAATAAACGGATCTGGGAACGATAATGCTCGAAGCTCTCGTCCCCGTCCCACTCTCGGGAAGCAGAAAAAGTACATGCAGGCAATATTCTCGTAAGCGGCCAAAAACAGTATATTAAAGGGAAAGGTAATCAATGTTTGTTTTATTGTCTCATGCAGTGCCGATCGTGATTATTTATTACAGTATTGTTTTATTATTTCTTTTAAACAGTTAGTCCTTCTCGCTCGCCCGCCGATCGGCTGGCTCAGTTTCGCGGCTATCATATCGCCGCTCGCGCGCGCGTTATTTTGTGAGCCTGTTCGCAGACTAAGTTTGACAAGATGGTTCAAAACTTGTTTTGTACCTTGTACCAGTAATTTGTTCAGTACAATTCAAATCACGTTTGATAGGAAGTCAACAGCGAAAAACACCCACAAAACATTACGTGCAGAATATGACTAAGATCACGCAAATTAACAAAATCTTAATTTTGGGACACACGGATTTAACGTTATTTAAAAATTTGTGGGCCCAGACGGGGATTTGACAAGGCGCGCGGCCGTAATTAGAGCTGTCCACTTACGAGAGTGTCAGCTCAGAGAACTTCGACTGTACTGTACATCTGCCCCGTTTTACAGAGATTTTACAGAGCCCTGCTTGTGCGTTTTTACAGATATTCTATAGAAATTGTATAGAGATTGTACAGAGATTATACAGAGATTTTACGACAATACTTGTGCGATTTTACAGAGCCCTGTTTGTGCGTTTTTACAGAGAATGTATAGAGATTGTATAGAGATTGTACAGAGATTGTACACATATTGTACAGAGATTGTACAGATAGTTTACAGCGCCATGCTTGTGCCATTTTACACCACAAAAGTCTCCCTTCTTGTATCCATATGTCACTTTTTCGCTGGCTACGTCTGCTTGTCATCAATTGGGAGGGTTAGTTTTCGCAAACGGCTTGCGTAGAGTCAGGGGGGGGGGGGTAGAAACTTCCTTATAAATGGTTATAAAAATACGGACATAGCGGTGTGTGCGCAGTAGCACTCAACTAGTTGCTAAGAAGATTGTCCCACGGGAACTACTTATTAACAATAAAAAAGCTTGTCAGGCAAGAAATTCACACCTTCTCGTTCCAGTCTTAGCACTACGGACGCGTATCCGAAAGACTCTCGCTGTAGACTGCAAATGTAGCTCAGACGGATTTTTCGCTTGTTGTTTCACGCTGCCGATATCTCGGCGGCGTGAAAGATCAGGCCAAAAATCCGCCAGCGCTGCGTTTGCAGGCTACACGCGTACAGCTCTACGCTGCGAGCTTGAAAACTGTTTCACGAAAAACAATGAAGTTTTGGTTGACGTCATTCTTAGCAACGGCTTGATTGACACAGGATTCGATCTGTTGGTCTGTTGCCTGGCACCGCTATGTCCTCAAATAATTAAAAGTGCCGGCTTTCTATCCCCCCTCCCCCCTGCGTTGAGTGTATTGGTCATGTATTTAAACCTAGATTAAAACATATATATGTCATGTGTTACCCGAACCAAAAGAGTACGAACCCTCACGTTTATTTGGAAAACAAGCCGAAGTGTTCCGTTCAAATATTGCATGAGGCTCACACCTGCTTGTATAATTTGGCAGACAGTTCCTGGCCCAACCGTCGCCCAACCTCGTTCCCTGGGTCTTTCTTTCCCCACCCCCTGGGAACGAGGTTGCATCCTGGCCTTGAATGAGTGTATATGTTTAGTGACATTTTGAGTGTCATCAGTTTAAGTTTACAGACATTTTACAAACCCTCAAAATTCTCTATCAATCGCAGAATTACAGACTTTATTCAGAGGTTTTATAAAGTCTGTAAATTATGGTCAATATTTCATATTCTGATATGTAAACATTTACTAACATTTCATTGACATTTTCTCTTTTAACAAAATAGCGAAAGTAAATAAAATATCTGTAAAAAAATAATTTACAGACATTTTGTTTAGACGAAAGAAAAGACCCAAATTTATTGTCTCATAAAATGTCTGTAAAATGTAGATTTACAGACATTTAAAAATGTCTGTAAAGGGTTCAGTTTTTCCAGTGAGAAACGCCCCTTACTCGCTGGAATTCTAGTTTATTATTATTCCCGTGCATCCGTTAGCTCATGGGGGTGTTTCTTATGCAAATCAGTTACTGGTTTTGTATAAAAGGATGTTTTTATCCAATTTATTCATCTCTTCGTTCATTCAGCCACCAGATCCGCTTGGCGCTTTTTTCTTTTTTCTAGGCATCGCTGCGCCTCGTCTTCTTCTTATTCCTTTATAGCGGACTAGTTCTACACGGGTTTCTACAGAAGCCTGCACAAATTTCTGTCATAGCGGCTATTGCTGGACCATTGCTGCACAAGTTCGGTTGAAGCTCTGGACGTTACTGTGCAAAACAACGTGGACACGAACGACGAATACTGTTCGTGCGGCTGCCGGCATGGTTCAGGTTTTTCGCTTCCCATTCTCGTTTTATCTCGTTTATATGTGTATAGTTTCAGGTTCTCGTTTTGGGTGGCGTTTCAGTTCAGTTTTATACAGTTTTCGGCAATTTTATTTTTCTGCGTCTGTGTGACGAAGTCTGTGTGACAACATTTTAGTTTATCGCGTCTGTGTGATGAAGTCTGTGTGACACATTTTAGTTTTCTGCTGTGTGACGAAGTCTGTGTGACACATTTTAGTTTTCTGCTGTGTGACGAAGTCTATGTGACACATTTTAGTTTTCTGCTGTGTGACCACAGGCAGCCCAGGCTCTGTAAGCGAATATTAAATATTCAATGTTGATGTTCATGGCGGCGATTTGAATATTTATAGCAAATGTATGAGAAACTCACGAAATACATTCTAAATACTATCTTTTCGAAGGAAACTAACTAAAACTGACTTACATTGTGCAAGTGTTTTGTTATTTTGATGTTTGGGTGTCATGGTGCCAGTTTAAAGCCATTTAGACGAGTTTTGCTTTTTCAGTTGACCGTCCATTATGAATAATTTAAAGGCCGGCGACAATTATGTGAGAACGGATCCAATGGTCCGCACTCGAAGCTCAATAAATTCCACAAAAATGTTCCAGTCTCCTCAAAATTACCTTCATTGCAGACGTCCATGCTCTTAGCTTCTGTTCGCTACCTCTAGGGTTCCAAGGTTGACTTTAATTGCTCGAGAAACGCTCGTGTTCGAGCTCTTGTCTTTAATATTTTATTTCGCGTTGTGCGTGTCCCCAACGTCTGAGACACCTCATTTGAAATTCAGCGACGTCGTGACCAAATTTACCTCGACCGTGGAGAGGCATGGTGCAATTGTTTCCTTGCAAAAAAACACCATGGGATGGTCCCTTCGGTCGTTTTATTTACCTTAGAATCTCGCGACTCTCTAGTTTCATTCTTTTTTTTTTCGTTGTCACAACTATCCTCAGTTGAACAATTTAAAGAGGTAGCGTTCAAATACACAGTGAAACTTCAAAAATTCCTCGTTGCGGTTCACATTCTCCGAAAAACCCAGAGTTTGGTCGGGATGTTTTACGTCAATTGGTTTGCATAAAACTGCACGTGCGGAGCTATTAAACGGCGTGCTTTTTTTGTGCCGTTTGAAATCGACCGCTTGAAGCGTTGTCTATGTTTACGGCGGTTTAATTTACAACTTACGTTGTAAAAACGTGTTGAAAGAGATTTTATGGATCATGTAGGGTTTATAATCACGAGCATAAACCCGCTTACTCCAAAACAAGCCGAAATCAGTCTTGAGTTTTGCTAAAAGTGGGCACAATGTAACTGCAACGAGGAATTTTTGAAGTTTCACTTTGTATTTGAACGCTGCCTTTAAATTGTTCAACTGACTGAGGATAGTTCTGACACCGAAAAAAAACTGAATGTAACTAGAGAGTCAGCGAGAGATTCCAAAGTTAAAAAAAAGAATTTTTAATCGACGTTGTATCCGATTGTTTTCCTTTCGTTTCCGGTCAAATCGACCGAAGGGACCATCCCATGGTGTTTTTTTTGCAAGGAAACAATTGCACCATGCCTCTCCACGGTCGAGGTAAATTTGGTCACGACGTCGCTGAATTTCAAATGAGGTGTCTCAGACATTGGGGACACGCACAACGCGAAAGAAAATATTAAAAGACAAGAGCTCGAACACGAGTGTTTCTCGAGCAATTAAAGTCAACCTTGGAACCCTAGAGGTAGCGAACAGAAGCTAAGAGCATGGACGCCTGCAATGAAGGTACGCAACTTTGAGGAGACTGGAGCATTTTTGTGGAATTTATTGAGCTTCGAGTGCGGACCATTGGATCCGTTCTCACATAATTGTCGCCGGCCTTTAAATTATTCATAATGGACGGTCAACTGAAAAAGCAAAACTCGTCTAAATGGCTTTAAACTGGCACCAGGAACACCCAAACATCAAAATAACAAAACACTTGCACAATGTAAGTCAGTTTTAGTTAGTTTCCTTCGAAAAGATAGCATTTAGAATGTATTTCGTGAGTTTCTCATACATTTGCTATAAATATTCAAATCGCCGCCATGAACATCAACATTGAATATTTAATATTCGCATACAGAGCCTGGGCTGCCTGTGGTGTGACGAAGTCTGTGTGACAACATTTTAAGTTTTCTGCTGTGTGACGAAGTCTGTGTGACACATTTTAGTTTTCTGCTGTGTGACGAAGTCTGTGTGACAACATTTTAGTTTATCGCGTCTGTGTGACGAAGTCTGTGTGACAACATTTTAGTTTTCTGCTGTGTGACGAAGTCTGTGTGACACATTTTAGTTTTCTGCGTCTGTGTGACGAAGTCTGTGTGACGAAGTCTGTGTGACAACATTTTAGTTTATCGCGTCTGTGTGACAACATTTTAGTTTTCTGCTGTGTGACGAAGTCTGTGACACATTTTAGTTTTCTGCGTCTGTGTGACA
This sequence comes from Desmophyllum pertusum, assembly GCA_029204205.1. Lineage (NCBI taxonomy): Eukaryota > Metazoa > Cnidaria > Anthozoa > Scleractinia > Caryophylliidae > Desmophyllum > Desmophyllum pertusum. The sequence continues at coordinate 1,516,460 of MU826358.1, forward strand.
ACATTTTAGTTTATCGCGTCTGTGTGACGAAGTCTGTGACACTTTGAGTCAGTTCACTTTCAGTTTGTGTGACAATTTTAGTCAATACTTGCACTCGTCTTTGTGCGTATTCGCACTCTAAAATGCTATGTACAGTGACTCTCACCCTGCTCGGTCACCCGCCATCTTGGAGATCAGCACCTTATCAGCTTCTGTCGATAAATTGGCTAATTTTCAACCAACCCCGTTACCAGGGTCTCTCTTCTTCCCGACAAAAGCGATTGATTCAATCGCTTTTGGCGGGAAGAAGAGAGACCCTGGGAACGAGGTTGATTTTCAACGTACACAGGATAACATCGGAAGCTAACACTATGTCCTTAGAGCTCAAGTAGGCAAAAGGTGTGTTGAACGCAACTGAATTCCAGTCGTATTCGATGTGAGGCGAGTACCAAGAAATATCCGTGCTTGTGCTTCGTGTATTCTTGTACTAAGGTATGCAATACAGGTTGTAAATTCTATGTAGGTGACTTGTGACCACTTGTGTCACTTGTATAGCCACTTGTGTTGCTACAGTTTTGACGTGTCAGTTTTAGGGAAGAAATATTAGTATTTATTTGAAGGTGCCCACTGCTGGCGTGAGTATCAATTTGTCTACATCACGCTTTTATAATAATTGGAAAATTTAAAAAATAAAAAAAAATTGGACAAAAATTGTCGTTACGCCGATTCTCGTTACGCCGTTACGCCGTTACGCGTTACGCCGTTACTCGGATTACTAACATCCCACTTCCAGTGAAAAAATCTCGCTAAAATGTTTCAAGTTTGACGTTCGAATTCGTAATCCGTCTCAATCTTCAAAAACTATATTGTTTGAAGAAGTTGTTGTGCTCAGTGCTCCGCGAGAAAGTGAAACTTTCTAGTTGAAATTAAAGTTGAAAAAAGAAAATTATACCGATTACCGTCGTAGTCGGAGTTTGGAAAGCTACAGCCTTTTTGATTTATCGCTACTAATTTTCTTTGGAGTTTTTTCTACTTTAGTAAACTTTGGCAGTTTCGATCAATTTGAACTTGTAATTTATATTAGTGCAGCCTGGTCGCACAAATTGTAAGATGATAAACAGCTCTTTGAAGGATCACGCTTTTTAATTCATGGATTATGTTGTGTCTATTATGAATTTTTGTTTTGCTTTGAGAAGCGTTGTCAGTATCACTTAAAGGATCACTATCACGAGTTACGCATGCTTTCGATCTCAAGTTTGAAAAAGTCTGGCAGACCTTTTCAAATCTGACTTGCGAAATTCAAAATGGCGTCGACAAGTGGAGGCATCCGTGGCGGTCGTAGAGAAAATTCCGGCCGTAGGAGGATGTTTACAACTATCAGCGAGAGGAAGAGAGAGTAGGAAAGAGCTCAAATAAAGAATATCTTTAGAGAATACAGTCTTTCAATCGTGGATTCAGGCCAAACACTTGGCAGGTTACGATAGTTGCAGTGACAGCGATTTGCTATCCTTCGAAGGTACGAACTTTTGCACTTACAGAACTTTGTGAAGAGGTTTCCTAAACGAGAATAACTCCATGTTGCAGGTTCTGATTTACATAATGATGATGAGATGCAAACATCATGCACATTATTTTCACTTACCGACGAATCCATCATGGCGGACTATAACAGCGTAGCCGATCCGAGAGCGGAAAATCGCGCATGCGCTACTCATGATAGTGTCCCTTTAAGATGGCTCGCCTTGAATGAATGAATGAATGAATGAATGAATGAATGAATGAATGAAATGAATGAATGAATGAATGAATGAATGAATGAATGAATGAATGAATGAATGAATGAATGAATGAATGAATGAATGAATAGCCCTTTTCACGGTTAACTTGCGATATTTGCATAACAATACACTTGCACATAGAAGCGAGGCAATTTTGGGCACAAGCTGCAAAACATCGTGTTTTTTTTAGCTCCTTCAACTCTTTTAGTAGCCTCCTCGCAGACGTTCTTTGGGCTCGTCACGCAATCTTTCCTCCCCCACTAACGTCTGCTGAAACGAGCGGCGGTTTGCGTAGACCAATCACAGCGCGCTTCTAAATCCTGGAAGCGCACTTTGGACCTTGAGAAATTTCGCACGAGCGACAGTACAAACAAAATGACGGATACAAGCGTAGCCTTTCAACAAGTGTGCGAGATATTTAAAATAGTCAATTTAAATCCGCATCAGCGAGAAGCTATAGTGTATTTCGTGGAGAAAAAGATGGATGTGTTTGTAAACCTACCGACTGGGTTCGGGAAATCGCTTATTTATCAAGCTTTGGATGCCGTTCGGTTTTCAACGTGACCGGAACGTACATTACGGGTCATATTGTTGTGGTCGTTTCTCCACTGGTGAATCTGATGAAAGACCAGGTGGAAAATCACAAGAAGCTCGGTATCCCTGCAAATCCTTAGAGCGACATATAAAACGTAAAACAGTCGGCAGACTGTCGCGCTGAGATATATATTTACCTAACATCGAGCTCCAGAGAAAGAAGGCTCGATCAAATTGATGCAAGAAATATAGCCTTCGCATCAGGCATATAACATCTCTCTCTAACAAATCTGGTAGCTTTGTAGAAGCTATAGTAGCCATCTCTGGACCAGGACTATTATATTAATACAGAACGGATTGTACAAATGTCACGAACCGTGGGAGTCGTGTTTGGCCTGTCAACTTTTTTATACCACGTCCGTTTCAGCGTAGTCGCTTAGTTCTAATTGCTCCTTTCTTGTAACTCTCCTTTATCTCCTCTTGAACTGATCGAAGATTTGGTTTAATTTTTTCAAATCGATGTAACCGCTTGTAACACTTGGTAAAGACGTCGAACCGGGGTCGCTTGACGAAAACACGCTTTAATCTATTTCCACGGCGCTTTCGATCAGGCCTGAAATGTCTACCAAACTATTGCCGAACACTCGTATTCTCGCAGTAGGGATTAAAGCAATACTCCAGAGAAAACAGCTGTTACAGACGATTTTTTTGGAGTTTCAGCCATACATGAAGCAAGGATTGATTCGCTTACAATACATGAATAAACTTTAAGGGAGCCTGTTCTAACGCAGCTTATGATTGGCTTTTTGTAAACAATTACTTAGCGCCGATTGGTTCTTAAGTAATTTTCACGTGATATCCAGCTGACCTTTACGAACAAAAGGAAAGGAATCTGCCGCTCGTTTCAGCAGACGTTAGTGGGGGAGAAAAGATTGCGTGACGAGCCCAAAGAACGTCTGCGAGGAGGCTACTCTTTTAGTGTAAAAACAGTTTTAAAATTTAGAAGAACTACAATTCTTTTAGTTTACGTTGTTTTTAGACAAAATTGTAAAACGACTTTTCTCTATTAACAAGAATTTTCGACGAAAATATAACCGGGCTTTTTTTATCAAGCAAGCAAGCCGTTTTACCTGCTTTCTTGCTTGAAATCTATCAGATTAGTCACGGCAGTCACGCTGAAGTCTGATGTTTGCGTATAGTGCCTACTGTCAATTTTCTTGCCTCTGAGCAGTCTTTGAAGATCATTCCTCAATATAAAGCCAAAGTTGAATAAGAGGAAAAAACACGACAACATAGGTACGAATCGGTGTTGAACCATCAATCGCAGACGTTCCGCGTTGCACCATCATCATTCGCAGCTATTCTAGTCACAGTTCGACAAATTGCGTGAGTCAAAATGTGATATTGTAACGTAATGGTTGTTATTTATAAATCTTCTGCATACAAGGAAGTGAATTGCTGCACCAACACGAAAAAGTAATGTATTTCACACTAAATAAACAGCAGAGTATTCATGTTCAAATCAAAAGTAATAGCTTGATATGAAATTTGACCTAACGGCGACCCTGGTTTATCACAGACGTTGCGAAATCTCTTCAAGTCACAGTTAGACGTGACTCATGTGACCCCATGACGTAATCGTCCTTATTTATAAATCTGCATTTCTCAGCAAGTTTCTGTTTTTCTCAGAAAATATACGGAAAAGATATGTATTTCACACAAAATGACAATTATTTAACAGGACAATATTCATAAAATATCATTTAGGCAAAGGATGACCCTGGCGAAATCTAACGTAGCCTTGATAAAAAATTGATCTAATGGCGCTTCCAGTGTATGTGATGTACGTACGCACCTCACAGACAATCTCTTCAAGTCACGATTCGACGTGACCCTATGACGTAATCGTCCAAATATAAATCTGCACGTCTCAGCAAGTTTCTGTTTACATAAATCTGCGAGTCTGGGCAAGTTTCTGTTTTCCTTTTCGGAAAAGAAATGTATTTCACACAAAACAAACAGGACAATATTATGACCCTGGCGAAATGTAACGTAGCCTTGATAAAAAATTTGATCTAATGGCGCTTCTAGTGTATGTGATGTACGTACGCACCTCACAGACAATCTCTTCAAGTCACGATTCGACGTGACCCTATGACGTAATCGTCCAAATATAAATCTGCACGTCTCAGCAAGTTTCTGTTTACATAAATCTGCGAGTCTGGGCAAGTTTCTGTTTTCCTTTACGGAAAAGAAATGTATTTCACACAAAACAAACAGGACAATATTATGACCCTGGCGAAATGTAACGTAGCCTTGATAAAAAAAAATTGATCTAATGGCGTTCCTAGTGTGTCCACCTAGTAGTGAGTACAATGATTTAATATTTTGACGAGTCAAACTCACCGACGTTGCGAAATCTGTACGCCGCTCCGATGTGTTTACGCGGTCCTAAATTAATATTTATTTGGACCAGTCCAACTTTCACATAGGCTCGATTTCCGCCGCTCTCTCGAGTCCGGGCTTCGTTCTTCCCCGAGAAAATCTTTCACAAGGCGAATACATTCATATATATTCATACTCACCCCTAGCTCTCCTCCTAGCACTTTGGCGGAGTAGAGGTATAAGAGATTCACGACAAAAAAAAAAAACAGAAATTATTTTATTAACCGGGCTGGGCCCCAGGCCCACGCCCGGTTAATAAAGAGTAGACTCGCATAAGCAACAGGGACTGATCGGGTTACGATCTTTATGGCAAACTTTAACTAAAATAGTTGCATATTTAGTTCTTCTCCGTTTTAAAACTATTTTTATGCTAACATAGTTTAAGGAGCTCAAGAAAATCACGATGTTTTACAGCTTGTGCCCGAAATTGCCTCGCTTCTATGTTTAGCTGTATTGTTATGCAAATATTTCAGGTTAACCGTGAAAAGGGCTATTGTCCAAAAAAGTAGGTTTAACTGGCATCGGTATTACCATAGCAACGCAGCGATGATGTCATGTATTTTACATATCACCAATTTTCTCGACATCTAGACCTAAACTTTTAAAACGACGTAATGTTCCTTGTAACCCATTTTCAAAAAATCATATGAGAGCAGTTTGAAAAAAATTGGGTTGAAAATTTTCTTTAAAAAGATTAAATATATATTCACCATTCGTTCTGTTTAATCGTCGATAACAATGTTTTCTGGACTGATTGAGTCGATGTTTTCTCAGGACAATTAAGGCAGCTAAACATAGAAGCGAGGCAATTTCGGGCACAAGCTGTAAAACATCGTGATTTTCTTGAGCTCCTTAAACTATGTTAGCATAAACGTTAGCGGGTGGTCTATCTTCTGAGGCTTTAGCCCTAACAACCTAAAACTGTGGCAGACTAATAAGTTTGTAAATATCGTCATACTGACACGGATGACGTATGCAAATTAAGTCACGTGACCTGTTACGGCCACAAAATTCGAAAAACCTCTTTGAACAAAAATGGCAACAGTTTTATACCAACCGACATTTACTTTTACTGCTACCAGATAAATCAAAATGGTAAAAACAAAAGATCTGTGCTTGGCCTTTGTTAAATTTTTCAATAATTTTGAAAATAAATTAAACGGCATTTTGTACTAGTGCCCAGTCCCCCTATAAAAGTAATTTGCTATTTAATACTTTTAATTCAAATTATCTTAAAATGTCCAAGCACAGAAATGAATTTGATGTATCTAATAGTCTTAACATCATAAAGCTAGCAGGAGCCTCCAGAATATATTTAAAAGTGTTGCCGTTTTGCTAAAAATAATTTTGAGCTAAAAATAACCCTGACAGGTCACGTGACAATATATGACCCTAAACAACATTTAAGGTTTCATAACTTATTGCTGTTAATGATGTCCCAAGGTTATTCCGTTTTATCTAAAATGCTTAAAAAGTTAGACCACCCCCTCACTTTTTTATGACACAGATTTAGGCCCATGCCTTAATTCACCTGAGTTTACCACATGTCATATAATACCTGCGTGTGGCACATAGGGCTGCCTTTCTATGAGAGTTTCATCCATATCTGCTTCATTCGGTTATACAGTTGAACCTCTCCACAACGGCCACCCTGGTGCAGAATTATCTGGCCGTTGTAGAGAGGTGGCCGTTGTAGGGAGGTTTCAACAAGAGTAAAGTGTATGGATTGGCGCACGGTCGGGACGAAAAATCCTGGCTGTTGTAGAGAGGTGACAATTATATAGAGAGGTGGCCGTTAGTGGAGGTTCGACTGTAGTTAAAGTAGTCATGAGTAATGCCTACAGGATGCTCATTTGGTCTCATGTTACTCAATTCAACATAGTGACGACTTTGGTACAGAAGCTTTCATTAAAACGTTGGTCAATGAATTGTGTTTACAAATCTTTTGATCTGAAGTTCAAGATATTTTAAACAGCCTCTGTAATTTTCATGTCAATTCTTACTAAAACACCACAGTTGGCTAGTACCCTTATTACAATTTGTTTTTCTTCACCTCCCGCCTCGAATAGCCTGAGCCCTGCTAATTTGCGGGAGGTGAAAATCTATGTACTTTAACCCAAGACTTAATAAAGCTTGTTGTTATTGTTGTTGTTCTTGCGGTGTATGTCAAACCAGGAACACACCCGGAACACCAAAAATATACAAATACAAATAAAAGTTTAAAAAGTGAATTTTAAAATTCAATAATATGGTCACAATGGAAACATCAAGTTTCGTTGACAACGAACTGCATACCAAATTGTTTCCAGATAAATTTCAGGTAAAGTCGGCCAGTTTCGTGGCTTTGCTTTAATATAAAAAAGTCATAAACGTTTACATTAAAATCTCTTAGTCAAATGCATTTTAACTTGCTTTAACTCGTCATTTTAAACATAAAATGATTATTAAAAACTTTAAAAAACGTTCTCTGGCTATATACAATTAAAATATTTCGAGCTTTCGGCTGTCAGACTACAGCCTTCGATGGATAATTTGAATTGGAAAAGACATGACTACTAAAATATATACAAAAATAGGTGAGACTAAAAATAAAAAAAGAATAATACAAAGGAAAAATAAGTGAAAATGAACTAATTGTTCTTTTGCAAAGAATAGTGTATTGATTAGGAAGCGGCCTAGAGTTATTGTCTGCGTGACTAATTAAAGCAGTGTGCCAAGATTCTAAAGTTTTTCGGACACGAAAGGAACCCTTGTCGATCACTTGAGAATTTTCAAAGTCAATAGAGTGATATGATGACCAAGCATGTTTGGCAATGTTTGAGCCTCCTGCGTAAGATTTTACATTCCGCACATGTTCTTTCTTTCTTGTTTCGAAGCATCTTCCAGTCTCACTCACATAACTCCACGGACATTCAGAACAAGGTATTTTGTAGACCACGTTAGGTTGAATTTCACTGATAGGGGGTCGGAATTTTGGAGAGGAAAACTCTTGTTGCAAGGTCTTGATTGGCTTGTTGGTAACTATGATGTCTTGTTTTTTAAGAAGTCTAGTTAAAGGTTGAGTGATCCCATTGATAAAAGGGAGGACGGCACAATTACGAGGATCGGAAGGTGTGGCCCATTTGAAAAACATGCAAACTAGTTCCTCAGGTGTTGGAATAGGGCTTGTACGCTGTGTAGAAGATTTCTTCTTTAGAATATTGGAGATGATGTGTGGGGGATAATTGTTAGACTCGTAAGGCAACGGTGACATGGTTAAGTTCAGCATTTTCTCCTTGTTCCGTGCTAGCTCGGGAGTTTTTTTGCGCGATGTAGTCACGTCTTTTTCAATTCAAATTATCCATCGAAGGCTGTAGTCTGACAGCTGAAAGCTCGAAATATTTTAATTGTATATAGCCAGAGAACGTTTTTTTAAGTTTTTAATATGTTTTATCTGGCTACGGTTCTTTAATTTATAAAAGGATTAATTGAGTGTTTGTTGTTCTGTGTTACAGCTCGGTCTCGCATCCTGGCGTGTAAGAAGATCTTGAAAACTGGATTATGGAACAGTTGGCCACACAGCACCGTACTTTGCTGTTTCATCTACAGGACCTACGACAAAGAGGATGGTCAGGATCTGATTTTTCAGCACATTTACCAAAACGAAGCTGGTAGAGAGCACCCAGAACCCCAGATGCTCAAGGACAGAGCTTTTCTTTCCAATTTTAAGGCTGAAAATGCGGCCTATGATATTATTTTGGTGCTGAACTACTCTCCGTGTCATTTACGCGCAGACAAGCTTATTGGTTTTTATAAAGAATACAAAACTCTATATTCAATAAACAGCTTCGAAATTCGATTTTCTCAATTGTACATAACGTATAGTAGTCCATCGGAGGAAGTGAAGGAAAGAAACAAAAAGGTCTTAAGGATATGCTCCTGGCAGGAATAACACTGGAAACCATGACTGATAAACACTGGTTTGACTTGTTTTCGTGGACTGCTTTCGGTGTTAACCCAGATAGCTGCAGGATCAGAGACAACATGATGGAAGGAGAACTGAACACATTGAAGAAGGAAGCAGCAGAAGTAGTAGCAGCAGAAGCAGAAGCAGCAAAAGCAGCAGCAGCAGGAGAAGCAGCAGTAGCAGCAAAAGCAACAGTAGCAGCAGCAGAAGCAGCAGTAGCAGCAGTAGCAGCAGCAGAAGCAGCAGTAGCAGCAGTAGCAGCAGCAGAAGCAGCAAAAGCAGTAGCAGCAAAAGCAGCAGTAGCGGCAGAAGCGGCAGCAGTAGCAGCAGCAGCAGCAGTAGCAGTAGCAGCAGCAACAACAGCAGCAGCAAAACCAGCAGAAGCAGGAGCAGAAGCAGAAGCAAAAGCAGAAGCAGAAAAAAAAGCGACAGAAAAAGCCGCAGAAGTAGAAACAAAAGAAGCAGCAAAAGAAACAACAAACAAGACGAAGAAGAACAAGAAGAAGAAGAATGAGAAAGAAAAATAGGAGCAGCAGCAACAACAACACAAGCGATGCGCGGCAGAGGCAAGTGCAACCGTCGTGATCTGTAACAGTAGACTTAATAAAGGGAAACTGTCTTTATTTTTAGTAGTATTTTGGGAAGCTCAGAAACATATCTAGATGATGGGAAGCTGACCAATAATGGTTTGATTCTGTAGAATAAAAAAATATAACACTCGAAAAATGACAGGAACCCATTAGGAAATGAGGATGACTCACTAACGACAGCAATGGATTGCAATATATATGGATTTTTGAAAAAGTGACAGGCTGTCTTCAAAGTTTTAAGTTTGGCTCAGAAATCTTTGAAATTTTGCAAAAAAATGTTTTTTCAGCATGGAATTTCTTCAAGAAACTGCTTTTAATCATTTAGTTAGAGTTTATTAAGTTCTTATTCCATAGATTTAGGAACCATTTCGTGCTGTTTTAACAGTTTTGAGGAAATACTCGGGGACAGTCCCTCTAGCAAGAAAAGCCGACCCACAGCAGTAGCACAGTCAAGGGTACCAAGCTACGAACCCAGAGGGGGGGGGGGGGGGGCATAAAGTAAAATCAAAGCAAGGATAGGGGAGGCTCAAGGTAAAATAAGTCACTCAAGAGAGGGGGGCTTAACATTTTATTTCAAGTACATATTACATTGGTGAATCCATACCTATTTATAAGATGGGAACCGAAAACTTTTCCGGCCCTTTGGGCCTTCAACGGACCTGAAAATAACACACATGCTCTTTTCCTTCTGCTATGGTTCTGTTGAACATTGCTACGGAGGTGATGTTTGTTCCAGACGCGGATGTTCAACAATTAAACATGTAGTGCGGAAACTCTTCTTTCTGTTATAAGATTTTAATCCACAGGTGCGTGTAGAGAAAATGTAGGGTACTTGTATAAAGGTGTGTGTATACTGTGACGGGGGGGGGGGGGGGGGGGTCGTACATAATTTCTGACTGATTAGAGGGGAAAATAACTAAATTCACTCCTTTAGGAGGGGGTATTACCTAATATTTGGCTAGATGAAGCCCATTTTCCAACACCCCATCCTGATAATTATTGCACAGTCATAGCGGCATACTAAATACTGTAATTTTCTAAAAATTCGTTTGGTAATAACTCGGTTATGAAAAACGCTACAAAGCTATAATTTGGACAAAATTAACGTTTATTTCTGCCTGCTCTTTGACCTGTTAATTTTCTGGTGTTGTTCATGAAAGCAAACAGTTTTTGTAATGTTGATGAAAACCACCAATTGCCTGCAGAAAATGTCGGGAAAAATATTTCCTGGTAACAGAGGGCGCCCATGCATGTACCCTGTCTATGACAGCGTCGAGTCAAAAATCCATATCCTATTGGGCGGCTCTCTACTACGCAGAGGCTCATGCTCATATTGGGTTTCGGAGTGGAGAGAATCCGCTGAGCGAAGTGAGTGCAGGCGCAGGCCCTTATGAACCTGTGCGGAGGAGAGAGATTGGGCGGCACATCCCCGTATAAGCTATATATAGGACTACCCCCGAGGGTATTGACAGCCGTTAGTTCCCTGTTTGCCACACAGTGACAGTGCAGAGCATCATTCAACTTTGTTTACGCGTCCGTTACCAAATCCTTCATTGTAGCAGCGAGTGAAATGACAGCAGGTGTACCGTGGCTTATTATATTAAAGCAGATATTTTTTATCGTCATGAAATTTACGCAACTCGGATTTTTATTGTAAAAATATCAGAGCAACGTTTTTTAATAAGATATGCACAACTCGGATCTTGGTGTAAGATCCGAGTAAGTTCTTCAAAAGTATTTACATGGCGGAATTTTTCTGCCGAAACACCAGGTTAAAATATGATCGATAGACAACGCTTGTTTTTTTTTTCTTGAAACGGGAACAAAGAATCTGCTATCTAAGTTTGTATTGTATTGTATTGTATCTAAACATGCATGGGATTCGAATAACGCATCACCTGTTTTATCGAATGAGTCAATTTTTTATGCTCGTATTTCAATTCCTTGGAACCTTCAATGTAGTATATTTTTTATCTCAATATTTATCAGTGCAGGAATATCTGATTTAGCATACATATAGCTACCGTAGTTTAAACGAAGTCCTGACTACTTTTAATTAACGGCTTTTGATCCGGCGATCTTCATATCAATTAGTTAAGATCCTGAAAAGGAATTATTAACTTGGCTTGACATTGAGGGACGCGCGTTTTTCCAAACAGTGTTATGACGACAATAACCCTGAGATTAACACCTGTTTTTATGGTATAATTTACTTGGGATAGTTCAAGACTTGCGCTGTTTTTCTTGTCAATCGTGTCGCGGCGATTTATTGGAGATTCATCCGCTTGCAAATGGAAAAGAAGGCAGCAGGTAATAACTCTTTTATTTTAGTTTACTCATGATACCAGTTGGAATAAAAGTAGGACGAATCTTGCATGGTATTTGCGCGTCCGGCGTACGACACTTTGAGTAGTGACATCATTCTTACTGAACCCAGTGAAATACACTACGTTCCAGCACTTCCAGTGAAAAAATCTCGCTAAAATGTTTCAAGTTTGACGTTCGTAATCCGTCTCAATCTTCAAAAACTATGTAGTTTGAAGAAGTTGTTGTGCTGCTTCCGCGAGAAAGCCTCAAACTTTCTAGTTGAAAGTTGGAAAAAGAAAATTATACCGATTACCGTCGTAGCCGGAGTTTAGAAAGCTACAGCCTTTTTGATTTATCGCTACTAATTTTCTTTGGAGTTTTTTCTACTTTAGTAAGCTTTGACAGTTTCGATCAATTTGAACTGGTAATTTATATTTAGTGCAGATCGCACAAATTGTAAGATAAACAGCTCTTTGAAGGGTCACGCTTTTTAATTTACGGATTATATTGTATCTTATTATGAATTTTTGTTTTGCTTTGAGAAGCGTCCTTTGTATGTCAGTATCACTTAAGATGGCTCGAATGAATTTTGTAAAAAGGTAGGTTTAACTGGCAATGGTGTTACCATAGCAACGCAGTGATGACGTCATGTATTTTACACATCACCAATTTTTTCGACATCTAGACCGTAAACAATGTTCCTTGCAACCCATTTTCAAAAAATTATATGAGATCGTTTTGGGAAAAAAATTGGGTTGAAAATTTTCCTTTAAAAAGATTAAGACGGATTCCGCTCAACGTTCGAGCAATAAGTGCAAAAAAGTTACCAAAAAAATACTCATAGCACGGTAACATTTTGAACACGGTTAAGAAGAAATTATCGATAAATTAGCTCCCAAGCTGACCCCGCGAGAGAAGTCATTATATATTTTAATTAAAAAGACGCTTCATGTCAGTTCAAAACAAAATGGCGTGCGTTTTTATAATTTTTTACGAGGTTTGACATTAATTTTCTCGAGAATGTTTGAGAATTTAATTGCGGGGTCACTTGGAGAAGTGAATTAAAGTGATATGTTTCAAATAGTATTCAAAATGTTACCTTGCTATGAGTACTTTTTTAGTAATTAATTTTTTGCACTTATTGCTCGAGCGTTAACGGAATCCGTCTTAATTATTCACCATACATTCTGTTTATTCGTCGATATAACAATGTTTTCTGGACTGACTGAGTCAATATTTTTACCACATGTTATACCTGTGGCATAGCACTGCTTTCGACAAGAGTTTCATCCAATTTGCCTTATTCGATTAGAAATGTCAGGTCATGAGTAATGCCTGCAGGATGCTCAGTCATTTTACTCAACACAGTGAAGACTTTGTTACAGAAGCTGTCATTAAAAAAACTAGCTAGTCGATTTTTTTTAGAAATCTTACGTTCAACATATTTTAAACAGTCTCTATAATTTTCAAGTGAATTGAAACATTTTAAGTACGCGGAATTATGGGTGTATGTAAAACAAGGAACACACCCGGAATACCGGAATACCGGAACACCAAAAATATACAAATAAAATTAAAGTGTTAAAAACTGGTATTTTAAAAGTCAATGATATGGTTGCCATGGAAACATCAAGTTTCATTGACAACGACCTGCATACAAAATTTTTCGAGATAAATTTCAGGTAAATTCGGAAAGTTTAGTGGCTTTGCGTTAATTAATATTTAAAAAAGGTACAGACGTTTAAAATATTTTGTCAAATGAATTTTCATTTTAACTTGCTTTAATAACTTCATTTTAAACATAAAAGGATTAATTGAGTGTTTGTTGTTCTGTGTTTCAGCTTGGTCTCGCATCCAGGCGTGTTGGAAAATATTGATAACTGGAAGAAACGCGCCGAATAGTTGGCCACTCAGCACCGCACTTTGCTGTTTCATCTACAACTACGACAAAGACGATGGTCAGTATCTGATTTTTCAGCAAATTTACCGAAACGGAGATGGTGAGCACGCAGAACAAAAGATGCTCAAGGACGAAGCTTTTCTTTCCAATTTTAACAATGAAAATGCGGTCTGCTATGATATTATTCTGGTGCTGAACTACTCTCCGTGTGCTTCTTGCGCAGGCAAGCTAAAAGATTTTTATGAAAATTACGGACATTCTATAAACAGCTTCAACATCCGGTTTTCTCAATTGTACTACGAGAATATTAAAGCAAACATAAAAGGTCTTAAGGATATGTTCCTGGCTGGAATAAAACTGGAAACTATGACTGATAAACACTGGTTTGACTTGTTTTCGTGGACTGTTTTCGGTGTTAACCCAGATAGCTGCAGGGACAGAGACAACGACATGGAAGGAAAACTGAACACATTGAAGAAGGAAGCAGCAGAATCAGCAGTAGCAGCAGCAGCAGCAAAAACAGCAGAGAAAACAGCAGCAGCAGAGGCAGCAGCAGCACCAGAAGCAGCAGTAGCAGCAGCAGTAGCACTGGCAGCAGCAGAAGCAGAAGCAGCAGTAGTAGCAGAAGCAGCAGTAGCAGCAGCAGAAGCAGCAGCAAAAGTAGCAACAAAAGCAGCAGGAGAAGTAGCAGCAGCGGCAGTAGCAGCAGCAGCAGCAACAGCAAAAACAGCAGCAAAAAAAGCAGTAGCAGCAGCAGCAGTAGCAGCAGCAGCAGAAGCAACAGCAGCAGCAGCAGCAGCAGCAGCAGAACCAGCGGTAGCAGCAGCAGCAGCAGTAGAACCAGCAGAAGCAGGAGCAGAAGCAGAAGTGGAAGCAGCAGAACCAGCAGACGTAGCAGCAGAAGCAGAAGTAAAAGCAGAAGCAGAAAAAAAAGCAAAAGCAACAGAAGACTTGGGGGAAGGAGCAAAGAAATTTAAAAAGCAGCGTTCAAGCAAAGCGAGCAAAGAAAAAAAGGGTCAAGGAGCGACAAAAGAAGCGACAGAAAAAGCCGCAAAAGTAGAAGAAGACAAGAAGAACAAGAACAAGAAGAAGCCGGAAGAATGAGAAAGAGAAATAGGAACAACACAAACGCGGCAGAGGCAAGTGCAACCGTCGTGATCTGCAACAGTAGGATTAATTAAAGGGAAACTGTCCTTCTTTTTAGTAGGATTTTTGGAAGCTCAGAAACATATCTAGATCATAGGAAGTTGAACAATAATTGTTTTATTCTGTAGAATAGTACTCGAAAAATGACAGGGAGCCATTAGGAAGTGAGGATAGCAGCGACAGCGAGGATGGAAATGGATTAAGTTTAGCTTTTTTACAGGTGGATTATAATTACTAAATTTCTGACCATTCTTTTTAGCCCCTATGGTTATTTTGGGCAGGCCGTACCCTCTACTTCTTTAAATATCAATTGTAATTATTCCTGTCCTTTCTGGGTGCAAATAAATGGTTGTTGTTGTTGTTGTTGTTGTTGTTGTTGTTGATTACAATATGGATTTTTGAAAAGTGACAGGCTGTCTTCAAAGTTTTAAGTTTGGCTCAGAAATCTTGTCGCAGTATGAAATTTCTTCAAGAATCATTTAGTTAGAGTTTATTAAGTTTTTATTCCATAGATTTACATGTAGGGACCATTTCGTGCAGTTATAACAGTTTTGAGCAAATACTCGGGGACAGTCCCTCTAGCAAGAAAGCCGACCCGCAGCAGTAGCACAGTCAAGGGTACCAAGCTACGAACTTGATAGAGTAGTTCTGTAGTTCAGTACAAATATAATCTGCTAAACAATCTTTTGTGGCTTAAGGTCCATTACTCTGCGAGCAGACGGTTCCCTCCGATCTTCCTAGGATCTCCTAGGACTGCTCGCAGAGTACCTACGCAGCCGTTATTTGGCTCGTCTCGGAACGCTTCTCCTCTGTTGGAGAGCGTTGCGAGACGAGCCCGTCCCATAAGATAAGTGAACGATTCTGTCCTGCATACTCGTTCCTTCCATTCACTCCTTAGCTAGTAACGCTTATAAGTTTAGCTTTTTTACTGGTGGATTATAATTACTAAACAAGTGACAGTCGATGTGATCATTTATTACCTCGCGCCTGTAATTTAATTTAACTTAGCACTCACACTTGCAGTGATGGGACACCCTTAAATAAATAAATAAATAAATAAATAAATAAATAAATAAATAAATAAATAAATAAATAAATAATAATGAATGAATGAATGAATTAATTAATTAATTAATTAATTAATTAATTAATTAATTAATACCGGTAAATAAATAAAAGAATGAATAAATAAATGAATAATCTCTGAAAAAGTTTCTTTTTTTGCGACGAAATTAAGACCCGACCACCCCTCCCCTCAAACGGGTAATTTACGCGCTTTTACCTGGGTACTACTGAGTGAGCATGTGCTTGAAAACAACATGGCGGCCGCGTTGATATTATTCGTCGAGTGCAATCTTGTGTATATTTACGATCTTATCTTACAAAGCCCTCTGTTACATGTGGAGCGAGATGCGACTACAAGCTAGGCCTATGTAAAAGGGATTTTCACGATGGAAGAAAGTGGCCTCGCCGAAGTTTATCAACCACACAGCAGATAGACCACGACGAAAAAGAACGAAGAATCATGGTCGTGTTACGAAAGAAACAAGGTGAACTAGTACCACAACTGCAGGAGGAAGACCTGCTACAGTGCTGCTAGATTACTTTTCTGCATATGGAGAAATTGAAGACGTGATATGGGCTCTAATAATATACATACAACAATTTCCGCATTCTGATTGGCTGAGAACATGTTAATTTATCCCAAATTGACAGTGCAAAAGTTGAAATTGACAGTGCAAAAGTTGAAATTGATAGTGCAAAAGTTGAAATTTACAGTGCAGAAAGTTGAAATTACGCATGAATTACGGCAGCGACAGGCCTGAATAACGTATGCGCATGTGCGGGATTTCGTGACAGCAATAGCAAATTTTTGGCGCGAACGTGTTGTTGTGTGGTTTTGAAACACGACGGCAAGGAGAGACAAATGTCTTTTATTTCCGCTCCAAAACGGGAATATTTCCTTTTCCTACTTCGCAAATAATAATTTGAACACACACGAGTTTACATCGAAGATTTTTCGCCATGAAATGCCGTGGAATACGAGAAAACATGAGTATATCATTACTGCTTCGTTTCTGCATTGTCGCGGACTCTGACATCGTGGGGCACTTCGTGGCTATTTTTCAGCGAGTGTTCAGAAAAAAAACCCTGGTGTCAAAAGATATGTTTTCACTCAGTAACAGGCGGATCCACTGCAAGATTTTAAAGCTTAACTTTACAGGCAAACTCTTATCCTAGGCGAAAACCTGTGCAGTGTTTCGTATTTTTGAAAATTCCGCCATTTTACCTATGTTGTTGCTATGGTTTCCTGGCAATCGCTTGGGGCATGCGCAGACGTTATTCAGCCCTGTCTACGGCAGCTTGATTCGGCCAAACAAAATGGCGGACAAAAGTGAGACAAAATTCAAACTATAAAGCAGAATTATAATACAAAGACGTGCAAACAATGCAAAATACAGAAATAACAGATTATCAACAAAGTGCAGAAGACGAGGGATAAACACAAAAGCTGCGAGGACAAACGAAAACATGAGCGTGGACGGCGTGCAAACAAAATCTTCGTCGGGAAATACAAGTTTTTAAATTGTTCTCCAAAGCGAAGCGATAAGAAGGGCGAAGCAGATAGCCTATACAAACCGGAAACTTAGGGATGAAAGGTTCAATCATTCTGCTTTTTTGCAAACGAAAAAGCTTAGAGACTTCTGCAGTTGCTGAAAGAAATTTAAGAAAAGCTCGTTGAATATCAAAAGGTTGAAAGGCAAATCTAACCTGTGCATCGTCCAGTGAAGATACTAAACTCAGACAGAAACATGGAGTTGTACATGGATGTCCTCCTCTGCTGACGTTTGGTGGCTTTTAAGCTCAATATTTTGTAATTCTGGTTTGAGCATCATGTGCTGAAGGTCGCTCAAAAAAAGCGGTGAAGCTTGAAGTGTTTTCTGCTCGGCGTACTGTTCGGCGTAGATAAACACGGCACGGAGTTCGTGGAATTTCTCAAACCCACCGTAAAACAGTTAACTTATAGAGCCTAAAGCGGCAACAAAACCTTGGGAATTTTCATCTTTTGCATGTAAATTCTGGTTTTAAATTCGACGAGGATTGAAGATGTGATGGATTCGTGAAAGCTTTTCATGCAGCTCTTGCAGAGAGTGCATGGAAATTCACGCATGAATTAACACGTCAAATTTTCAGCCAATAAAGTTGCAGGAGCGGGACGTTCCATTTTTAAACCGAACCCCCCCTATGGATGAGTCAGATTCCTACAGCCCCAATATTTTGTCGGAATCCTTTGAAAAATCTTTCCTACCCCCCCTAATTTCTTGTCGGTTTCTTTGAAAAAAGATTCATACTAGTCTTACTCCAACGAACCTCATCCATAGGGGGGGTTCGGATTAAAAATGGAACGTCCCAGCTTGACATTAGAATGTGGTCACGAAATTCAGCGTGACAGAAATTGTTGGATGTATATTATTAACAAGTAATCACATGATTTTTCTCGTGCAATTTTGGAATAAATAAGCACTCGTAAATTTTTCAAAGACAACAAATTTAGTTAGTCTTTGAAAAATTTACTTGTGCTCATTTATTCCAAATTGCACTCGAAATCATGTGATTACTGGTACGAACTAATATTAGACATGTTGGCTCTCAACCGAGATTTCGTTTTCACGGCCATTATCACCAGCGCGTTCAAGGCCGCGGTGAAAGGAAATGTGACGATGTTGATGATTATGAGAGAGATAAGAACGGCTTTAGCTTCAGTGGCAGAATGCGGCAGCCTTCCTCCCATTGAAACGTAGATCTCGCATCCAGGCGGTATCATCTCGTGGCTTGCCTGACTTGCGTTCATCGCTTCGCCTTTTTGGTTCTTCTTGCGTCTTCTCGGACCTCTCCAGTGAACTGACGAATTTAGTGAACGTTTTTCTTCCCTGTCTTGTTGAAAATGACTTATAATAATGTGGTTTCCTTGTTAATAAACTCTTTTTGACCTTGTATTTTCCAGTTATTTGTTCGTGTTTCTATAAGTATATCGATTTATGCATCTACCTTTTAGCAGCATTTCATCATTCAATTTATACAATGCACATGGTAAATAATTTTCTTCAATAAGTGCAAGCTCTATGTAAGTCTTTTCATTTTTATGTACCGTATCCGTCGCATCACTTCAGTTGTTCAAGTGCGGTAATGGTCTCACAAGGAATGACTCAGGATTCAAAATCAAAACTCATTTTTTACCAATCAATGAAACGTTACACAAGCAGGCACAAGTGAGTCTTCACGGTGATAATTTTAAAGAGAAAACAAATTTCTTTCTGCGTTTATAACACATATTATATCAATCCACACTCAAGTTAAACTGCGTAAACTGTTTTTTTGGTGCCATGAATTAGCCATTCCCGAGTTGTCTTTACCTCTGTTTATAGTCATACTCGAGGATTCCTCGCTGCTTTCAGTTCCTTTTCTTTTCAGGAACTGACGAAGCTTTTCTCGAATGCTCATTGCGCTCGGGATGACAAAACACACTATAAAAGGCGATCACATCTTTAAATTTCGATTTACGATTTCAGATATAAATGGCAGCACGCGCGACGGCTAGAAAAATATTCGCAATGACATCTGATCCGCTGATCATTGGCCGCGCGACCATGGGGACGAGAACTAAAATAACTTTCACAGCATGGCGGGAAGCTTAAAATAGATTGAAAAAGACTATCAT
Source organism: Desmophyllum pertusum (assembly GCA_029204205.1). NCBI lineage: Eukaryota > Metazoa > Cnidaria > Anthozoa > Scleractinia > Caryophylliidae > Desmophyllum > Desmophyllum pertusum. Next base: position 1,535,805 of record MU826358.1, read on the forward strand.
GGGGCATGGGGATGTGTTCTCTTAGATCATAGTCTCTTGTGTGAAACCATTAAAATGAAAATGAGTTTAATTGCCCTATTTTGCACCGGGACTGGTTTTGAGAGAGGACTGGGGAGAAAGGCTACTCGCGATCGGAAAAAAACTTATTATAAGTTGCCACTTTTTCGACAGCTGCTCTCAAAACTTGTTTTTCCAACATTTTTACGTCAACAGTCGATAATTAGACTTGCCGCAAGTTGACTTCTTTGAGCGACGAAGTCGCGAAAGTGCGCGACGAAGTCGCGAGACGACGGCCGGGATTAACAAGAACAAATAAGCGGGAAGGCGGGATCTGATAAACCTATTGTGGACCCTCGGGAATCCTTCTCTTAGATCATCCACTACTGGAACAGTACAGTCAAACTCGCTTTACCGAGACTTACTAATTGAAGTATTTGATGTTCAGAAGAATTACTTTCTGACAGGAGCATATTCTCCTGCTTTTAGCCATAAACCACTGACTACTAAACCCAGCCCTTAGTTTGGGGTGTTCTGGGATGCTGGGTGTTCCTGGTTTCAGTAAAAGAAGATCGACCGGTCCACAGAGACGTACATGCGAGAAAAAATTGTAAATTGTAATTATATCATCTGGACATGAATTAGAAAAGGACAAATTGACAGTGATCTAGGCTTTGTTTTCATCTGACGTCATCAAAATTCTAAAATCTAAACTGTCAATCCTACAAAGCTATTATTTTATATATTCTAGTCATGAAAATCATTAATCCCTATGCGAAGTTTGGTATTGATCCAGTGCTTCGTTTTGGAATTAGAGCATTTTGAAATTTGTGAAGTCCCGGATGAACGTGTTTCTGAACTGTCACAAAAACGGATATTTTTATGACATTTTTAAATTTTAGACGTGATGATAATTTAGAAGTGATGTCTAAACAGATTTGAAGTGAAAGCTAATGATATTGACGGTAGAATCTACTCTACTTCTTATGCAATTTTATGGCGGCCATATGAGGGGCACAAACATGGCGGCGGCATACTAAATACCGTCATTTTCTAAAAATTCGTTTGGTAATAACTCGGTTATGAAAAACGCTACAAAGCTCAGTCCAGTATAATTTGGACAAAACGTTTATTTCTGCCCGCTCTTTGACCTGTTGATTTTCTGGTGTTGTCCATGAAAGCAAACAGTTTTTGTAATGTTGATGAAAACCACCAATTGCCTGCAGAAAATGTCGGGAAAAATATTTCCTGGTAACCGAGGGCGCCCATGCATGTACCCTGTCTATGACAGCGTCGAGTCAAAAATCCATATCCTATTGGGCGGCTCTCTCCTCCGCAGAGGCTCATGCTCATATTGAGTTTCGGAGTGGAGAGAATCCGCTGAGCGAAGTGAGTGCAGGCGCAGGCCCTTATGAACCTCTGCGGAGGAGAGAGATTGGGCGGCACATCCCCGTATAAGCTATATATAGGAGTACCCCCGGGGGTATTGACAGCCGTTAGTTCGCTGTTTGCCACACAGTGACAGTGCAGAGCATCATTCAACTTTGTTTACGCGTCCGTTACCAAATCGTTCATTGTAGCAGCGAGTGAAATGACAGCAGGTGTACCGTGCCTTATTATATTAAAGCAGATATTTTTTATCGTCATGAAATTTACGCAACTCGGATTTTTATTGTAAAAATATCAGAGCAACGTTTTTTATTAAGATATGCACAACTCGGATCTTTGTGTAAGATCCGAGTAGGTTCTTCAAAAGTATTTACATCTCGGAATTTTTCTGCCGAAACACCCAGGTTAAAATATGATCGATAGACAACGCGCTTGTTTGTTTTTTCTCGAAAAGAGAACAAAGAATCTGCTATCTAAACATGCACGAGATTCGAATAACGAATCACCTGTTTTATCGAATGAGTCAATTTTTTATGCTCATATTTTTCCTTGGAACCTTCAATAAAGTATATTTTTATTTCAATATTTATGCAGGAATATCTGATTTAGCATACATGTAGCTAGTTTAAACAAAGTCCTGACTACTTTAACGGCTTTTGATCCGGCGATCTTCATAATCAACCCTGAAAAGGAATTATATTTTAAAACTTGACATTGATGAGCGACGCGCGTTTTTCCAAACAAAAGCAGTGTTATGACGACGATAATCGATTAAAACCTGTTTTTTAATGTTAATTTACATGAAAAAGTTCAAGACTTTCGCTGTTTTTCTCAAGCATGTCCAATCCTCACCACTTGTTCAAGTCGTGAAAGCCGTGAAAGGTAATATTCAACTCGTACGAGTCGTACAAGTCGTGAAATAAGGTTTACCATTTGTACGATTGGTTCAAGTGGTGAATGTGATGCTTGAAGTGTCAATTTTACGGGGCAATTTTATGGGTCAAAACTGCATCTCATAAGGAAGGGACCCAGTCACGACTCGTACAAGTGGTGAAACTGCATCTCATTCAGCAAAAAACATGACGGCAAACCTATGAATATTTATCATTCTAAAGCGTCCGACCAGAGAAATGCTCGATTCCACAAATAACGTGCCAAACACAGGCCAAAATGCATACTAGTGCACGACAAACAAAACATGACATGAATATTCTTCGTTCTCGTAAAAAGTGCTACACCACAAATGCTCGATTCCACCACAGGTAGCCCAAGCTCTATATATGAGTGTAAATTACCCGACCTTTGTTTCAGCTGAGCGGTATAAATTTGAGCGTCACGGTAACCGTTGCGTAATAGTGAAATTATAAGGGTTTGTATGGGGAAAAACGTTTCTTCCTTGAATTTAAAAAATATGAACGATTTTTGAATATAAATTACTCACCTGAACTCCTTTGCTTGTCTGTCTGTGCCATGTTTGGTTTTTAGGTCCATTGGAAGCGATTTTAGGGAGTTTTAGTTTCACTCTTTCTCCCTGGGGGGGGGGGGGGGAGGGGTACTCCCTATAATGGACTATACGGGGAGGCTCCGCCCGAAAGGGGTCCTTTTTTAGGCTCGAGGTATGTGAAAGGGTAGGGATTTCACGAGTTGAAGTATATGAAAGGGTAGGGATTTAACGAGTAAATGATATTATTGTTTGGTTAACATCTCTACTGGTAATGCTTGATGATTTCTGGCGATATATATTGTTCATTAAGTTCATTACAAGGGTATAGAAAAGGGATGCAGTGCTTCTACTGTAGGTATATGAAAGGGGTACCATTTTCTATGGAAGGTATATGAAAGAGGTACCTTTTCTGTGGAAGGTATATGAAAGGGGTACCATTTTCTATGGAAGGTATATGAAAGGGGTACCTTTTCTGTGAAAAATGGTATATAAAAGGGTAATGGGTTGGACCTCTGGGCGGAGCCTCCCCGTATAAAACTTTTTTGAGTAACGAGTTGACTTGGCCCCTTCCTTCTATAACTCCGCGAAGTATCTATAATACTTCATTTAATTTCACTAAAACGTATCACATTCACCACTAGCCTGTTCCAGGCTCTCGGATAGTGAAAAAGCGAAAAAGAGAACGGCCGCGCGAAGGGAGTCTGGGAGAGAGATTAGCGAAGTAATTAGATTTTAGGTGTCAAAATGTCAAACTGGCAATTAACAGGAATCGTTCTCAGATTTCTCGCGCGAGCAGTTCGCGCAAATCTCTGGAAACTTGATCCACATGATCCACATGTTTTTCATGCCGTGCTTATGTCTTCGACTTCTTCTACCAAATTAAGGACCTTCTAATCTTGAAGTCCACATTTCTAAATTCTGCAGATTTTGCCGGAAACATTTGTCATGTAGTGGTACAAAGGTCCCACGCGTTTCGTTGTACAATGCTGTACGAAACAAACAACTTGTGGTTTTTACGGGAACTGAAAGTGTAATTTTGGCAGATGTTGTGGCTTCACTGGGCCACAAGCTCGCGAGGCACGACCAGCTTTCAGTCGCCAGTTGCTTGACATGTGCAAGAACACTTACCCGAATTTACGGGACTTTCGTGAAACTTGTCGGAAAATCGAACGACGGTATTCCTGTTACATCGAAGAGACTATCCAGTAACTCGCCAACAGGAGTTTCACCTTTGGCAAAGCGGACTCGAGAGTCTGGCGTTCATTCAACTCGACGTTCGCTTGCATTCACGCCATCTCAGGCCGAAAATGAAATCGACGAAAACGTCGATCCTCTGGCTGGTATAACTGCCCTCAATGATAAATGGAATCAGAGATGAATTTGCCCGACCCCGATTCGCATCAATCCATTATGAAGGTGAGCATCGATCAAATTGTTTATTTTTAAATTGCACATTGGATCGATGATTTTAAAAATGAAATCGTGTACCTTTAAGCTTAATGGTTATAATCATTTTGCTACAACAATCAGTTGATTGTTAAGCTTGTAATAGATTAAAGCCGAGTCTTTTCTAATAAATTTTAAGGCTTATTAAGTTTTGTGCATGATGTGCTCCTATCTCAAATGATATATTTTGCCGGTCAGGTAAAAAGCAGAGAAAAATACAAACGTCCTTTTCTTCCGTTTTATCTTGGGAGCGATTAGTCTATGTATTAAGCTTTAGGTAATACGTTTCCCAAAATTATCCAGATGAACAACAACATTGTAAACATCAGTGATTGTCTTTTAGGGATGGAATTTAATGTCTCACTTTATTGTTTGCCTACCCTGGGCCCAGAGGTTTTCTTTCTTTTCTTTCTCAATCGAACTTGAGCCGCGAAGCGGCGGAAGCGAGTCGCGGAGTGGCGAGAAGAAAACCTCTGGGCGCAGTGGCTATGCATCTCACTTCCATGCTGGAATTTAGGGTCAAGATCTGACCCTCGGGCTCTGATTGGTAGATATTTTAACGAGCCACGCAATCAATCTGATTGGTTTGCATGATTGAAACCACCGAGGGGAAGGTGAGGATGTTTGTCGCATCACTGCGTGAGGTAAATTTGACACTCACTACCGGAGAGGATAACTCGTACGTGATCAATTAACGTCGCTCCGTAGCACACGTACACGCTTTTATCGAGAGATATTTTGCTAGTAGCCCATCTACGTCTGCGAAAAGAAATGAGTTTGAGTCCCGAATATTTTCGCGCCGATCCCAGCTGTTAGATTCCTTATTAAATTAAATAAACTGTTGGAATAGTGTCGCGACTTTCAGTTACAGTGCGTTGGTCCTGACAGCCGGGAATTATAGAGATGTTGTGTTTGGCTCAAAACTACTCACGCGGTTTCGATCCATCATTTGCTGGCATTTGTTTTGTATATTATAAATGTTTTTGCAACTCGGAGATTATCAAATACGAGAAGAGCGAGCGTATGAAGTATATATCTCTTGACAGCCGCTTGACATGACCCGACCAAACCGGAAAAGGTCAACTGACAAATTACCAGTCTTCACCACCCAAGCGAAGAAAATATTCGCGTGAACAATATACCTTGGTCTACCCCACTGAACAAAATAAACGGCTGATCAACACGTGATATCTTAATTGCCATTGGCCGGTTTTTTAATTACTATTTTGAAAATTTGACAGTTGGCGTCAGCATGGAAATGAGATCGTATCCACTGCCACCAGAGGTTTTCTTCTCTGCTGCGTCGCTTTGATCGCTTCGATCAAGTTCAGAAGAAGAAAGAAGAAAGAAAACCTCTGGGACCAGGGTATTGTTTGCCCTGATTAAAGGTGTTTTTAGGGGCATACTGTAAAACATGGACTGGACTGGATTTGTAAAACATGGACTGGATTTGTAAAACATGGATTTGTAAAAGGTGGATTTGTAAAAGGTGGATTTGTAAAAGGTGGATTTGTAAAAGGTGGATTTGTAAAAGTGGATTTGTAAAAGGTGGATTTGTAAAACATGGATTTGTAAAAGGTGGATTTGTAAAAGTCGGATTTGTAAAAGGTGGATTTGTAAAACATGGATTTGTAAAAGGTGGATTTGTAAAAGGTGGATTTGTAAAACATGGATTTGTAAAAGGTGGATTTGTAAAAGGTGGATTTGTAAAAGGTGGATTTTGTAAAATGACACCACATCGCAAGATAGTCACGAAACCATGCTTTTCCTTTGCAAACTGTGTTCGTCGGATATATTTTCTTGTAGTATTTCATTGTATTTCATTGTGCTATTGTTGAAAAGCTGTGACTTTAAACAAAGTGGAGAATATGCTGTATAAAATTGCAACAGCTGACATTCTTTCCTGCACGCTCCTCCATGCAATCAGACGCGTACAATGCACATTGGATAGCTGTCAAATTTGCAAATTCAAGTCAACACCTCAGGAAAACCTCAGGAAACGCAGACATAGGATCGAAATTCACCAATCACAGGTCAAGCTCAAAACAGAAAACGGCTATGATTGGTTTGTTGTCCTGCATTGTGATTTGCACGATTTGTTTCATTTTTGTTTTGTTTCATTCGCTTGGCGCTTAGTCTCCTACGCAGTCGTTATTTGTGTCGTCACGCAACGCTTCTCCCCACTAACCACATTCCTTTCCTTTTGTTTTGACCGCAGTAACTTTGACAGCTATCCGCAAAAACGTGACTGTTACCGTTTGCCGAAAACTTGCTAGATCGATCCAATTCTTGAACTAGGATGTCTGTTGTAATTATAATGAAGTTTTTTCGACATTATTCTTTCATATCATACATTTTTCTTCAGTAAAACCGTGTTTTATTTTGATGTCTGGTGTGCGTCAAATTCAAAAGGCGGCATACTAGCGTGCGTTTGACGTTTCCGACGCTAAGGTCATGATAAGACCTAGTGGGGAGAAGCGTTGCGTGACGACACAAATAACGGCTGCGTAGGAGACTAAGCGCCAAGCGAATGAAACAAAACAAAAATGAAACAAATCGTGCAAATCACAATGCAGGACAACAAACCAATCATCGCCGTTTTCTGTTTTGAGCTTGACCTGTGATTGATGAATTTCGATCCTATGTTTGCGTTTCCTGAGGTTTTCCTGAGGTGTTGACTTGAATTTGCAAATTTGACAGCTATCCAATGTGCATTGTACGCGTCTGATTGCATGGAGGAGCGTGCAGGAAAGAATGTCAGCTGTCGCAATTTTATACAGCATATATTCTTCAATTTCCACTTTGTTTAAAGTCGCAGCTTTTCAACAATAGCACAATGAAATACAATGAAATACTACAAGAAAACATATCCGACGAACTCAGTTTGCAAAGGAAAAGCGTGGTTTCGTGACTATCTTGCGATGTGGTGTCATTTTACAAAATCCACCTTTTACAAATCCACCTTTTACAAATCCATGTTTTACAAATCCTCCTTTTACAAATCCACCTTTTACAAATCCATGTTTTACAAATCCACCTTTTACAAATCCATGTTTTACAAATCCAGTCCATGTTTTACAAATCCAGTCCAGTCCCTGTTTTACAGTATGCCGTTTTTAGGTTATCCTGGTTCAGGACAGATGTCAAAATTTGACGTGGAGCATGGTTCCACAAGGAGCATTGTTAAAAATGCTGCCTGCGGCAACAACAGTGCGCTGGCCAAGGCTGTCCTCAAGGATGCCAACCTTAAAGAACTAATCCTTGTAGGAATTATTTAATAATGAGATCAAGAAAGAAATACGGTTGTATGCCAAGGACCCTGAATGTCTCCTGAAGCTGAAAACCCCCAGAGATATCAGGAATTTCTCTAATGAGTCGTTGTATCAACAGCTACTGGTGAAGTGTCCAAAGTTGGCCGTCATCATTGGATCAATATCACAGCCAGGGAACATAAAGGGAAAACTGCCTGATCTCCTTGCTGAATCAAGCCACCGTTTCCGAAATTCTGTGTGTATGGCAACATCTATTTGCCTGCACCAATACAACCAGCAGATGAGCGCCACCCACTATAGAATCAGTTTGCTCCTTTTAAATGGTGGTGCTAAGGCAGTAACACTGGAACGCTGTTCCCATCTTGGTATTTCAATGTCACACTCCTCTGCCATTAGAATGCAAAGCAAGGCAGCAGCACCATCCAGTACAAAGGTTACGACGTGGAAAGAGGATACCTTGGCCAAGTCCCTGCAAGTTAATCTCATTAAAGAGGTTTTAAAGAAACAGCCATCTACAGAAGTAAATTTTGGTCAGGATGTACTGGATGCATATGATTACTTTGAAGAAGGTGTCCATCATGAATGCTGCACCCTACTGCAGAAGACAGGATCAAGCCTTGGCAATGAAATATATCCCAGAGAAGTCCTTAATGATTAACAGTTTGGGAAATAAAGAAGGATATTGTGCACTACAAGTAAGTGTAAATTAGAGGGGGTTAAGAGGGGGGAAGGGGCGCTCAGTGTAGTTGGGCCTTTGATAAATGGGTGCAGATGGCAAAATGTGGAGGCATCCCGGGGGTGTACTTCCTCTTCTGGTCGTAACGGGGAAGTGCGGGTATGGTTTTCAGGATTTTTTGTCTTGAACGGGGTATCAGACACATTACTCTTTGTCTTAGACACGGTATCTTTACAAGGCCTAATGCCTTAAACAGAATGACAAATTTAATTTCAAATTCTCCCTTGACAGGTTAGTCACAGATAATGTCGATTTGGCTGTGCAAGCAAGACATCAATCAAAGAGTCACCAGAATAAGTCCCTGCATTGGACTCACAGTTTTGCCGTCAAAAATCGTGTCACACCTGACAATAGCTTAGATGACTCTTAAGCCAAAGATGCAAGTCAAAGACTTACAGATGATACAGATTCTGCCAAGCCAAGAGGAGCAGGCCAGCATGGAATCCAGCATGGCTACACTCGTGTTTCGTGTAATCTGCAAGTACTTTGAGGCATATAAAGAGTTTGGCTCCGCGGTAATCCACCACCTCCCACACAAGTATTCAAGAGAAATGAAACAGAAGCCAGAGCAGGTATAACATTAAAATAGACAGTCATGTTACTAATTACTACATACAGAATACAGAGATAATCTCATTTTATTCTGTATATAATTTACACATAATTTAAACTGCAATTTCTAGCATACTGTTCCCAAGTAAATAGATTTGTAATATAAAATATTTGTATGTATGGAAAGAAAATCACTACTTTACACCAATTTCAGGAATGAATATTAATTGTTCTTCTTTGAGGTTCATAACTGCGACGGAGGGCTAATTTCCAGGGGTGGGGGGGGGGGGGGGGGGGACAACTATTTACCATTATGTTAACATTCTTAAAATTACAGTGCCTCCTAGGTTTAGACTTTCTAAACACCAACAAGTCTGGTGACATGGCAGGCAGATCTATTGAAAAAATTTCAAGAAGAACATGTTCCCCTGAAAGATGGCCATGTGCTTCACAAAACTGTTGTCCATGGAGACCAACTTACAGAAGAGAGGGCAAGGAATGTCCAGTGGACATACAAACTTGGGGAGACAGAAGCTGATCGTTTGGAAGGGATGGTGCACATTCTCTGAATTTCACCTAAAAATGTGCATGTATGAGGTAAATGATCAGAAATTTGTAAATGTCCCCTTAGATCTAAGAATGGAACACTTATACATGAGGCTTCTAAAACTGGCATTTGCAAAACAGTTGGCATCTAACATTTCTGAGCCTGCTGCCCAACGCTCGATTTTTGTCCACGTTAGAGGATATCTTGTCCATGACAGACAAAGATTGTAATCCTGAAATCACGAAGTGGATTCCACAGCTCAAAACACCTGAGTGAAACTGTCATCAGCATCACAAAAGATCTCAATGACATGAAAGCATTCAGTTTTCAGCCAGGAAGAGGGTACAAGTCGTTTCGGGGGTTCAAGCAAAACCTTCATAAAATTAATGAGATTATAGTCAGAGAATTTTACAGGTGGGCCTCAAAACTTTTCAATGTGTGGCAAACTATATACCTGCCAACTCACACGCATTATGCGTGTGTCACACGCCTCCGGATCGAAAACATCGATCACACGCATACATGACAATTTCACACGCCTGACTCACAATTCCGGACTACTTGTTAATTAACCATTAACGTGAAAAATTGGATTCAATTTCCACCCAAAATAGTCCAATGAACGGCGCTAAATGTCGCGTTTGAGATAAGCGTGATCTTGGCAAGATGGCGCCGAGATTTTTAGCTTCGCACCGCGACATTCGGCAGCCTTCGGAACATCTTCGGGAATCTTCGGCAATGTTCGGAAGTCGTCGGAATATCTTCGGCAATGTTCGGAAGTTGTCGGAAATTTTTCGGAAATTCGGGTAATATGGAACGAAAATCACACGCAGTCGACTTAGGAAAAGTTGGCAGGTATAAAACTATGTATTACTAACTGAAATGAAAATTAACTCTATTCCTCCTCTCAGGAGGGGGGGGGGGGGGGTGCCCATGCTGATTTCAAATGTGTATGTTTAAGGTAAATGCGATATGCATGATCAGAAATTTGTAAAATATATCCTTGTTCTCATCTGAATTTGTTTAATTTGCTGCATATTGAAAATGATTTATCACCAGCTTGCTGTAAGATTGAAAACAAAACCACTAGGTAAAGTTTTAATGTACTTCAGGCTATAAGCTTATATATAACTGGATGGTTTGGGAGGTTAATTAGCTCAATTTGCAGCAGAGAGGTGATCGATAATCTATATAAAAATTATTGTTAATAATAATGATTATTATTTTCTTATTAACCTATAGCTAGTCAGGGAGGTCTGTATGGGGAAATATTGACCGAGAGAAAGAGCCACTCTGTGGATTTCCACTGAAATTCCCATTAATTATGTTATTTTATTTTTTAATGTGCAAATGCCTAGTATTGTTTTTTCAATTAAGGTGAGCAACAAAATTTTCGTCAAAGAAGAATCAGCCGGTGAAATGGGCACTTCATTTGCTGAAATGAACCGCAGCGATAACTCAAATGCCAAGAAAGGTCCCACGAAAGACTTCAATGCTTTCAAAGATTTTCATGAATCAGAGACAATTGCCAGCATCCTTGCAGCATGGATGGAATTTTCTGGAATGGTTGATATTGAGGGTAAGTTGAATAAGAAAATTAATTTTAATTACTCTGGGCCATATTTTTATTATACGAGGTGCCAATTAATTTTCAAGTTTTAGGGTTAGTGTTAGGGTTGGGGTTTAAGTTTTTAGGGTTAAAATTAGTTTTTAGTTAGTATTTGGTCAGAATTAGTCTGCAGTCTGCAGTCTGCACTTTACACTGACCGATATTTAAATTCCTGTTTTAAAGGTGTGCCAACAGTTCGAAAACTTCCGGATAGTGCAATCCTAAAGAAATGGGGGAATGATCAGAAGCGTGTGTGGTTGTCCAATGAAATTGATGAATTTCTGAAAGTGTATGTTTTCACTAAAACATCACAGCAAATAAATGAGTTTGTAACTGCAGTTGAAGAGTTGGATACTCAAGAGAGGAGTGGTTACCCTTGCAGGGAGTGTGGAGAAATTTTCAACACCCATCCTACAAGAGTAGAGTATGTCTATAATTGCATTATATCATCAATATAATTTTACAATGTACTTGCGGCCAGTATAGAAAGTAAACAGAACAGCAAAGGTTTTTACAAAAGTTTGCGTGATTTTTTTTCTAAGATGGGAAGAATTGGAAATATTCCTTTATTTCTTCAGACATTGGGAATGGATGCATATGGCCAACAATATTTTCTCAAGTTTTTTTCCCACTTTGGTACTTTGTTTTCGAATTCAGCCGGTTTCCATGGTTATAATTTTACACTTTTAATTACGATACACTTTAATGACACTACTTGAAGTATCTACCATTGTAACAGGGAATACAACTGACCAATAAAACAAAAAACAACATGGCGGTCGAAGTTGAACGAAAACAAAGCGATTTTAGAAGCATTTTGCCTCAGAAATGTCTTCAACTCTTCATTTCTTGCATTTATCATGCTTTTCATCTGGAAAATGCACTGCTTGAATGAATTTATTTGGAGGGGGGAGAAGGGAAGCGTCTATTTTGCGTTCTTTGTTTTTTGTTAATTGCAATATCCTGTGGTGAGTATATTATAATTTACATGTAAAACAAAATATTATTATTTCACTCAATCTCGTTGTACATAATTATTTAACTCCAAATCGGCTGGTGCATCATTGCATGGCTATGAGTTAATGTACCAACTTGATAGAATAATTGTTAAATAGTGCATGATTGAGTAACCTGACTATCATCAGGTGCTTGCTGTGAGCGTGTAAGGAAATGGTATTTTATTTTACAGAAGCACCAATCGCCTTGAACGCTTGCACCTGTAGAGGAATAGATACTAATTATTAGTATATTAAATCACAACTTTGAATAATATCATACTACACTAATTACAAACTATGTTGGTCATAATATCTATGTCACCTATAGTTTGTTTCCACATAATACAGTTTGCCCTAATTAAATTGTTACAGGCATATCCTCTTCAGATTTTATAGTTCAGAATTAGCATTCCCTCCCATAGCATTTAAAAATTAAATTAGTGTTATATATAAGTGATGCATGTTTTCTATAACTTCAAATTATGATTATTATTCTTTTTTAGTCATGAAAGAACTCAGCATGGAAAGGTCTCTAACTCCACTGAAGAGATGGATGAGTTTGGATATTACATTTGCCGTCTTCATTGTGGAAAGACATACAAGACCAAGCAAGGAAGAAATCGGTAAACACAAACTGTGATACCTTTCTGAAGATAATATTTTTTAATTGACTGCTTCATATTTAATTTTCCAGTGTTTCAAAGTCAATTTTGTATTAATGTGACTGACATACTAAACAGGGTTGGGAACTTAATCTTCACAGTAGTATTACTTGCCATCTGGGCAAGTTGATAAGAATTGCACCAAAAAATCTACAATTTACATTTTGCTTTAATTTCCATATCACCCTGCCTGGAAATATTTCAGTGCAGTTGGGGAAATGGATTTTCCCATCAAAATTATCTCCAAAGCCTAAAAATCTGAATGAATGATTCAATTCTCTGAAGAAGCTATGAAAGTTACTGCGCCTTAAAAACAATATCCTCCATTTTCATTTTCAGGCACGAAAGAAGCCAACATCCAGATCAAGGGGATGAACTACTAGACCAAACAGATGTCACGCCTGAACCTGATCAGGAAGATAAATCTGAGGATTGTGTCAACAACTACCACATTGCTTGTTTAACATTTGGTTTGCTTATGATGCTGTTTAGTGATTCTGTGAAAGAGGGTGACTCTACAAGTCTGTTGAAATTCCTAAAAGTTGCTCTTCTCATGTTACATTCATACCATAGAGTCAAGTATGCCTATGTTGTTCTTTGCTAAGATTTCTGCTATTTTAAGTGAGAAGCTAGCATTTGAAGTACTTCACAATCGTCATTTCAACAACTCTGGGAAAGCGGGTGGAAATGTCCCTTTAGATCTAAGAATGGAACACTTAAACGGGCTTCTGAAACTGGCATTAAAACAGTTGGCATCTAACATTTTTGAGCCTGCTGCCCAACGGATTGCTCGATCTTTGTCCACGTTAGAGGATATCTTGTCCATGATAGACAAAGATTGTAATCTGAAATCACAAAGTGGATTCCACAGCTCAAAACACCTGAGTGAAACTGTCATCAGCATCACAAAAGATCTCAATGACATGAAAGCATTCAGTTTTCAGCCAGGAAGAGGGTACAAGTCATTTCGGGGGTTCAAGCGAAACCTTCTTCATAAATTAGATTATAGAGAATTTTACAGGTGGGCCTCAAAAACTTTTCAATGTGTGGCAAACTATGTATTACTAACTGAAATGAAAATGAATTAACCCTATTCTGCCTGAGAGAAGTGGGGGGGGGGGGGGGGGGGGTGCCCATGCTGATATCAAATTTATGGTTACTAAAGAGTATCCAATCAATAATAACATTATATTGCTGAATTTATTGACTTTTCTTTAAATTATCAAGATTTGATGTTTCTACGGCACATTTCGTGGCAACCAAGTTTTGACATATCACAAAAAATCCCAAGCAGAATCCTGAGGCATTATTTTTTGGTTTGTTTCTGTTATCAGTGATAATTAGAGGGTGGATGGGGGGAAAACGTGATCATCATACCTTTTTGGAGGTTAGATATCAAAGAACACTGTCAGAGTTATCCCAACTAATAACTTTTAGGGTAGTTAAGCCAATTAACAAGTTGTAAAAGTATGCAGTACCTTGCGATCGTGGGATTGAATTTGAAATGAAACAAGATTCAGTTAAACAGGACAGGGATCCATATTCGCAGTCGTCTGGTCGTCCGTGACGACCAAAACATCGTACGGACGACCAAAATAACTTGAATACTCGTCCTTTGGACGAGTAAAATCTGAGTCCTTGATTTGCATATGAGTACCTGCCTTCTATTGATTCCTCGTCCAACTGGAACTTTCAGAAAACAGAGACAAATTTGCAGCTTTCTTTTGCGATCGAATCATAATTTTGGGCGCCATGTTTGATAATGCGGTATTTTCATGAGTCGCATGATGGCAGGCTCAATATTCATGTTGTCAACCGCTGTTATTTCTCTGATGTACTGCAGCATTCAAACGCGAAAACGTGGCATGACAGCTGATCGTGTAAACAACATGTGGCGATATTTGGATGGCGTATCGCTGGCGAAAAACAAGCGAAATGTGAAAAGGAGGAACGACAGCGTGCCTTCCTACCTTCGTGGCAGAAAAACAGGCCCTGGCTGAAATTTGTGCCTGCATTGCTATCATCATCTGCCACATCGCAAACTGCTTCGGCTGGAGGCAATATGTTTTGCGAAATTTGCCGGTCAGCATCCCAGTTAGACAGATCACTGGCCCAGAAAAAAATGTTTTTGTAGATGCCGGCTGCACTGTGACATCGCTTCGCATGGAGTCCATGAAGATCCACAAAGCGTCTTTCAAATCACTTAATAACTATCGTGGCCGCCAAACGTCGTTGTTAACCTACATGTACATTGTAGCGCGATGCATTATACGATGTTAGTAAAAAACGACGCAAACGTGTTTAACATGTAGCCATTCTGTCACCTTTTTTTTACCAATAATTCTCTACTTTTGAAAGGGCAACCAAAATTTTGCCAGGGCAAGTATGTTTTTTGGAATACTTGCCCGGCTGACGACTTTGAGAAAAAACGAATATGGATCCCTGCAGGAGTATCCCCTTCCCTGATTTGGTCACCATAAAATAGAAAACTATATCTTTTAGCCAATCACATGCTGGACAGGGAAGTACAAATGTATTAAAACTATTATGAAAAAGTTGTGGCTGGTGGTGAGAGCAAAATAGTTAACTCATATATAGGCAACAGAGTTGCAAAATAAAATGTATTTTGTTGATTGTAATTACATGTAGGTTAGTATGATGCTTATATACAGACTAAAATTTATTTCAAAATGAATGTTTACCCAGTGAAGTTAGCCTGTTCCAGACTCTAGGTTTGTTACTCAGCACATAATCCTAGCTACATGTACATGTATACCAGCAGAGTTGAGTAAATGGAATAACATAGTCTTTCAATAATTTTGAACTGTAAATATACCACTAAGAAAGAAAGATGGAACATTAAATATATACAAATGTAATTTGCCTTCATTCTTTTTGTGATCTATTCTTCTACATGTACAGTCTTGTAATTTTTCCTCATTTAATTTCAATAAATAGTTTTATTTACACAGGAGGTGCACAATCCTGAAACTTGTATTGGTCTGAAATCAATGTAAAAATAATTCAAATATTATAGTAGAATCTCTCACTATAGATATCTGCTGACATGTATTGTGGTAGCCTGTTCCAGGCTCTCGGATAGTGGCGACGAAGCGAAAAGCTGCGCGAAGGTAGTCTGGGAGAGTCTCCCGCCGCTGCCTAAACTCTCTCCCAGACTACCCTTGCGCGGCCGTTTGCTTTTTCTCTTTGTCCCCACTATCCGAGAGCCTGGAACAGGCTAGTATTGTGGACACTTAGTAAATTGGACACTTTGCCCTGATTTGTATAATTTGCATCGGGACAACTACATGTATACACCATACTAATCCATACACATTCTATATACATGTAACTAAAACTTCAAAAAGAAAACATGAAATAATTGAAAATACGAGTCAAAATCAACTCTACCTACAGCCTTCCAATTTTGGCAGGCATTGGATTTCATCATTTAACGACATAAAATTACATTATGGTCCTGTTACAATAATTATTAACATTAGCATAACCAACTGAGCCACTCAGGTAAACATGTAATCTGATTGGCTATACAGGGGCAATCTAATTATTTTATAGTCGACTGCAGTTGGCTGGCCACAGCATGTGCAATTTAGAATGCATCATTGTAAAAATGCATCTGAATGAAAAAAAAAATTTTCTTTGATAGATTGGTCAGTGGGTTATGCTAAAACAATAAGATGGCTTTGCCCCTCGCCCTCCAGCAAAGTGTCATATGCTAATGCAGGTTACATAAATTATACTTTAAAACCGAAGGTCAAACTCTGGTAGTGAAAAGTCATCATCATCACTGATATCCTCTGTGCTTTGCACCTCCATTGCTTGAATGTACTCTTCAGCACGGGTGACTTCATTGTTCAATGAACCAAGCATTTCCATCTGCTGTTCATAATCAGGGATGTCTTCGAATAGTTCCTGTAGTACTTCCAAGACATCCATTATATGTTGTGTTGAATAAATCGAAAAATTGTTTCGCAAATAATCAAATGTGAAAATGTTGGCTGCATTTTCCACTATGTCATCCACTAGTTGTTCAGTGAAACCATGACTAACAGTTGGTTCAAAGAATGAGGCACCAGTAGCTGAAAATTTGGACTGCAATTCCACTAAGGCCAGTTTCAAGTCATTTTCATCTTCAGGTGTCAGTGTTCGTATAGCTCCAGGTAACTCCTCTTCTGGTTCATCAGCCACTGGCATAAACACTTCAGTGATCCCTGAACATTTCTCGCCATCACATACACACTGTTGCCTGCAATTCGAGCAGCATAAATGGCCCGGTAATAGTGGTGTGATTAAGTCAGTGAAGTGATTGTAGAGGGCTTGTCTTTGACAGCCCTCTGCTTTCACAACCGACTTCACATCTTTTCCGCATCTTGACAGCTGTCGGTTTGTAAACAATGTTACACAGTGTGCCTGACTGCCATCCCTTCCGCCACGACCGGCTTGCTGCATCAAGTCTACAATACTCGAAGGTGGGCCATACTGCGTAACATATTGAACTCTCGGAAAGTTAATGCCCATTCCAAGAGCACAGGTTGCAATCACAACCCTCTTACACCCATCTGTCTTAAAATCATGTTCTATTGCCCTCTTTTGAGATTCCCATGACTTAGCATGATATACTCCAAGTAGAGATGTCTTCTTACCATTGCTGTCTTCTGTGAAGGCCATTTCTTTCAAAACCAGGAGCAAGTAGCTCAAAATATTAGAAATGTCATTAAAAGTGTTACAGAATACAATAGTTTGGGGTGTTTCTTTCCCTTTGACCGTCACCATGTCAGCAATCCACTTCAGGTGAGTAACTGCTTCTTTCTCAATTGGGACATGAATGAAATTGAACATGATGTTTTCCTTGTTTGGTGAAACATCAACAATGATAGGTTGCACCATTCCGCAGGCTTTGATAAGTTTTACTCGCTCATTTATTTGAACGGTTGCTGTCAGTGCAAGTAGAGGAATTCCAGGAAGCATTGACCTCAAATCCTTCACTCGTCCAAACGCTTCCCGAAAAGGATTATTTTGTTTTTTTCTTTCTACCAACCTCTGGATGCCCCCTGTTGAGAGTAAAACACTGAAGGTGAAATTTTCTACTACATGTACAGTGACAAGTATTATTAAATATATCCTACATAATGGCTTTTTTCCTTGTTCTCTGACAGAATATTATCAAGCTTACATGTAATTCTAAGTTGTGTTAAATAATCAAAATTTGAAATTGCATCAAATATAAAATAATGAGAGATTTATCTGTGCGGGCTTATTTCACAGTCAACATAAATTAATTCATTTTTACAAGCATCTCGTAACACAACCTCTTAGCATTTTGCCGAATTCATCACCACGTTGGATCAGCTCAGAATATATCGATCTTTCGAAGAGATACCAAGCTTATTTAAGCTTATGTGTTGATCAATATTTTTCTTTCTGCTGATCTTCCAACTTCGTATCTAATGAAGGCATCTTATTGTATTTTAAAAATGTGTCACCTCGCGGCGTCCATTACATGTCACAACTGCGTTTTATAAAACAAGAAAACAACAGGAAAACAGCAAGCTTATAAGCTTAATAACCGAAACTTACCATTCTGTTACTGAGTGCACTTCATCCAATGCCAGCGCCACTGTCTGCCGTCCAAGTTTCCCATCTTTTAACTCCTTACTCCATGATTTTGAAAGCCAGCTCTCTGGACTACCGAAAACAATCTCACATTTTCCATCTCTCGCTTCTTTCTCGTCTTCTTCAAATTCTTCGCCGATCCCAATTGCTGCAGCCGAGAATCCAAGCTGCTTCAACTGTTCAACTTGGTCTCGCATCACCGAAATCAGACTCTTCCCGAAACCAGTTGGAAGAATGGCGAAAACGTCTTTATCACGAGCCAAGTTTAAAAGGCAGGTTCTTTGCTCCATTCTGAGCGCTTGAATATTTGGGAAATCCCGGAGACAGTCATCTAAAATTAGGCATAGGTCAGCTTCCTCGAAATTGCGCGCGTGAACCGCGCTGGTCATCTTGCTGATTGACATGAATGACGCTCGTCGCGACTTGTTGACATGGTGTTGACATACCTGTCAAAATCAACCAATCAGAGGGTATAGCAGGAGCTGCTATACCGATAGAAGGTCGTTAAAGAAATGCTTACAGGCTCTCCCGCCTTTCGCTAATCTCTCTCCCAGACTCCCTTCGCGCGGCCGTTCTCTTTTTCGCTTTTTTACTATCCGAGAGCCTGGAACAGGCTAATTCACCACTATTAATATTCTAACTTGGCTCCGAGGCTTAGGGGAATAAGACAAAAGAAATTATTTATTCATCCCTCAACCTGGATGTGATTTATCAGGGGGGGCTAGCAGCGAGGCCTGGGACCTAGGGTGCTTACCATTTAGCCAAAAAATCCGGAAATTTAGGTTGAAAGTCAAATGGATCAGCCATTTTCCGGAAAATCCGTTCGGAAATTGTGGACTACCTCCAGAGGTAGTCCTATTTTTCCGTTTCGGAACGGAGCGTCGGAAATTACCGTACCATTTGAAAGATTATTCCGTATCCAGGCTCCCCTCGCGCGGTTTTAGTTGTATTCAATATGGCGTCAACGAACTTTTACGAGTGTGGCGTTTGTTTCTTCAACTCAGATGGACCACAGAAACGCCAGCACTTGTTGTTCAGGAGATAGAGAATGCCTGCTTCTTGCATTCCCTGTAGGAGTCCTTCCTATGTTTATAATTTCCCTACACAAGATCGAAAATGACTTTGAAGCTCACTCGTGCGTAAACTCACTCGTGCGATAAACTCTCTCTGTTTAAATTTCTTGACATAAAAGTGGTTACGGCACCAATGGCCATGGCATCTTCTTCTTAGTCAATAGATTTTAGATTTCCAGCTAAGTCCGCCATATTCACTGAAAGACCGGAATTAGAATATTGTAAATGGTAAGCGCCACCTGTTTCGGGTCGTTGAGTTTGGAAAATTTCTTACCATTATGCAACGGTCACCCCAACCGGTTTTTTCTTACAAATGGTAAGCACCCCTAGTATATATGATTGCACATTTTAGAAATTTGGCCGAGCGAGACTAAGTACTGGTTTGTTTAAAATAAACATGGCGGACGATGGCTGACATGACGTGCGTTTGTGTTCGTTCAGAAATATTTTGGCGATTCCACGTCCAAACATCTATGGGAACGATTCGGTCGCTGTTTAACTGAACTTTGGTCATTGTGGGACACCATGGATGAAAATTCCACAGCAAACTCCCGTAGAGGTACGTTTCTCGAATGATTGACAGATTTCTTTACTTGTGCGATCATGTATTGCGGAAAAGCGGCAAGATCAAAGGGCGCTGCCTGCCCCCCCTGTGATTTATTGTCGATTTCTTTTGTTTTATTCCCCTAAGCCTCGGAGCCAAGTTAGAATATTAATATATCGGAATTGGTCTAACGACTCGTACGAGTTGAATATCATGCACCTTTCACGACTTTCACGACTTGAACAAGTGGTGAGTATTGGACACGTTTTTCTTGTCGATCGTGTCGCGGCGATTTATTGGAGGTTCATCCGCTGAAATGGAAAACACGGCAGCAGGTAATAACTCTTTTATTTTAGTTTACTCATGAAACCAGTTGGAATAAAAGTAGGACGAATCTTGCATAGTATTTCCGCGTCCGGCGTACGGCACTTCGAGTAGTGACATCATTCTTACTGAACCCAGTGAAATACTCTTCGTTCCAGCACTTCCAGTGAAAAAAATCTTGCTAAAATGTTTCAAGTTTGATGTTCGTAATCTTTATGCTTTAATGCTTTAATGAAGTACTCCTAAAAAAAACAGCTTACGCTATA
This sequence comes from Desmophyllum pertusum, assembly GCA_029204205.1. NCBI lineage: Eukaryota > Metazoa > Cnidaria > Anthozoa > Scleractinia > Caryophylliidae > Desmophyllum > Desmophyllum pertusum. The sequence goes on from MU826358.1 coordinate 1,556,298, forward strand.
CTAGGAGGTGTAGTTAACTATAAACTCTAGCTAAACTCAATGTACAATTTACTTAAAATATTTAAAATATTTACTTAAAATGTTAACAGCAAGTAATAAATAAAAGTAAATAAATAACTCGATTAATCAATACACAATTCGGGAAGTGATATACTGAGTCATTGGAAATAAGTGATCGATCAAAAGTAATAGTAATAAATAGTTAGTCGGTTTAGAGTATTCGTACATGTATAATACATATATACGATGTCCTTGTTAAAAAGTCAGTGGGACCTGACAGAGGACATAGCTGCTTCCTTAAAGGCACTAACACTAGTAGTAGTGTAGTTAGTAAAGGGGACATAGTCTCAATCTTCAAAAACTATGTAGTTTGAAGAAGTTGTTGTGCTGCTTCGGCGAGAAAGTGAAACTGAACTTTCGATTTGAAATCGAAGAAAGGAAATTATACCGATTACCGTCGTAGTCGGAGTTTGGAAAGCTACGGCCTTTTAGTTTATATTGTTACTCATTTTCTTTGGCCGAGTTTTTCTACTTTAGTAAACTTTGACAGTTTCGATAAATTTGAACTGGTGATTGATATTCGTGCAGATCGCACAAATTGTAAGATAAACAACTCTGTCACGCTTTTTAATTTACGGATTATATTATGTCTATTATGAATTTTTGTTTTGCTTTGAGAAGCGTCCTTTGTAAGGGAAGTATATCAGTATCAGGAGCTATATATGTCACGCTATTTCAAGTCATTTTTGCGAAGTACAAATTAAATCACCTTCAAATTGAAGAAAGCCTCAAAATAACAGTTTGCGAAGGTAGAAAAACACCAAAGATTATAGCACTTACACCAAACCTTGATTCCAACTGATTTTACTCCAACTATTTTTTTATATACATGTATTTGAGGATACCAGCGCATTTTTATTTCCAAGTGGCACCATCTTATATATTTCTTGATAAATTTAGTGCGTTTATTCTATTACATGGTTTCCACCAGGTTTCCACATAAATAGATAATTTAGAGGGTGCGTGACTTTATTCTCGGAAAAGCAGGAACTCTATGCTGTCATAGAACGGGACCCTGAACGGGACTTTCCCTTTGGGTCATGAAATTGGGGTATTGGCGCATTTTCACCAAACTGTGATTTTCATAACAAATTTCACACATCTATGATCGGGCATGGGTACCAGCGCATTTTTACTCCAACTGACACCATCCATATTTATCAAAACATTTTAGTGTGTTTATTCTATTACATCGATTTGTATAGGTAATCACGCGTGTTTTTAGAAGTCGCGCAGAGACGAGGGCAATTTCTGCAACTTCTCAGAAAACACAAGTGATAATTATCCTTAATTTTACGAGGAAACATGCGATTACTTGTTTATGACATAGAGGGCAAAATTTCGGAAAACATTCAAGGCGCGAAGCTATTAAATTCAGCCGGTGGAACGAAAATATTCCTTCCTAAAATCACACAGAGTCACAGCGAGATCGAGCAAACCCTTACGTTCAGAACAGGATAGCGTTGACTGTTATGTAAATCTTCAGAGAAAAAGGGTGTATGTAACCAGAACACATCCGGAACACCTCAGAACACCCCGGAACACTCCCGGAACACCCCGGAACACCCCCGGAACACCAACGGAACACCCCCGGAACACAAAATATAAAATAATAGTAATAAAATAATAATAAATAAATAAAAACAAATAAATTTATATAGTGGCTGAAGTAGTGAAATCGAACACGGTCAGCGGTCAAGAGCCGTTAACGAATCGACTGATACCGAACACTTCCAAAGATTTCCCGAAGATTTCCGAAGATTTCCGAAGACTTCCGAAGATGTCCCGAACTCTTCCGAAGATTTCCGAAGATTTCCGCCCGTTTTCAGAAGACTTACGAATTTTGAAGACGTTGTTGTGCTACTTCCGCGAGAAAGTGAAAGTTGAAAAAAGAAAATTATACCGATTACAGTCTAGTCGTAGCTAGAGTTTGGAAAGCTACAGCCTTTTGATTTATTGTTACTCATTTTCTTTGGAGTTTTGGAGTTTCGATCAATTTGAACTGGTAATTTATATTTAGTGCAGATCGCACAAATTGTAAGATAAACAGCTCTTTCAAGGGTCATGCTAGCTTTTTCAGTATTTACGGATTATGTTGTGTCAGAGGTCTATAACTATAGACCTCTGGTTGTGTCCATTATGAATTTTTGTTTTGCTTTGAGAAGCGTATCCATGGAAAGGGAAGTAGGTATGTCAGTATTACTTAAGGGGGATTCTACCTGAATTTCAATGAAATTTTAAGAGGTTTAAAGAAGAGATAAAAGGGAGAAAAAAAAAATTGGAACACCAACAGACAGTTGATACCCACGCGGGTGCTCTTGCGTGGTTATCAACTGTCGTCAATTGTCAATCTACTAATTTTTAACTTCAAATTCTAATTTTAAAACTACATTAAATCTTCAATATTTCTTATTTCCCTAAATTTTACAACTCCTTTGAGAAAAACTATTTCCTCCCCAAAATACCCAAAAATCACCCAAAAATTTACAAAACACCCCATAACATAGATTCATGGATGAGTGGAGAGTTTTTGGATTGCTTGAAACGCGAACGAGATATTTCCATTAAACCCATGTTAAGTGGCGGAAAAATGGCATTCAGGTAGAATCCCGCCTTAAGGGGGGATTCTACCTGAATTTCAATGAAATTTTAAGAGGTTTAAAGAAGGGATAGAAGGAAAAAAAAAATTTGGAACACCAACAGACAGTTGATACCCACGCGGGTGCTCTTGCGTGGTTATCAACTGTCGTCAATGTCAATCTACTAATTTCTCGACATTTAGACCTAAAATTTGAAAACGACATATCAATTCTATGAGAGCGTTTTTGAAAAAAATTGGGTTGAAAATGTTCTTTAAAAATATTAAATATTCGTTCTGTTTAATCGTCGATAACAATGTTTTCTGGACTGATTGAGTCAATGTTTTTACCACATGTTATATAATACCTGCGTGTGGCACATAGGGCTGCTTTCTATGGGAGTTTCATCCAGATTTGCTTCATTCGATTATACAGTTGAACCTCTCCACAACGGCCACCCTGGTGCAGCGGAATTATCTGGTCGTTGTAGAGAGGTGGCCGTTGTAGAGAGGTGGCCGTTGTAGGGAGGTTTCAACAAGAGTGAAGTGTATGGATTGGCGCACGGTCGGGACGAAAAATCCTGGCTGTTGTAGAGAGGTGACAATTATATAGAGAGGTGGCCGTTAGTGGAGGTTCGACTGTAGTTAAAGTAGTCACGAGTAATGCCTGCAGGATGCTCATTTGGTCTCATGTTACTCAATTCAACATAGTGACGACTTTGTTACAGAAGCTTTCATTAAAAAGTTGGTCAATGAATTGTGTTTACAAATCTTTTGATCTGAAGTTCAAGATATTTTAAACAGCCTCTGTAATTTTCATGTCAATTGAAACATTTTAAGGGCGCGGAATAAATACTTACTAAAACACTACTGTTAGCTACCCTTATTATAATTTGTTTTTCTTCACCTCCCGCCTCGAATAGCCCTGCTAATTTGCGGGAGGTGAAATCTATGTATTTTAACCCAAGACTTAATAAAGCTTGTTGTTATTGTTGTTGTTGTTGTTGTGGTGTATGTCAAACCAGGAACACACCCGGAACACCAAAAATATACAAATACAAATAAAAGTTTAAAAAGTGAATTTTAAAATTCAATAATATGGTCACCATGGCAACATCAAGTTTCGTTGACAACGAACTGCATACCAAATTGTTTCCAGATAAATTTCAGGTAAAGTCGGCCAGTTTCGTGGCTTTGCTTTATATAAAAAAAGTCATAAACGTTTACATTAAATTCTCTTAGTCAAATTAATTTTCATTTTAACTTGCTTTAACGTCATTTTACAGCGCGGACACTCGAACCGTGAACGCTTTGGCTTTATTTTGGCTTTATTTTGACTTTATTTTGACTTTATTTTGACTTTATTTTGTCTTTATTTTGACTTTATTTTCACTTATTTCAGAACTAGCCAATCACTAGTTCTGAAAAAAATACAAAATAAGTACAAAATAAGTGAAAATAAAGTCAAAATAAAGTCAAAATAAAGCCAAAATAAAGCCAAAATAAAGCCAAAATAAAACCAAAATAAAGCCAAAATAAAGCTAAAGCGTTCACGGTTCTAGTGTCCGCGCTGTAAACATGTTCTCTGGCTATATACAATTAAAATATTTCGAGCTTTCGGCTGCCAGACTATAGCTAGCCTGCGTCGCAGACGGACTTGACCTTACCAGAGGTCAAGTCCGTCTGCGACGCAGGCTAGACTACAGCCTTCGATGGATAATTTGAATTGGAAAAGACGTGACTACTAAAATATATACAAAAATAGGTGAGACTAAAAATAAAAAAGAATAATACAAAGGAAAAATAAGTGAAAATGAACTAATTGTTCTTTTGCAAAAGAATAGTGTATTGATTAGGAAGCGGCCTAGAGTTATTGTCTGCGTGACTAATTAAAATAGTGTGCCAAGATTCTAAAGTTTTTCGGACACGAAAGGAACCCTTGTCGATCACTTGAGATCACTTGAGTGATCCCATTGATAAAAGGGAGGACGGCATAATTACGATGATCGGAAGGTGTGGCCCATTTGAAAAACATGCAAACTAGTTCCTCAGGTGTTGGAATAGGGCTGATACGCTGTGTAGAAGATTTCTTCTTTAGAATATTGGAGATGATGTGTGGGGGATAATTGTCACGTAAGGCAACGGTGACATGGTTAAGTTCAGTATTTTTTCCTTATTCCGTGCTAGCTCGGGAGTTTTTTTGCGCGATGTAGTCACGTCTTTTTCAATTCAAATTATCCATCGAAGGCTGTAGTCTGACAGCTGAAAGCTCGAAATATTTTAATTGTATATAGCCAGAGAATGTTTTTTTAAGTTTTTAATATGTTTTATCCTGGCTACGGTTCTTCAATTTATAAAAGGATTAATTGAGTGTTTGTTGTTCTGTGTTACAGCTCGGTCTCGCATCCTGGCGTGTAAGAAGATCTTGAAAACTGGATTATGGAACAGTTGGCCACACAGCACCGTACTTTGCTGTTTCATCTACAGGACCTACGACAAAGAGGATAGTCAGGATCTGATTTTTCAGCAAATTTACCAAAACGAAGCTGGTAGAGAGCACCCAGAACCCCAGATGCTCAAGGACAGAGCTTTTCTTTCCAATTTTAAGGCTGAAAATGCGGCCTATGATATTATTTTGGTGCTGAACTACTCTCCGTGTCATTTACGCGCAGACAAGCTATTGGTTTTTATAAAGAATACAAAACTCTATATTCAATAAACAGCTTCGAAATTCGATTTTCTCAATTGTACATAACGTATGGTAGTCCATCGGAGGAAGTGAAGGAAAGAAACAAAAAGGTCTTAAGGATATGCTCCTGGCAGGAATAACACTGGAAACCATGACTGATAAACACTGGTTTTGACTTGTTTTCGTGGACTGCTTTCGGTGTTAACCCAGATAGCTGCAGGATCAGAGACAACATGATGGAAGGAGAACTGAACACATTGAAGAAGGAAGCAGCAGAAGTAGTAGCAGCAGAAGCAGAAGCAGCAAAAGCAGCAGCAGCAGGAGAAGCAGCAGTAGCAGCAAAAGCAACAGTAGCAGCAGCAGAAGCAGCAGCAGCAGCAGTAGCAGCAGCAGAAGCAGCAAAAGCAGTAGCAGCAAAAGCAGCAGTAGCGGCAGAAGCGGCAGCAGTAGCAGCAGCAGCAGCAACAGCAGCAGCAGCAAAACCAGCAGAAGCTGGAGTAGAAGCAGAAGCAAAAGCAGAAGCAGAAAAAAAAGCGACAGAAAAAGCCGCAGAAGTAGAAACAAAAGAAGCAGCAAAAGAAACAACAAACAAGACGAAGAAGAACAAGAAGAAGAAGAATGAGAAAGAAAAATAGGAGCAGCAGCAACAACAACACAAGCGATGCGCGGCAGAGGCAAGTGCAAGCGTCGTGATCTGCAACAGTAGACTTAATAAAGGGAAACTGTCCTTATTTTTAGTAGGATTTTGAGAAGCTCAGAAACATATCTAGATGATGGGAAGCTGACCAATAACGGTTTGATTTTGTAGAATAGTACTCGAAAAATGACAGGAACCCATTAGGAAGTGAGGATGACTCACTAACGACAGCGAGGATGGAAATGGATTGCAATAGGGATTTTTGAAAAAGTTACAGGCTGTCTTCAAAGTTTTAAGTTTGGCTCAGAAATCTTTGAAAATTTTGCAAAAATGTTTTTCCAGCATGGAATTTCTTCAAGAAACTGCTTTTAATCATTTAGTTAGAGTTTATTAAGTTCTTATTCCATAGATTTAGGAACCATTTCGTGCAGTTATAACAGTTTTGAGGAAATACTCGGGGACAGTCCCTCTAGCAAGAAAAGCCGACCCACAGCAGTAGCACAGTCAAGGGTACCAAGCTACGAACTTGATAGAGTAGTTCTGTAGTTCAGTACAAATATAAGGGACTGTGCAATAATTACCAGGAGGGGGGGGGGGGGGGGGGGGGAAAACCAGAGGGGGGGGGGCATAAAAGTAAAATCAAAGCAAGGATAGGGGGGCTCAAGATAAAATAAGTCACTCAAGAGAGGGGGGGCTTAACATTTTATTTCAAGTACATATTACATTGGTGAATCCATACCTATTTATAAGATGGGAACCAAAAAATTTTCCGGCCCTTTGGCCTTCATCGGACCTAAAAATAACATACATGCTCTTTTCCTTCTGCTATGGTTCTGTTGAACATTGCTACGGAGGTGATGTTTGTTCCAAACGCGGATGTCCAACAATTAAACATGTAGTAGAAACTCTTCTTTCTGTATAAGATTTTAATCCACAGGTGCGTGTAGAGAAAATGTAGGGTACTTGTATAAAGGTGTGTGTATACTGTGACGGGGGGGGGGGGGGGGGGGGGGTCGTACATAATTTCTGACTGATTAGAGGGGGGGGCAATAACTAAATTCACTCCTTTAGGAGGGGGGTATTACTTAATATTTGGCTAGATGAAGCCCGTTTTCCAACACCCCCTCCTGATAATTATTGCACAGTCCCTAATCTGGCTAAACAATCTTTAGTGGCCTAATCCGCATTACTCTGCGATCTTCCCAGGATCTCCTAGGACTGCTCGCAGAGTACCTTCCTATTGGTGCCGCAGCCGTTATTTGGTCGTCTCGCAACGCTTCTCCTCAGGAGGAGAGCGTTGGCCGTGACGAGCCCGTCCCATAAGATAAGTGAACGATTCTGTCCTGCATACTCGTTCCTTCCATTCACTCCTTAGCTAGTAACGCTTATAAGTTTAGCTTTTTTACTGGTGGATTATAATTACTAAACAAGTGACAGTCGATGTGATCATTTATAGGGCTTTCCACAAGTTGCTCGAGATTTCCCAAAAAGTTGCCCGTAATTTCTCAAAAAGTTGCTCAAAAAAAAAAAACAGAAATATTTTTTTGTTGCTCTCCTTCCTTTATTTGGTCTGATGCAAAATATGCAAATTGTACAACTGACAAAAGTAAGATTTCTAAGCATTTTTGTGCAATTTTGCGGCGTAACCAGCGTTGCTAAATAGCTTTGTCCTCAATTAAAACCAAAAATGTATGTATGAGTAAAGACTACGCATCAATATTAATATTAATAAATTAATTGTCTACTAAAACATTGTGAAATATGGAAGCAAGGCCAATTTGAGCACTAAAAGCTGCTCCGATTTCTCAGAATTGGTAGAAAACTAGAAATTGCTCAGAATGCAAAAAGTTGCTCGAAAGTCGAAACGATAAAAGTTGCTCAAAATACGAGAAGTTGCCAAAAAGTTGCCGAGCAACTTGTGGAAAGCCCTAATCATTTATCACCTCGATCGCACCTGTAATTTAATTTAACTTAGCACTCACCGGCTTGCAGTGATGGGACACCCTTAAATAAATAAATAAAATAAATAAATAAATTAATTAATTAATTGATTAATGAATTAATTAATTAATTAATACCGGTAAATCAATAAAAGAATGAATAAATAAATGAATAATCTCTGAAAAAGTTTCTTTTTTGCGACGAAATTAAGACCCGACCACCCCTCCCCTCAAACGGGTAATTTACGCGGTTTTACCTGGGTACTACTGAGTGAGCATGTGCTTGCTTGAAAACAACATGGCGGCCGCGTTGATATTACGGACCTTCAGATTGGGGAACGAGTACGAGAACGAGTACGAGTACGACTTTTTAAACCCATTGCGCATCCTCAAGATCATCATTTGTCACGCCAATCTCCGGCCAGAACCTACACTTCTACTGGTCAGTCACAGGGAAGAGCGAGGGCTCTGGGAACAATATTGTTTTGAAAGTAGAAAGTCGTACTCGTACTCGTTCTCGTACTCGTATCCCAATCTGAAGGTCCGTAATTTATTCGTCGAGTGCAATCTTGTGTATATTTACGATCTTATCTTACAAAGCCCTCTGTTACATGTGGAGCGAGATGCGACTACAAGCTAGGCCTATGTAAAAGGGTTTTTCATGATGGAAGAAAGTGACCTCGCCGAAGTTTATCAACCACACAGCAGACCGACCACGACGAAAAAGAACGAAGAATCATGGTCGTGTTACGAAAGAAACAAGGTGAACTAGTACCACAACTGCAGGAGCAAGACCTGCTAGATTACTTTTCTGCATATGGAGAAATTGAAGACGTGATATGGGCTCGAACTAATATTAGACATGTTGGCTCTCAACCGAGATTTCGTTTTCACGGCCATTATCACCAGCGCGTTCAAGGCCGCGGTGAAAGGAAATGTGACGATGTTGATGATTATGAGAGAGATAAGAACGGCTTTAGCTTCAGTGGCAGAATGCGGCAGCCTTCCTCCCATTGAAACGTAGATCTCGCATCCAGGCGGTATCATCTCGTGGCTTGCCTGACTTGCGTTCATCCCTTCGTCTTTTTGCGTTCTTCTTGCGTCTTCTCGGACCTCTCCAGTGAACTGACGAATTTAGTGAACGTTTTTCTTCCCTGTCTTGTTGAAAATGACTTATAATAATGTGGTTTCCTTGTTAATAAACTCTTTTGACGTTGTATTTTCCAGTTATTTGTTCGTGTTTCTATAAGTATATCGATTTATGCATCTACCTTTTAGCAGCATTTCATCATTCAATTTATACAATGTACATGGTAAATAATTTTCTTCAATAAGTGCAAGCTCTATGTAAGTCTTTTCATTTTTATGTACCGTATCCGTCGCATCACTTCAGTTGTTCAAGTGCGGTAATGGTCTCACAAGGAATGACTCAGGATTCAAAATCAAAACTCATTTTTTACCAATCAATGAAACGTTACACAAGCAGGCACAAGTGAGTCTTCACGGTGATAATTTTAAAGAGAAAACAAATTTCTTTCTGCGTTTATAACACATATTATATCAATCCACACTCAAATTAAACTGCGTAAACTGTTCTTTTGGTGCCATGAATTAGCCATTCCCGAGTTGTCTTTACCTCTGTTGATAGTCCTGAGGGCCGGGTTTTTCAAAGCAAGATTAAGCTAATCCAAGATTAGCGTGAATTTTGATTTCAGTTTTGTAACTTTGCAGTGAGATTTTCTGTTTATATTTTTTGTTCTTCAGTTTTGACTTTGACTAATGTCAAACTCCACAAAACATTGTCATGGAAAACCACATTTATATAGGAGAAATTGAAACCGCGATTATTTGTTAATCCTGGATTAGCGTTAATCGGCTTTCGAACAACTGGGCCCTTATAACCAACTATTAATAGGAATCCTTCTCTTAGATCATCCTCTATTGGAACAGTACATTCAAACTCGCTTTACTGAGACTTACTAATTGAAGTATTTGATGTTCAGAAGAGTTACTTTCTGACAGGAGCATATTCTCCTGCTTTTAGCCATAAACCACTGACTACTAAACTTATCGATAAACCACTTAACCAGCCCTTAGTTTGGGGTGTTCTGGGATGCTGGGTGTTCCTGGTTTCAGTAAAAGCAGATCGACCGGTACACGGAGACGTACATGCGAGAAAAAATTGTAATTATATCATCAGGACATGAATTAGAAAAGGACAAATTGACAGTGATCTATTCTTTGTTTTCATCTGACGTCATCAAAATTCTAAAATCTAAACTGTTAATCCTACAAAGCTATTATTTTTATATATTCTAGTCATGAAAATCATTAATCCCTATGCAAAGTTTGGTATTGATCCAGTGCTTCGTTTTGGAATTAGAGCATTTTGAAATTTGTGAAGTCCCGGATGAACGTGTTTCTGAACTGTCACAAAAACTTATATTTTTATGACATTTTTAAATTTTTAGACGTGATGATAATTTAGAAGTGATGTCTAAACAGATTTGAAGTGAAAACTAATGATATTGACGGTAGAATCTACTCTAATTCTTATGCAATTTTATGGCGGCCATATGAAAGGGGTCCTTTTTTAGGCTCGAGGTATGTGAAAGGGTAGGGATTTCACGAGTTGAAGTATATGAAAGGGTAGGGATTTCACGAATTGAAGTATATGAAAGGGTAGGGATTTAACGAGTAAATGATATTATTGTTTGGTTAACATCTCTACTGGTAATGCTTGATGATTTCTGGTGATATATATTGTTCATTAAGTTCATTACAAGGGTATAGAAAAGGGATGCAGTGCTTCTACTGTAGGTATATGAAAGGGGTACCATTTTCTATGGAAGGTATATGAAAGGGGTACCTTTTCTGTGAAAAATGGTATATAAAAGGGTAAGGGGTTGGACCTCTGGGCGGAGCCTCCCAGTATAAAGCTTTTTTGAGTAACGAGTTGACTTGGCCCCTTCCTTCCAATGCTTCATTTAATTTCACTAAAACGTATCACATTCACCACTTGAACCAAATTCACGACCTTGTACGACTCGTACGAGTTGAATATCACCTTTCACGACTTTCACGACTTGAACAAGTGGTGAGTATTGGACACGTTTTTCTTGTCGATCGTGTCGCGGCGATTTATTGGAGGTTCATCCGCTGAAATGGAAAACACGGCAGCAGGTAATAACTCTTTTATTTTAGTTTACTCATGAAACCAGTTGGAATAAAAGTAGGACGAATCTTGCATGGTATTTCCGCGTCCAGCGAACGGCACTTCGAGTAGTGACATCATTCTTACTGAACCCAGTGAAATACACTTCGTTCCAGCACTTCCAGTGAAAAAAATCTCGCTAAAATGTTTCAAGTTTGACGTTCGTAATCCATCTCAATCTCAGTTTCAAAAACTATATAGTTTGAAGAAGAAGTTGCTCTGCTTCCGCGAGAAGATAAACAGCTCTGTCACGCTTTTTAATTTACGGATTATATTCATGTCTATAATGAATTTTTGTTTTGCTTTGAAAAGCGTCCTTTGTAAGGATCAGAGCTATATATGTCACGCTATTTCAAGTCATTTTTGCGAAGTGCAATTAAATCACCTTCAAATTGAAGAAAGCCTCAAAATAACAGTTTACTAAGGTAGAAAAACACCAGAGATTATAGCACTTCACTTGGCGTTACCAGCGTATTTACAACTGACCAAACCTTGATTCCAACTGATTTTACTCCAACTATTTTTTTATATACATGTATTTGAGGATACCAGCGCATTTTTATTTCCAACTGGCACCATCGATCCTATATATTTCTAGATAAATTTAGTGCGTTCATTCTATTACATGGTTTCCACCAGGTTTCCACATAATAGATCATTTAGAGGGTGCGTGACTTTATTCTCGGAAAAGCAGGAACTCTATGCTGTCATAGAACAGAACCCTGAACGGGACTTTCCTTTGAGTCATGAAATTGGGGTATTGGCGCATTTTCACCAAACTGTGATTTTCACAACAAATTTCACACATCCCATGATCTGGGTATGGGTACCAGCGCATTTTTACTCCAACTGACACCATCCTACATATTTATCAAAAAGGTTTTAGTGCGTTTATTCTATTACTTGTATAGGTAATCGCATGGGCCGAGTAAAATTAAGGATTAATATAATATCACGCGTGTTTTCAGAAGTTGCAGAAATTGCCCGAGATTGTTTATATTCTCTGATGCGCGATCGCGTGCAGCCGTGATTCCATACGAAAACAGGTCAGGGAACACGTGATAGACATGTGTGCACGTGATAGACATGAGATCGGATCCTCGCGTGAGTAGTTGAATTCGAAGAAATTCTCGAATTTATTCTTGGAATTAGTATAGAAAGTATAGAAAGGAACTCTGTAAAGTGAGTAAAAACGGACAGCGGATGGCGACGGCGGAAAGCGGACGGCGAACGGCGCGACGGCGGATGGCGGAAAATAGAAAAAAATCATAATTAAAATTAATAATTAAAAAAATAAGCAAAAAATAATAAATGTCGAATTAATGAGAACTAAAGCAATGCATATGGTACAAAATAAATATAATTGTGCGTGATATTACTCATGCGAGACATGCATCAAGCCATCGACAAATCGAGAATAACTTTCATGATCGCGAACGGATTGCGTAATATTCCTTTCAAATCCAAATTTAACTCGAAGGCAACCGTAGCTTTATACATTCGAATAACAAATGTTGACTTGGATTAATGAAAAAATATCTCTTTCCATCCCTGTGAGAGAGGTGATAGTAATTCTGGAAAACAACGCAGAAGTTTGAGTGATTTGAAAAAGAGACTGAAATTTGCATACATATTGACAGGAGCCGAGGAGCGTGAACAAAGAATGTCTGCTGTCGCAATTCGAGTCAGATGATTTTTTTTTTCGATCACTTTATAGCAAGTTTCTGAATTTCCTCTTTCGCTTTTAATAGCAGACAATAGCAATGAAAAAATTAAACTACAAGGAGAAGATACATGACGAATTATTTGCAAAGTGGAAAAAGCCAAGCGTGACAAGAGTGGTTTCGTGTCTATCCTGCGGTCGTTTATAAGCCCCCGATTGTATACGCTTTGGATCGCCAGCGAATTTTGAATTCGTCGCTGCGTATTGCGGCACACTTGGCGATTTTTCCGGCTATTTTCTAACGATTCGGTCCGGCAAGGCATTCTCGGAAATCTGCTTGGTTATCTAGTTGGCGAGTGACGATTTGCCCGTTCCGAAGTTCAAAAAGGGACTGGGCACTAGTTTTACCAATTGTTCAAATACCTCACCATCAACAGAAAGATCGCATGAAAATTAGTAAGTTTACCAAGTAGGCTGTGAGCTGTCAAAGGTCGTCCAAATTCCATACAAACGTCTCTAATTCAGATATAAGACAAAATTTTCAAGCAAGCAACCGTGGACGACAATCCTGCTGGTGTACGTTGGATCAACAAGTGATCTAATCGGCTAAAACAAGTGAAAATATACTGTAGAAGCAGAGACCGATATAACGTAGATTTTTAAGTTTTTTAAGTACTATATTTCTAATTCAGGAGATGGCGTCCCCCCAAATCCATACAAAGTCTCTAATTTTTCTGATTTTTGAAAGCCTTCTACATGGTTGAAATCCAACGAAACAACCCCAAACTTGGTAAACCGACTAATTTTAATGTGAACTTTCTTGTGATGGGCTCCAATTTTTTAATTTAAAATCAAAATTTAAAACTCGTCCCAGTCTCCATTTGAACTTCGGAACGGGCAATAGGCGACCAATAGGCTCGAAATTGCCCGTTCCGAAGTTCAAAAAGGGACTGGGCACTAGTTTACCTATTGTTTAAATTACGTCATATTGAAAATTAATCCCATCACCAGACAGATTGCATAAAAATTAGTAAGTTCGCCAAGTTTGGTTATGTTACATTGCATAGTAACAAGGCTGTGAGCTGTCAAAGGTCGCCCAAATTCCATACAAACGTCTCTAATTCAGAAAGTGAATAAGTAGCAAAGGACCGCGAACGAAAATGCTGCTGGTATACGTAGGATCTGTAAAAGATCAAATCAGCCAAAAATAGAAATACAAATGAAGTAAGCAAGGCTGATACTACATAGAACACTTAAGAGGCAGTCCGTGTAAAAACCGACCGGTCAATTTTCGGCGGAAAATGAATTTCTTTCATTTTCTCCACAGAACTCAAACATCATGTCTAAAGTACAAAAATCGTATTTGTTTCGTTTCGTTTGTTTAATACTTGAGTTTGGAACCGTTTCTTCCGAAGCGACCATAGATCAAACAAATCCGTCATTTGTAACACTGATTTTGGTCTGAAACTCGACGTACCGTATGATACTTTAGATTTAACACAGCAAGCTTATATTTATGTCGAAAATTAATATCAGTAAAGAACTTTGTTTTAAGCATTAAATTAACTTGTTTCATCTCGCATAAAATTAGTTATGATTTTTTTTCGTACACTCTCATATCGCTGCTACGCGCGCCATTGGCGAGGTGCCTCCATAAAAATCGAAAATTCTCAAAAGTGGCACCTGATCTAAAATCAACTCTCTAATATTTCATTAGACCAAGGTCTGGTCTACAAATATCTGAAATAAAATTTGTGGCCACTCGTCATATAACACTATATAAAACTTGCATCAAATTCACAAAAATTGCAAATTTCATTATCATTCGGTAATTTATAGGCTGGATTTATTTCCTTCAGTTGCATTTAAAAACATTTGAAACCAATCACAGATTGAAAAATAGACCATATAACAGTCCAGACCTGAAACATTTATAAAACTAACTTGAATTATGTACAAAGTCTTCCTACTGCGCACCTTCTTTTAACCATAGGATCGTTGTGTCACGCAACACCCCGGAGCGAAACAGCATCATGATTCCGTTCACCGAATCCGCCAAAAGCCCAACTTTAGTGTTCGCCCATTGAATATGTGAAGATTGATCGACAGAAGCCTGATGGTATTCATGGTGCAAAATAACTGCAGCTAGTTCACGAAAAATAAAGTCCGTTATCTGTTGTTATCGCTGGGTAAATCCAGTGCTCTTGTGCTGTCGTTCAGTTTGTAACTTTTTGCAGAGAGACCGTTCCATATGTAAACGAAGTCCTTCGTTAATCCTCATGGATATGTCCTTAAAACACTGATCAATCAAGCAAATACTGCACAAAGGCTCGGAACTTCGATTCATTATCGGTACAAGTATAAAAACAACAAGTTAACTGAAAACCATTTTCTTGGCACCGCCTGATTCGAGTGACCGCTGACCTTTTCGTGACAGGACTCGTGCGTGACAGAGAAAAAAATTTTCCCACAATTTTTAAGTGTGTTAGAAATTTGCTCTCTCTATTCACTTGTGAAGGGACATTGTGGTCCCAGTAGAAGTAGACGTGACTCTATTCCTCTGATGGAGTGTAATGATGAGTTTTAGAACACTCGGATGCCATTTCCTGTGGGCCATCCATCGTTGCAAGGCATCGCTAAGCGGTATACACTCTTTTTTTATTTTTTATAAGATCCTTTTTTATAAGAACGTTGAGGCTGAGATTGACCAAAATTTTAAGAACATGCTAAGAACATAACCAGGTTGATACTTAGCTAAGAACATTTTTATTCACTTGTTTCTTGCATCGAGCTCTCAATACAATATTCCAGTATCCTTTTAAAAAATTAACAAAACCAGGACAAAATGTAACATTTCAAATATATCAGTGAACAAGCAGTTCAAATCAGCTCAAAATACTTGAATGCACAATTTTTTATAGCAACAACATGAATTTCTATCACATAAAATGTAAATACATTTTCATGGTCACGTTCGAATCCTTTTTTGGGGGAAATTCTATATACCATAGCTGAAATCGCCAAAAAAAATAAGAACATTCGGTCTTGGCTCAGACTCAGCTCAAAATTAGACGTTCTTATATAAAAAAAGAGTGTATTCCCAAAAGGGATTGGGAGCGACGTTGCATCTAAAACGGCCTTTGCTGTTATAACAGCAGTCGCTACCGACACAATAAATGTTTAAAAATATGGTATAGCCAAAAAACAACAAATGAAAAATTTGGTTAACTTCCCGTCTTAGGCTGTATGTTTGTACCATCGATGTTCACGAAATTTGCTTTTATAAAAACAAATCAAAGAAATGAAGAATTGCAAACCTAAATATCGGCGTATTTGGTCGATAAAACGCCTCGTACCCCCAAAACTCCCAGATCGCTAACTTCAACCAAAAAAAGACCTTCGCACCCCCCCCCCCCCCCCCCCCCCCCCCCCCCCTCTGGGTACTGAAATATCATCATTGTACTCATTCAGAGGAATAGAGTCACTACAGTGTCCGTTCACAAGTGAATAAAGAGAGCAAACTTCTCACACACTTAAAAAGTTCTGAACGAAGGAAGTAGGAGAAAAGCTATTACGTTTTTTCGCTGTCACGCACGAGTCCGCGAGTCCGAGTCACAAGTCACGAAAAAGGTCAGCGGTCAATCAAATCAGGTGAAGGTTGTCAACTTGTTGTTGTACTTCCTCTGTAGACTCTGTACTTGTGCCGATAATGAATCGAAGTCCAGAGCCTTTATGTAGTATTTGCTTGATTGATCAGTATTTTAAGGACAATATATACATGAGGATTTACGAAGGGACTTTGTTTACATTGGAACGGTTTCTCTGAAAAAAGTTACAAACTGAAACGACAGCACAAGAGCACTGGATTACCCATCCAGCGATAACAACACTTAACGGACTTTATTTTTCGTGAACTAGCTGCAGTTATTTTGCACCATGAATACCATCAGGCTTCTGTCGATCAATCTTCACATATCAATGGGCGAACACTAAAGTTGGCTTTTGGCGGATTCGGTGAACGGAATCATGATGCTGTTTCGCTCCGGGTGTTGCGTGACACAACGATCTATGGTTGGAAAAGAAGGTGCGCAGTAGGAAGACTTTGTACATAATTCAGGTTAGTTTTATAAATGTTTTCAGGTCTGGACTGTTATATGGTCTATTTTTCAATCTGTGATTGTTTCAAATGTTTTTTAAATGCAACTGAAGGAAATAAATCCAGCCTATAAATTACCGAATGAGAATGAAATTTGCAATTTTGTGAATTTGATGCAAGTTTTTATAGTGTTATATGACGAGTGCCCACAAATTTTATTTCAGATATTTGTAGACCAGACCTTGGTCTAATGAAAATATTAGAGAGTTGATTTTAGATCAGGTTGCCACTTTTGAGAATTTTCGATTTTTATGGAGGCACCTCGCCAATGGCGCGCGTAGCAGCGATATGAGAGTGTACGAAAAAAATCATAACTAATTTTATGCGAGATGAAAACAAGTTAATTTAATGCTTAAAACAAAGTTCTTTACTGATATTAATTTCGACATAAATATAAGCTTGCTGTGTTAAATCTAAAGTATCATACGGTACGTCGAGTTTCAGACCAAAATCAGTGTTACAAATGACGGATTTGTTTGATCTATGGTCGCTTCGGAAAGAAACGGTCAAACTCAAGTATTAAAACAAACGAAACGAAACAAATACGATTTTTGTACTTTAGACATGATGTTTGAGTTCTGTGGAGAAAATGAAAGAAATTCATTTTCCGCCGAAAATTGACCGGTCGGGTTTTTACACGGACTGCCTCTTAAAGCGACAACGACATGATAGAGTCCAAACTGAAAGCCAAAAATGCAACCGTGGACAGCTGTTTCGACCTGGTTGGGTCTCGTCAGCACGGTGTGTAGCCGCATAAAATAGAACAACCAGCTAGAAGGCCAATTATCTACTGAATGCTCGTGGGTAGTTCTAATTCAGAGATGGTGTCCCCCAAATCCATACAAAGTCTCTAATTTTTCTGATTTTTGAAAGCCTTTTACATGGTTAAAATCCAACGAAACAAACCCCAAACTTGTAAACCGACTAATTTTAATGTGATCTTTCTTTTGATGGGCTCCAAATTTTAATTAAATCAAAATTTAAAAAACTCGTCTCCAGTCTCCATTTGAACTTCGGAAACGGGCAATTGCGGGAGCGGGCACTGACTTGGCGATTGCTGGCGAATTTTATCACCGATATTTGGCATGCCAGATATCGGCGATTTTGATCGCAGGTCGTGGCGATCAAAATCGCAGGTGAAATTCGCCGTCGCAGAAGCGGGCACACTTGACGATTTTCGCCGATCGCCGCGACGAGCGTATAAAATCGCCTAGTGTGTCGGGGGCTTTAGCTGTCAACTGTCTGGTTTACTGGTTGAATGAAAAGCCATCGCAGTCTTTTTCGTCAAATCTCTTAAATTTCCACCTTGTTTCCAGAGTACTAGCACCTCGGCTCACGGGGATGGAAAGAGATATAATCAACATTCGATATTCGAATATATAAAGCTACGGTTGAATTATTACAATATTCGAGTTAAATTTGGAGTTTGAAAGGAATATTAACGCAATCCGTTCGCGATTGATGAAACTTATTCTCGATTTGTCGATGGCTTGATGCATGTCTCGCATGCGTAATATCAACGCACAATTATATTTATTTGTACCATATGCATATGCATTGCTTTAGTTCTCATTAATTCGGCATTTATTATTTTGTTTATTTATTTATTCTAATTATTATTTTTTATTATTATTTTTTTTTTCTATTTTCCGTCGGCCGTCGCCGGGTCCGCTTTCCGCCATCCGCCGTCCGTTTCCTCACTTTTCCCGTATTGTAATCATGTTTCTGAAGAATCTGTATCTTTGCGGAATTAATTCAATCCAAATTAAATGTAAGAACTGTGGGAGGTGAAGTTGTTGAAGTGTTCCACGTCAGTCGCTTTAATTTCCGACAACAACAAGAATGAAATATAAGCGGGATTTTGCTCAGTCTTGAACGGTTGGATAGCGCTATTAAATTTGTTACGAGACAACACGGCTTTGGCACATGAAGAAAGTGGTAGAGCATATTTTTCTGAGCCGTGAATTGTCATATTTGGGGGGTAAATGTGAAAATATTGTTATTTTCTCGTGTAAACATGACAACAACAACAACAACCATTTATTTGTACCCAGAAAGGACAGGAATAATTACAATTGATATTTAAAAAAGTAGAGGATACGGCCTGCCCAAAATAACCATAGGGGCTAAAAAGAATGGGTAGACATTGAGTTACATAGAGTATTTATACAGTTATCGGTCGGTAACACACTCACACACACACATAAATATAAAAATACAAACAAAAAGAAAACGTACAGCGGAAACAGAATATATCCTTATAAATAATTAAAATAATTGTAATATTTAATATGAATCAATAAAGTGTATTTTTAATTTCTTCTTTAATTGGAAATCAAGTAATTTTTTGTCAGTCTCATCAAGAGAATTCCAAATTTTAGGTCCCTGATATCTAATGAAAGGATTAATTGAGTGTTTGTTGTTCTGTGTTTCAGCTTGGTCTGACATCCAGGCGTGCAATAAAATCTTGACAACTGGATCAGGCAACAATTGGCCACGCAGCACCGCACTTTGCTGTTTCATCTACAAGACCTACAAAAACAAAAAGGATGGTCAGAATCAGATGATTTTTCAGCAAATTTACCAAAAACGAGGCTAAGCAGCAGCACGCAGAAGAAAAGATGCTCGCTGACAGCGATTTTATTTCCACCATTATGGATAAAAATGCGGCCTATGATATTATGTTGGTCCTGAGCTACTCTCCGTGTTATTCCTGCGCAGGCAAGCTTATTGGTTTTTATGAAAAAATACAAAACTCTATATTCAATAAAACAGCTTCAAAATTCGATTTTCTCAATTGTACAAGACGCATGGTAGTAAAACAACGGAGGAAGAGAAGGAAAGCAACAAAAAAGGTCTTAAGGATATGCACCTGGCTGGAATAACACTGGAAACCATGACTGATAAACACTGGTTTGACCTGTTTTCGCGGATGGTTTTCGGTGTTAACCCAGATAGCTGCAGGAAAAGAGACAGCGACATGGAAGGAAAACTGAACACATTGAAGAAGGAAGCAGCAGAAGCAGCAGCAGCAGACGCACATGCAGACACAGAAGCAGAAGCAGATTTGCAGAAGCAGACACAAGATCAGACGCTGGCGCAGACGCAGATGCAGATGCAGACGCTGACGCTGACGGAGACGCCGAAACGAAGAAAAAAGGGCGAAGGAGCGGCAGAAAAAGCCGCAGAAATAGAAACAAAAGAAGAAGCCAAAGTTGTGGTAAACAAGACGAAGACTAAGGACAACAAGAAGAAGAAAGAGAAATAGGAAACAACAGCAACAACACAAGCGATGCGCGGCAGAGGCAAGTGCAACATCGTGATCTGCAACATTAGAAGTCATTAATAAAAGCCAGCGCAGCAGCAGCAGAAGTAGACGTAGACACAGACGCTGCACACACATGCAGACACAGAAGCAGAAGCAGACACAAAATCAGACGCTGAGGCAGACGCAGAGGACGCAGACTACTCCAGAACTAGTCATGTCACGCCAATGATCCAACAACTAGGTTGGGTCACCTTGGAACATAGAAGACTGCTAGCTCAACTAACTATGTTCTATAAAATCAATCAGGGTCTGGTGGGACTAAATTTTCCACCAGAAGTCTCCCCCTTATTTCGACGACAAACATCCAGATTGCCTAACTCCCATCCCTTTAATCACATCCAGGCTAACACCAATACATATAAGTTCTCATTCTACCCAAGAACTATAGTTACTTGGAACTATGTCCCCTTTACTAACTACACTACTACTAGTGTTAGTGCCTTTAAGGAAGCAGCCATGTCCTCTGTCAGGTCCCACTGACTTTTTAACAAGGACATTGTATATATGTATTATACATGTACGAATGCTCTAAACCGACTATCTATTTATTACTATTACTTTGATCGATCACTTATTTCCAATGTACTCAGTATATCACTTACCAAATTGTGTATTGACAAGAGAATATAAGGGACAGAGAGCGAAACTAGGGGCGTTGGGCTGGGATATGTGAATTTCACTAAAGTTATTTTAAGAATATGCTAATTTTAAGCGTACGCACTTCCGGTGCTGAAAATCAACAGAGTTGCGAGTAATGGCGCCTGTTGAATATTTCAGTATGGCTTTCCCAAGTGGGAATTTAGACTTCGGCATTGATATTGATTAACTCTGTAGAAAGTGTTCCGACAGTTAAAACGACTTCCGAAGATGCTAAAAGTGTTTCGGATAAATTTTATACTCATACTGGAAGGTTTGCGAAGATGTATCGTCGAGCGAGCGAAAACATCAGTGGCATCGAAATATATTATAAACGCGGAATTTCGGCTGGAAAGGCAATCAGAAGAAGTCCTCGAATTGCGGTCAAGGCTAAAGCAAGCTTTCCAAGAAACGGAAATAGTCGAAGAGTTTCATCGAGCGAAGTTCTGATCTTGAAGAATCGCGTAACCTGATCTCTCCCTGCACTTCGACAGCTGACTTCGAATTCGAACTTGAAGCCATGAATATCATCATAGCAGGCTCAGTGTTTTTCTTCGTAAGGAGAAGAGCTAGATAAGGTATCCTCCCGGTCACTATAAGTTTCACGTTTTTATTCATAAAACTATCCAGGAAGGACAAATGGATTTAATTTGGGGGAACGTGTTGTGGTAAATTAATAAAGTACACAAGGGTTTGTATGTATCCCGCTGGCGTACACTTTTTTTCTTTTTGTAATAATTTTTTTATAAGAAATTGAGGCTGGTGATTGGCGAAATGTTAAGAACACGCTAAGAGTATACTATACCCAAGGCTGAGAATGAGAATTATTTTGCATGTTGATAGAAAATAAAATACAATAAAAATCACATTATTTATTTATGTTTTTAAATGAACCTTTATAACACCATTGAAAAGAATGGTAAATATGTACCATGTATATATACTTCTTTCCTTTTTTTTAAATCAAAGGTTTTCCTTGTCACATCCGTATTATTTTACTGATTCTATACTCTGTAATCTTAGAATGTATTAAGAAATCTTTCCAGCCTAAAATCGGCAGAAAAAAGAATATTCAGCCTGGGCATGAGAAATATATACATTCTCTGCATTCTTACAAAAAAAGTGTTGCTGATGAGGGGGGGGGGGGGGGGGGGGGGGGGGGTGCTGTCCAGGCAGTCAAACCCTGCCCTCTGTTTATGACAAAATATTTGCACTTCCCCTACCCTGTTTATGACATGAATTTACATGGTAGGTGTTTTTATTTGAGCATTTGATTCCTGGCAGTGATATGTTGTCGACATTTTATAATAATCATGGACACAAGGTTGATGGCAGCTGGGGCTGCAGAAAATTAAATGTCAGGGAAATACTTCCTGGTAACTGAAGGGAAACCCATGTATATATACATACTTTGTCTATGACTGCGTTGAGTTCTAGGTCGAAATCCATACCCTATTGGGCTGCACATCCCCATATAGCTACATATGGGAGTACTCCCCTCCTGAAGCATATTTGGAGGAATCTCATACCACCAGCAAACATGAAAAGGTTTGTAGCAATTTCTAATATTGCTTTCATGTAGTATTGTGCATGCTTCTTTCTGTGGTCACAGGGCTAATTATTTATGGGAGATAATGTTACCAAGTTTTTGTTCTGCAAGATTCCCACACAAACCCCCTTCATATATCAGCACAAGATTTAAACTCCAAATAGTCCTGAATATAAATTATACTTTTTCTTTCTATTTACATTCTACTATTCATAAGAGGAGACAATAATAGAAATCACCACGTCAAGTTCAGAAAAAGGATTATCATTCTCTATTGCTTTAGCTCCAGAACCTGGTAGAGCTATGTAGTGATGTCCACTGTTTATAGTATTTAACACTCTTACTGAAAATTTTAAGTTACAAAATTGGGCTATTCTAAGTAGCCCATATCAAAGTATTCATAGTGAATTAGTTATTTTTCTTTCAGTTTAGCATACAAATTTTTTTCCAGGAAATTGAATTTCCAAGGTGCATCTTTGGTTGATTAAAGACCAAGACTGATTTTAATATCATGTAACTATTCTTATTTCTCAGATTGGAACCAAGTCTATAAATTATTACATTATAGTGTTGTGACAAAATTCACGGTTGCCTGTAAATTAGTCAATCATCTGTTTTTGTTCTCTTTTGGTATGTTTGTTAAGCAGAGTAAGTAAGAAGTGTCATGGTGGCAAGCCTCAGTCATAACCCCATTTGCAAATGTTTACAAGCATCATAGTATTATATGATGATACCTGATAACTCATGAGGACTGAGAGCTGTAGTCATAATGTTTCAATTGCTGCTGTTACCAGTTTAATATTGTAATTATAAATTGAAAGGTTGTAATATGAATAATATTATTGGAAAGGGTTCATTGTTATTGAGGTTACCGTAACAATATGTCTTGATTGTTATTCTGTACTTAAGGCCTATTTCAATATTTTCAATATTTTTTTAAAACTTAGTTGTGGGTTTTTTTTAGGCTGGGCTGGGTAGATAGGCCCTAGTAAGGGATGCCATGTCCTATTGTCTGTTTACCCGCCATTGGCGAATGAAGTAAATAAACATAAAATAAAAATAATAAATTCTAACTAATGACTCCAAGGCTAATAGGGGAATGAAAACAATTAAATTAATATTTCATCTCTCAACCTTGATGTGATTTCTTTTTGTTTATTCCCCTGAGCCTTGGGAGCCAAGTGAAGAATTTTAAGAAATTGAAATGGGCAAATTTCTCTATGAATTATTGATACATGTTGTTGCTTGTGAAATAATAAAAAAAAATGTTTGGAGCACATATATTCAGATTACTGTCAAGGTCACTAGTGACTTGAAGCTTTTGTAAGGATGTTTGTTAGTCTTGTTGTCTTCTCCATCCATCCACCCACCCACCCCCCCAAGGTTAGACATACATGTAGTCAAATATTTCAATTTGGATTCAAATATAATTAGTTATAATTTAAAAAATACAGTACATCACTTTGAGCTACAAAACTATATTATTCAAGAACTTACAAGAATATCAAGAAAGCAGACAAGTTTTTATGAAGCTTACCTTGTTTAGATTTAATAGGAAAACAAAGGGTCAAATACCATTTGCAACGCATTGTTAGGTATCGTATGTTTTGTCAGAACGTCCTTTATAATTCCAGACACGAGCTGTATATAAATGGAAAACATGTGGTTCACAAGATCTCGAAGTTCATTGTAGTGAACATTGAGATGTCTTCAAGAATATATAAGCTTTCGATGCGATTCGCCCAGGACTGTCTCTCTGACACGAAATTCCAACGCATTGTGACGTTTTCCTTCTAACTTCACGCAAAGATCATTGAGTTCTTCCTTCGTAACAGGCTTTGTTTTTTCTTACTTCGTTTGTACAGGTCGTACTCGAGATTCGCCGCCATCCCTTCAGTTGCTTTTGTGTTTCAGAGGTTTCCGACGTCGACGTATTGTTCGAATCGGCAGTTTTTATCCTTTGCAGAAAGAGTGCTGATCCCTTGTTGTTACTAGAGATTCGTTTCCCTTTTGATTTTTCTCTTGTAGACTTTTTTCCTCTCCTGTGCCCGCCAATTGTGAGGTTTCCCGACATAATCACTGTCGCTGCCATCGTGCGAAGTAAGCTCTTTTAAAATATCTAAGCATACAGCGACATCACCTGATCGATGACAAGAATCGCCCGTTTCTCAACTCAACTATTGAATCCGTATTTTCCCTAGCGAGCCATTGGATTCGAAATAAATTGTCTCCCATTCTCCCGAAAATCCCTCAAGAAATACCATTTTCCTTTGGTTAGAAAGTCGCTTTCGTCGATAAAAAATTCTCTCCGCGCGGACCGCCATTGCTTTGAGATTTCGCGCTCACCCAGTGTGCAGCGCGCGCGTGCGGACTTCCGGTTTGCTTAAAAATAACTTTAGTGAAATTAACATATCCCAAGCCTTGACTGGGCGTGTTCCTTCTCTGTCCCTTATATTCTCTTGGTATTGATTAATCGAGTTATTTATTTACTTTTATTTATTACTTGCTGTTACATTTTAAGTAAATATTTTAAATATTTTAAGTAATTGTACATAGAGTTTAGCTAGAGTTTATAGTTAACTACACCTCTAGTATAGGCGTAAGCTGTTTATTAGGAGTACTTCATTTTAAAGCATTAAAAGCATTAAAGCAAGAAAAAGCTGAGCAGCAGTAGCAGAGTCAAGGGCAGCAAGCTATATATACGATCTTCAAAGATTAGTTCTGTAGTTAATAATAATAACGCTAGTTAATAAATAATGAAGTTACAAATAATCTTTAGTGGCCTTCCCATTACCCTGCGAGCAGACGGTTCCCTCTGATCTTCCAGGGTACCTTCCTCCTAGTGACGTAAGATAAGTGAATGATTTTATTATGTCGCATGTCGTATACTCGTTTCTTCCACTCACTACGTTTTAGCTAGTAACGCTTATAAGCTTAGCTTTTTTATAAGGTGGAATTTATTATAATTACTGAACAAGTGACTTTTGATGGTTTTAAGATCGCGCAAAAAAGTTTGGTAAATCTGTTTTAGGAGATATATCAAGAATTGATACCAAATTACCACTTTCCATCTTAATAGTTGGATACTCGGAAGGGGATCGATCACTGTTACATCAGTAGAAGCAAGGCTGTGCCATCACTGCATTAGCACTGTGAGTGCTAATGCAGTGATGGCACAGAAATTAACAAACAAATACCGTGCTCAAACACAGTTATCGATGGGGGAAAAGTATTCGTTAACTTCTAAATAGTAACGTAACCACTTAGAATCTAATATCTGAGAATTCCAATATAAAATTCTAAATTGTATTGTCTTCACGATAAGAAACTAAGTGGTCTCGTTGAATCACCAAACTGTACTTTATGTCAAGGGTAGCGGAATCAGTCGAGCATTTACTCTTCTCCTGAAGGAAATCCTTTTGGGTTTTTGAAACACGTCTTGTCCTGGCTAAGAGATAATGATGTTCATGTTGAAACAATTAATGAGTCAGATTTGATCTTTGGAAAATGTGATATAGCATAATATTTTACAGTTTAAAAAAATCACATTTTGTTCATTGGTATATTCATATTTACTCTAGGAGATGTCAGAATATAGCTTACCTACACTTAGAGGTTTCATTGCTAGGGCAAGACGTGTCTATAATATTGAGCTCCATATTACCAGGGCCGGAGAAAAACAAGCTCCTTAAACATTTTCAAAATGGGAAAAGTTAATTAACGTATACTTACTCAGAAGATAACATGCTCACTATATGAGGGATCAGCAGTATCGCATTTTTTTTCCTTTGTTGTCTTTAAGTTCTGATTGTTGTTGTTCAATCAATTTGGTTTGTAATTCAGTTTAATTGTAATTAACAGTAATAATTACTATTAATTACAATTAATTCATTAATTAATTACAAAACACTAATACAAAATTGATTGAACAACAACTTTATTATTATACAAAAAAATTGTAATGTTTTTGAAAATCAATAAAAGCTATAAAAAAATCATGAAATAAATATTAAATAAATAAATGAAGGAATGAAAGAATAAATAAAGAATGAATGAACGAACGAACGAACGAACGAACGAACGGACGAATGGATGAATGAATGAATGAATGAATGAATGAATGAATGAATGAATGAATGAATGAATGAATGAATGAATGGAAGAATGAACGAACGAACGAACGAACGAACGAACGGACGAACGAACGAATGATGAATGAATGACGAACGAACGAACGAACGAACGAACGAACGGACGGACGGACGGACGGACGGACGGAACGGACGGACGAACGAACGAAACGAACGAATGGATGAATGAATGAATGAATGAATGAATGAATGAATGAATGAATGAATGAATGAATGAATGAATGAATGAATGAATGAATGAATGAATGAATGAATGAATGAATGAATGGAAGAATGAATGAATGAACGAACGAACGAACGAACGAATGGAATGAATGAATGAACGAACGAACGAACGAACGAACGAACGGACGAACGAACGAAACGAACGAACGGATGAATGAATGAATGAATGAATGAATGAATGAATGAACGAATGAATGATTGATTGATTGATTGAATGAATGAATGAATGAATGAATGAATGAATGAATGAATGAATGAATGAATGAATGAATGAATGCATGAATGAATGAATGAATGAATGAACGAACGAACGAACGGGACGGACGAACGGATGAATGAATGAATGAATGAATGAATGAATGAATGAATGAATGAATGAATGAATGAATGCATGCATGCATGCCATGAATGAATGAATGAATGAACGAACGAACGAACGAACGAACGAACGAACGAACGAACGAAACGGATGAATGAATGAATGAATGAATGAATGAATGAATGAATGAATGAATGAATGAATGAATGAATGAATGAATGAATGAATGAATGAATGAATGAATGAATGGAAGAATGAATGAATGAATGAATGAATGAATGAATGAATGAATGAACGAACGAACGGATGAACGAATGGATGAATGAATGAATGAATGAATAAATGAATAAAATAATGAATAAATAAATGAATAATCTCTGAAAAAGTTTTTTTTGCAAACGAATAGAGACCCGACCACCCCTCCCCTCAAACGAGTAATTTACGCGGTTTTACCTGGGTACTACTGAGCGAGCATGTGCTTGAAAACAAGATGGCGGCCGCATTGATGTTTACTCGTCGAGTGCAATCTTGTGTATATTTACGATCTTATCTTACAAAGCCCAATGTTTGTATGTGGTACGAGGTGGGACTGCAAGCTAGGTCTATGTAAAAGGGATTTTCACGATGGAAGAAAGTGGCCTCGACGAAGTTATCAACCACACAGCAGATCGAACAGGACGAGAAAGAACGAAGAATCATGGTCGTGTTGCGAAAGAAACAAGGTGAACTAGTACCACAACTGCAGGAGGAAGACCTGCTAGATTACTTTTCTGCATATGGAGAAATTGAAGACGTGATATGGGCTCGAACAGGAGCTCGAGATAATGATCCAGGTGCCGGGAAAGGTTATGGGTTTGTTTCATTCGTCAATGCAGCATCGGTTAAGGAAGCTGCAGCCTCGAAACACCATGTAATGACTGGCAGGCAAGTGTTTGTGTTTCCAGCATCTGCAGAGACAGCTTCTGCGCAGATGACATCTGAACAGATGGCATCTGCACAGATGGCATCTGCACAGATGGCATCTGTGAAGACGGCATCTGCACGGACAGCTTATACACGGACAGCATCTGCGAAGTCTGCACCAATGGCATCAGCGAAGTCTGCATGGACAGCATTCTCAAATTCTATGCCGACAGAATCTGTGAAGTCTGTGCCTACAGCATCTGCGAAGTCTGTGTGGGCGGCATCTGCAAAGCCAATGGCATCTGTAAAGTCTGCACCGACGGCATCTGTGAAGTCTGCGCCGATGGCATCTGCAAAGTCTGTGCCAATGGCATCAGCGAAGTCTGCATGGGCAGCATCTGCAAAGTCTCCACCGGCAGCATCTGTGAAGTCTGCGTGGACGGCATCTGCGAAGTCTACGTGGACGAAGTCTATGCGACAGCATCTTCTACGAAGTCTGCGTGGAAGACGTCTGCAAAGTCTGCACCGATCGCACCGATGCCATCTGTGAAGTCTGCGCAAATAGTATCTTCATGGACAGCATCTCCACGTGCAGAATTTGCCCGGACAGGAGGCCCTGAAGTTCAGAAAAGAAAGATTTTAGTGACACGGCAAAGAGGCTGGGGAGGTGAAATAACGTTGAACAGTGTATATGATTATTTCTCTGCCTTCGGGAAAATAGAACTTGTTCGTGAAGCAGAAGATCTTGTTTATATAACATTTGAAAGTGCAGATAGCGTTGAACGGGTTATGTTGGTGATGAACCATAAAATCAATGATGTTATGGTCCTGGTATCCTTGGCATATACCGATAAACAGAAGAAACAGTTGCGGATGGAGAAAGCGATGGACGAAGCGAATGTCAACCAAAATCCAAGAAATATCAAAATTGCTGAAAAAGAAGGAAGAAAGATTGTATTCATGACTCCCACAAGGTTTAAAGATTCCATCAGTGAGGAAAGCTTGGAGACATATTTTTCGTCTTATGGTGCAATTGAGGAGATATTTATCATGGAGTCCAAAGGTTATGGTTTCATTACATTTAAGGAGTCCCATGCTGCGCAACAGGTCTTGGAAGATGGAGACCACAAGATAGACGATAAGGATATTTATGTGAAAATGTCACTCGCCACTCGCAGAAAACCTCAGAATAGTCAGGATGAGGAAAAGAGAATCTGTGTGTCTAACATTTCATCAGAAACGTCAGAAAAGGACATTTGGATGCATTTTTCGAAATTCGGGAAAGTGGCAAAAGTCGTGTTTGCCAACAAACCAGATAGTGGTGAAAGAACAGATTCCGGTGTAGTTGTGTTTGATTCCATCAATGGTGGAATCTCATCTTTAGTAAACGAGCTTCATGAAATCTCCACTCAGCAAGATGCGCTGGTAGTGAAACTTGGAGAAGATCAAGTTACAACTCTGCCTTACACAGCAAAACTTCATGTGAATAATATTCCTGATGAAATGACATTGGAAATGTTACAAGCCTACTTTGGAGGGTTTGGTTCTATCCAGTATTTAGGCTTTACAAGCTACCATTCCGAAGGAGAGGCTTCTACCATGAGGGGAGTGTCTTTAGTATTTAATAACGAATCAGCGCTGGAGAAGGCCTTGAACAAGCCTGTTCATGAAATTAATGGGCTTGAGGTGAATGTGAAGAAAGCAACTCGCTCATTTGCAGGTCGACCGTCAGATTTTCTCAGTCTCAGAGTTCTGATGACCAACTTGCCTGCAAATCTTGATGAACTAGCTGTCAAAGATTACCTATCAGGACAAGCTTGCAGAGTTAAATCTGTGAGATTTCTTTCGCCGACAGTTTGTATCGCTAGCTTGTGGAATTTGAGTGATGTGGACAGATTAGTGAACATGGCCATCTGAGAAAGGGCATGTCATTGGTGGAAATCGAATATCACTGCGTCGCATTCATTGGGTCAGAGAGCAGGATGAAAGACTGGAACTACAGTAGATGAGGTGCCAGGACTGAGGAATTAAAAACTTGCATTTTGTCAAATAATATCAATAATTGTACACCATGACAGATGCAGCCAACATTATTTCTGAGTCAAAATTAATGTATGAGATGTCAAACTGAACTGACCTTAAGATTTCACATTTTACAGTCAGTGCTACTAGTTTTCACATTGCCAAAGAACAAAAAAGAAAATTTATAACAAGTTATCATGATTTACATGGATTATCTTTTAATTAATTGAATATGTATAAATATTTCTCAAAGTGGTTCATTTTAGGGTTACTACGGACAGTAGTCCAGATTTTTGAGCCAAGTGCGAGAAATTGGTTTTATACTATGCATTATACGCATCATTTGCGATCAGAGTTTGAAACCTGCAGTCATCATTGAGACTCGTGCATAATGCATGTGAGTGTTGCGGGTATTTAAAAAATAAATGTGGGTAAAAATTGATCTTTAGGAATATACATGTAATTATACATTGTACCGTATTTCTTTGATTAGCGGCCACCCTCAATTTAGTGCCCCTCCTCGAATAAACCAGCCCTTCTACTTACAAAGAATTAAGTCTGACAGAATGAATGTATGGAGTATAAAGAGAAGGCGGAATAGCCTGTTCCAGGCGTTCGGATAGTGGGGGAGCGATGCGAAAAGACGTGCGAAGAGTGGTGAGTGAATAATAGGATTGGGGAGAGGGGGCGCCCTCTCCTCGCACTTCGCGCGTCTTCGCGTCGCTCCTCCACTATCCGAACGCCTGGAACAGGCTAAAGGC
Organism: Desmophyllum pertusum; assembly: GCA_029204205.1. Classification (NCBI taxonomy): domain Eukaryota; kingdom Metazoa; phylum Cnidaria; class Anthozoa; order Scleractinia; family Caryophylliidae; genus Desmophyllum; species Desmophyllum pertusum. The sequence goes on from MU826358.1 coordinate 1,587,129, forward strand.
AGAATTACTCTAGATTTCTTGCCAAATCTAAAATTGTATAAAAAATACAAAATAATGGTTCAATAAATTATTATGGACTCGACAATGGAAAACCCAAAATTTGAAATAATCATCCCGGCACTTGATCAAGGAAATACATACAGTAAATGACTTTTCCACCTACCGTATTTGTATTTTTTCTATTGCAAAATTTGATGTAATGTTGTGAAAACAATTTCTGATTTCACCTGGTTCCTGCCACCATGGGAATCCCGCTATCAGGCCCTGAGTCCCTTTTCCTGTCTACATTATACTTCACACCCCCTTCACTCTCGGTCTCTCTTATAGATGAAATACAACTTTTTTATCAACCAATATTTCCCCAAATATATGGACGCTAGTTTCAATAGCTTCAGTTCTATGTATTTGTCTACGATGGAGTGTTACACTATACCAATTCCAGGAAATAAATTGTTATTTTCAAGAAAATTATTGGGACTTGCCTAAGGATCCTTGCAGTGTGGAATCATGTGGCATCATCATGCTCCTGACAGAAACCAGTAATAAATACTGGCAGTGATTGGTGGTGGTGGATCCAGAGGTGTTCAAAAAGGTGTTTTATTTTGGGGTGGAGGGGGGGGGGGGGGGGGTGGTCCAAGTGAACATGGACATTTTCTTGCTTCCAAACAAAAAGGGGTGTGTGTGTGTAGGGAAGGGGTGTGGGCAGTGTTCTGGAATATTTGGCCCTTTGACCCTGATATTTTTCAACCAGGTGGGGTTCTGGGCCCGCCACCCGATTCTTATATAATGCGAAGGATCTGGGTACGAGATTGGGTGCTGACCGAAAGGACCGAGGGCACCTGATGTTCTGCCTTTCCCTTGATGCAATGCGAGGAAGCAAACATGGCGGCCGCATGCTCCCTCTTCAAGATTTTGTTGCGAAATGTACGTTACCTTGTGCCACCAATTTAAATTCGATTAAAACAGCAAGGTAGTACTTCCTAGATATCTATGTTACGCTTCTAGAAATCTTTACCCAGAAGACCAAGGCAGGAAAATAATGGTGGCAGGATTGCGAGAAGGCGAGCACGAAACCGACAGGGAGAGTTTGGAACACTACTTTAAATCGTACGGGCCGATAGAACGGGCTAAACTAGTGCGAGACCAGCTCACCGGCAAATCAAAAGGGTATGGATTCGTCACATTCAGAAACCCAAAAGTCGTCGAGAAAATTTTGTCCGTAACAAATCACAGTATTGATGGGAAGGCTGTCAGAGTGTTGATAGCTGTGAAACCTTTACAAGCAAGATCCGGTGTAGGCTGGAAAGATATTTACCCTGAAGAGGTGGAAGAGAGGAAAATCTTTGTGTCTGCGCTCAAAACGGGAGTCAATGGCACAACTGAACAGAGCTTAAATGAATATTTTTCCGGTTTTGGAGAAGTTCAGGAAGTGAAATAATTTCTCCTAAAAGTTATGGTTTTGTAACATTTAAGGATCCAGAAAGTGTTAAAGAGGTGTTGTTGAAAGCCTTCACATATGCTCGCTGGTTGGAGATTCAATGTAGAACGGCCGTTCAGAGAAAAGATAACAGCGACATTATAAGAAAGGGGACAAGGACCGTAAATGTCTATAATGTTTCATCGGAAACTTCTGACGATGAACTAGTCAATCACTTTTCAATCTTTGGAGAGGTAGAAAAAATTATAGGCAGAGATTCGGATAGCAAGCAAAGTAGTCAATGCATGGTGGTGTTTAAGACGGCAGCTGCCGCTAAAATGGCTTTAGAGCAACCGCTGCATGAAATTGCTCCAGAGGAAAGATGCACGTGAAGCCATTATCAAGTAATAATGCTTCAAAAACTATTCTGTTGAAAGGTGCACCTGGGGATGTTACACTGAGGAGTTACAGCTTCATTTTGAACAGTTCGGAGAGATTGTACGCATGGATTTGACAACTGATCATCACCGGCCTACTCATGTTGATATCCATGGCGTATTGTACCGGACTTGTATAGACTGGCCAACTATTGAATTTCAAGATGCACGTACCGTGGAGAATGTACTGTCGCAGCGTTCTCATGCTATTTGTGGAGAGAAGGTAGAAATAAAAAACGTTGATGGAAGAGCCATGAACAGTGGTGCGCACAGCTAGAAAGTGACCGAAGCATGATGGTGTTAATCAATAATTTGCCCCGTAATGTGAGCAAAAAAACTGTCGTGGATTATTTTGCCAGTCTGTCTGTAATGGTCCAATCTGTGGAGTTCAGAATGGAGAGTGACGAGACCATGTCATGTGTTGTCGGGTTTTGGAATTTAGACGATGTTGATGATGTTGTCAATCAAGCATCAAGCAAGGACGGCACTGTATTTATTGGTGGAAAGCCAGCATTTTGTCCGTCGCCTTCATTGGGAAAGTATGCAAGAAGATGCTCTATTGTAAACACTATCGGTCCTGGCACTTTATGGATTTAAGTGGTTTGTAAAGGATTTTAACATTCTTCAAAATCTCATAGAGATGAATTTCTAAGGATTTTTAACAGAACATGTACGTCTTAGCAAAAAATACCATATGCATGTGCAGGTAATCGCATGGGGCTGAGTATTATCACGTATGTTTTCAGAAATTTGCAGAGAGAAATTCAAGTGTTACTCTTGTGCAAGTGCCAGCAAGACGGCTTGCTTAAAAAAAAAATTGCAAACTCTGTAAACACAAGTGATATTAATCCTTAATTTTACGAGGAATCATACATACATACATACATCATGTGATTACTAGTTAATAACATAAAGGGCAAAATTAGTGTGATAAAGACATCAGGTGGTCTTCGGCAATCTTTGGGAGACTATCAGAATATCTGACCACTGACCTTCCGATCACGTTCAAAAATCTTCAGAGGACCTTGGGTGATTTTCGGCAATCTTCAGAAGGGTTCGGGTCATCTTTGGAAATCGTCATAAGTCTTTGGGTTAACTTTGCACTCTTCGGAAGTCCTCGGTGATCTTCACAAATCTTTGAAGTAATTTTGGCCCGGGCAAACCAAATTAACGAAAAATTCTCTCTGTCTTAACCAATCAGAATTCAGTAATTTTGCCCTCTATGTTATTAGTGAATTTTGTGTTGTAGTTAAAGAAAGCACGCAGCTTGTTTGCTAGTTGTTTATGCTGTGCTGATTGATTGACAGGCTGAGTCAGGCCCCTTTTATATCATACATGTACATGTAGCTTCTAATTTAAAGTGCATTATCAGATTTGTATGGTTTTCTTTCATAGTCAAAATCAATTCTACTTGTGGAGTACATACAGTATACGATAGGTCTGAAATCTTAACAAGTAGATTGTCTGAAGAAATATAGGCTATTTCTGATTTCTGAGTTACTTCTGCCTGATCTGTTTCCTGGTGCAATACAGATTTTTCATATATGAAAACGAGATTTACTTGATTGATCATTATTATTTTTGTTTTTCAAGCAAATAAAACTCAATTTCATTTGAAAGAGAAAATGACCCATTTGTTGAGTATGATAATATATCTCCACATAATGGTTCAAAATACAGTCAAATCTTGTTATAGCTGACACCCTTGAGACATAATTTGGAGTCCATAATAGCGAGAGTCTGCAATAGTGGGAGTCATTTTCAGTCAAACCTCTATAGTGTTCGCAAGGCGAAAGTTGACTGTATTACTTATGACATTGTCAGATATCAATCTTCAAGTTACTTGAATTTCATTTTCACAGATCTGTTTTCACTTTTTCAAGATCTAGAGGTGCCATAAGAAATTATTTTTTGTCTAGACTTACAGTATCAACTGAATCAGGCTGGGGAAGGCTTGAATGAACTCATTCCTTCAGCTTGTGTAAACTAAATTCAGTCATACTGTTAATTTTCCAGTATTGCTTTTCAAATACACAAGAATGGACCTTGCTTAACTCTGTAATAGCCCGCGTGCAGAAGCAAGAAAATACAGTTGAACCTCCCGTAAGTGGACACCCTCGGGACCAGAAAAAAGTATCTGCTTAAGAGAGGTGTCCGCTTATGGGAGGTTAAAAATGTAGTGTTTGTATGTTAGCTGGGAACATGACCATGTGTCTGCTTACAAGAGGTGTCCGCCTACAGGAGGTGTCTGTTAGCAGAGGTTCGACTGTAGGAGATGTCATGCACGCAGGCTACATTATGGAATAGAGGATACAATAATAATGATATATATTTTCTTTTAAATTCTTTTATTTTCATTTTTGGCCTGTTGGCCATTGTTTTACATAACATGTGTCTTCTTCTCCCAAATAATGTTAGCCTATGTAACCGACACCAAGCACAGAAAAATGTGTATGGTTTTGGTTTTGCATCTGATTGGTTGAGTAGGTGGTGGGAGTTTTTTAATCCAATCACAGAGCGTAATATAGCAAAACCAAAGCAATGCTGGATTAATTTCGACATTCAACCGAAAACCGCTTTAATAAAATATTTTTAATCCCAAATCTAATTTTAAAATGGTAAAAACTAATTACAGGAAATAAAAGTTCCTAAAAAAGGCTAATTTTTCTACAAAATATATTTTACACATAAACACACATGTCTTGGACATTCAACAAGTATCTGGGATCACAAATCCTTATTAAAATCGACCCCAGCTAAAATACATACATGTAAAAACACTGTTATAAATAAATTATGTTTTATAGTTATTATAAAACATTTAAGTTAAATCCCACGAAAATAATTATAAAGTCAACCTGGGAAACATTTGCATCGGAATGTTCAATGAGCGAGGTACAGTCGCAGATCCAGACCGGTTTCCAATGTTTACATAAATCAGTCAGATTTATTTTTTCCAGCTGGGAATGAAAGGATAAACTCCTGAGTTCGTAGCGGGATATATAAGAGTCAGAAAGTTATGTGACAAAAGAAAAACGTTTTCTATCAAACAAACCGATTGTTAGCTAGTTTCAAGAACTCAGGAATTGATGTCTTATCTAATCTTCATGACGCTCCCCACTAACCACCGAAGGCCTGGAACTGGTTCATAAAGCCCCTGTCAAACGGTCTCAACATTATTAATAATAATCTCTCAACATTTCGTTGAGAGCCGATGTTGAGGCCGTTTGACACCCCCTGGAGGTATCGAGAAGAGTTTGATTCTGTTTAAACTTTGTTTTAACATCTTCTCAACATTTCTTTTGTTCTCAAAATGTTGAAGCTGTTTGACACGCTCTCTCAACTCCTCACAAGATTGTTCTCAGTCCCATACCTCACACATCTCACTTGTTGCGCATTTGTTGAGAGGTTGTTGGCTGGGGCCGTTTGACACGGCATGGTCTCAACATCTCTCAACATGACTCAACAATGTTGAGACTGTTTGACTGGGGAGTAACCCTTTCACTCCAGAGTCAAACCCCTTGAGTAAAAAATGTGGACCCGTGTACCTTTTGAGTCTGCATGTGGATGAAACCCTAGTGTGTGACCATTCAGATGAAAGCTATCGAGCAGTACTTTCATGTGGTACTGTTTATTATGCTGTACAAGGTGGTTCTAACGTTTAAGTCTGTGGATGAAACCCTAGTGTGTGACCATTCAAATGAAAGCTATTGAGCAGTACTTTCAAGTGGTGCTGTTTGTTTTTGACAATTTTGCAAAATGAAATTCAAGATTTTTTCCTCATTTTTGAACTTGGCACTCTTGGGAGTGAAAGGGTTAAGACAGTATAGCTTATGGTAATTTAATTGTTACTCTTGATATTGTCAGTTTAAAACTCTTCATGTCTGTGCCAGGCAGGCTGTTCAACCTGTGTTACACTGTCATTTGAGGTAGACTCCACAGTGTTAAATGCTTCCTGAGAATCCAAGTGAACGCGCTTCAGGCGAGCTATAAGATCTTGTTCGTCCTCTGATGCTGGTTTAAAATCACACCCTCTGTAGCCTTTTGAATCAATACAGAACTGAATGAACCTACGACACAAAGAGACAAGCTTTAGCTACTGTACTGCAATAATTATTAAATTTGTTAGCATGTAGGGTTCTCCTTAAAATGTATAAAGTAGAATGAGGATAATATATTTTTATTTTAAAGCAGCAGTGAGCAAATTTTCAAAATTGGAAATACTAAGTGACAAAAATTTTAACATATGCGATAACTTTTAGTTTTATTTTATCTCAAACAATAAATGTGGTTGTACCTTTTAAGTCTGTGGATGAAACCCTAGTGTGTGACCATTCAAATGAAAGCTATTGAGCAGTACTTTCATGTGGTACTGTTTATTATGCTGTACAAGGTGGTTCTAACTTTTAAGTCTGTGGATGAAACCCTAGTGTGTATGACCATTCAAATGAAAGCTATTGAGCTACTTTCAAGTGGTTGCTGTTTGTTTTTGCTAATTTTGCAAAAATTAATGAAATTCAGGACGTTTTCCTCAGTTTTGAACTCAGCACTCTTTTGAGTGAATAAGAGGTAACTTGATTATATACCTATTCCAGTGTCTGTCTTTACAAAGAACATGAGGATTTCCCACCACAATCAGCAAAGCTTGTGCTCTTGTGATTGCAACATTAAACCTCTAAAATGGATTGGAAGGAAATTATTATTTTTAGAACACCTTTAACATCTATTACATAAAGCCCTGGCCAAACAGAGATACAAATAGACACAAGTTTGAAACTCGGGACTCGGGTATGTTTTGGGTGGGTATGTGCCACCCAGGTCTCCAAATTTGGACCTTGTTTTAGAAATAATTTGCATTCAAAATGATACCCCGTTCTTGAAATAGGCCAATTTTTAATACCCCGTTCTAGAAATTTAGTAAATTTCAATAGCCCGTTTTTGAAAAGTCTTGAATATGGATACCCCGATCTAGATCAGGAATCCCAACATCACGACCCCATTGGGCGAACACATACCTGTATAGGTATTTTGGGGGAGTACCCTCCGGGACTTGAAATGGCTTCTATTATTATTACATTTTTTTCTTCACCTATCATAATTATATACAAACCTTTGGATTTTTCAAGAAGCCCAGTTTGAACTGCGCATCAATCTGCAGATACTCCTGACTGCTTCTCACAGTGGATATGATTATCACTCTTCTTTCTTGTCCTTGGAATTCTTCAACAGAACCAACCTTCACATCTGTGATGTTAGCCTTGTTAAGCAGGCTCCTGATCTTCTGAACCTGAAATCAATGGCATATGATCAGGAGGATCGATGTACGTTTTAGAGATAGCTTTAATTTATGTATTATAAATTGTACGCTTCTTATATATACAGCTCTACATTTTAAAGTCACAACTTTAGTCATCATGTCATTGTGTTTCGTCTACAATACTAATTGTTTACGTCTTGTTACTGATTGTTACGTCTTGTTACTGATTGTTACGTCTTGTTAGTGATTGTTACGTCTTGTTACTGATTGTTACGTCTTGTTATTGATTGTTACGTCTTGTTACTGATTGTTTACGCCTTGTTACTGATTGTTACGTCTTGTTAGTGATGTTACGTCTTGTTACTGATTGTTACGTCTTGTTACTGATTGTTACGTCTTGTTACTGATTGTTACGTCTTGTTAGTGATTGTTTACGTCTTGTTACTGATTGTTACGTCTTGTTATTGATTGTTACGTCTTGTTACTGATTGTTACGTCTTGTTAGTGATTGTTACGTCTTGTTACTGATTGTTATGTCTTGTTACTGATTGTTACGTCTTGTTACTGATTGTTACGTCTTGTTACTGATTGTTACGTCTTGTTACTGATTGTTACGTCTTGTTACTGATTGTTATGTCTTGTTACTGATTGTTACGTCTTGTTACTGATTGTTACGTCTTGTTACTGATTGCTACGTCTTGTTAGTGGATTGTTATGTCTTGTTAGTGATTGTTACGTCTTGTTACTGATTGTTACGTCTTGTTACTGATTGTTATGTCTTGTTACTGATTGTTACGTCTTGTTACTGATTGTTACGTCTTGTTACTGATTGCTTACGTCTTGTTAGTGGATTGTTACGTCTTGTTACTGGATTGTTACGTCTTGTGACTGATTGCTACGTCTTGTTAGTGGATTGTTATGTCCTGTTAGTGATTGTTACGTCTTGTTACTGATTGTTACGTCTTGCTACTGATTGTTACGTCTTGTTAGTGATTGTTACGTCTTGTTACTGCACTGTTACTGATTGTTAGGGTTAGCCTTAGGGTTGGGCTAGCCTTAGGGTGAACTGTGACAGTAAGATATAATTAATTAGGAATTATTCTCTACCTGTTTTCGATAAGGCGAAATAACCCCAATCTGAGAAGGCAGCACATTGATCCCTCGAGCATCCTTCAAGTCCTTGACATATTGCACGACCATGGCTGCCTCCTCCGGGTTGAAAAATGACGGACTCTTCTCTTCACGCATGTCACGTCCCTTGATGCCCTCAAAAATGATTGGGAATTTCTTGCAAGGAAGGCGGCTCCAGTTACACAAGGATTCTCTCTTGAGTTCGTCAGCATGGGCTTCTAGTTCATCATCATAGAACATCTTATTGGGAAGCTGGAGAAATGAATTATTTTAATTGATCATCACAAATACAGTAGAACCCGCTAACTCGAACTCCCAAGGGAAACAAAAAAATAGTTCGAGATAGCGGGGTTCGAGTTAGCCGATAGTAAATGACTGAAAAACAAGGGCAAGGGGAACGAGTTTGAGTTTGAGTTAGCGGGGTTCTGCTGTAAAATATTTGCCCAAAATATAATTTTTATGTCTTTTTCTCTGCAGTGCAGTTTTTTTCATTTAATATGAGTACTCCTGGGAAGGAGTTATGGGAAATAGGCTAAACCTCCCCTCTCACGCTCGTGTATGGGTCATGTGATCATCCAAGCCACGTGCTTGTGATTTGTCTCGATCCAAGCACGAAACGTTGAATTGGGTCAGAGATACACACAGTCAAAATAACTTGGAATTTTTCCTTCTAAATCACAGAAAAAACGTGAACTTCCCTACCATAATGACAATTCCATTTTTGCCGTTCTTGCTCTCCATTTTCTCTCATTTTCTTTTGGCATTTTAATCGCTTTTGTTCACGTAGGAAAAATTTTCCACCGAAACGTTGGAAAAGTGAACTTTTTTAACAACAAAGAGTCAATGGTAGCGAAGTTTCACGTTTTTCTGTGATTTTTGGAGTTATTTTTGTGTGTATCTTTGGCCCAATTCAACGGTTTTTGTGCTCATGTAGGCATGCTTTGTTAGACATTTTCCTACTCTATCAGTTGAATATCAAACACATCTTCTGGCATGGAAAGTGATGACGTCACAAGTGGCAACGAGTCCGTGGTCTCCCTCTTGGCCAGTTTATAGCCAGTTATGGCCAGTTTATGGCCGGTTATGGTCGGTTATGGCCCAGTTATGGCCGGTGTAGGTGCCAATGGGTTTAACAAGGCTCAACTACCTGCAAGCAGGTACGTAATGTCCGAACTAACCTCCAGAATAGATGGATGTGACCTGTAGTTCTTCAATAGCTTTGTGATTATCAAAGGGTTATAATCTCCAAGTTCATCCTCCTCATCTTGGAGTATCCGTCCATAAAAGGGAACTTTTGTCATCATCCATTCCAAAAGAGACATGGCAAGGCCACACTAATGTCATATGAATGCATAAAGCTATGTCACTCGGAGAAATTAAAATTATGTTTATACTACGAAAGTGCGTTGGACTCTTCACTTGAGCACTAGGCGGGGTCATTGTGTTGAAGAGTGGAAGTTTGAAGAGGAGAGGGGTGGCAGTAAGATGCGACTTTATTTGTTAAAAAAGTGGATTTACGTTCTTTTGATAAAATACAGCCCATCGACCAAATGAAATTTGTCTGCTAAATCCTTCCAGTCATTCATTGCTTCAAATTCATTCATTACAAATGGGGGCTTCCTGGACCCCAGCTGCTCTGGATCCACCACTGGCTTTAATATTAATAGTGTAGCATATCAAGTTTGTTTTACCTTGATCGCTACAGGCGATCGAAGAACTGGGCCAAGCTGTTGGGGGTCCCCTGCGAAAACCAGCTGTCCCCCTCCTGGAGTCTCTGTACTGAACAGTCCTGCCAGGGGGACGAGGCATTCAGGCTGCAGGGAGTGACCTGCTTCATCAATGAACACATGAGTAAAGTGTTGGCCAGGAATCTCTCCAGATACTAATCTGAAAAAGATTACAAAGAAATACCGTATATGAAGTCAGATAATAGATCATGCTGGCTGTGCTCAACACCTTGTCTCAGTTCAGATGATCGCGTCATTGGGCGGTGACGTTAAAGGAGCTACGTGACGGATGGCGCATCTTGAAAAATTGGCCAATTTCTTCAAGTTCGCCGTTCGCAATCCGTCTTAATCTTCTCCATCCTCAACTATCCTTGTTCCTGTTTGGTTTATTATCACCTCTTTGGTGTTTATCTACCTTAGTAAACTATTATTTTGAGGCTTTCTTCAATTTGAAGGTGATTTTGCACTTCGCCAAAATGACTAATGACTTTAAATATGTGTCTCCTACACCTTCTCATACTAAATTAGTAGGGGATGTTAAAGAACCTGCATCAACTGTTCGAAAAGAGTAGGGGACGTAGTCCCCGGTGTTGTGGTCTGGCCTGTTCACATTGTTCTTTCATCTCATATCTCATGGGTAGGCTGTGTGGGTGGATGAGATCATAAATGGACTGATAGCTGCTGCCAGAGGCGCCCTTGGAAGCTGAAGTCTGATCTCATCCTCAGCATTCATTCAGTACAGTTGTTTGTCTGTTGTTTCACGACATTACATACATACATAGATTGACTAAGGTTGAAAAATACCATGAAGAGAACAAGAATGCTCAAGATTGAGGAGGATTAAGATGGATTATGAATTACCTTATTCTTATCATTTTCGCGCGTACTTAATTACGCGAAAATGACAGAGCCATATTTCGCGAGTATTAATTTTCGCGATTTCACGGAAAAAATCGACTCGAAGTGTATTAAATTTCGCGAAAATGTCACCACATTTTAATCAGCATTTAAAAAATCCGTCATTTATAATCAACAGTAAAGCGTTTAACTGATGAATTGAAGGAAAATCAGTACTGTGAATGGCAATGTTTACGACTGTACCAGAGACATCTTGCAGGAATTGCAAGAAAACGACGAATCAGAGGAGGAATGTGGAGATGCATAAATCATGGACAGAATTATGACAATTTTTACCCTTTATATTTTACCAAATTACAGTGTCAATTTTCTTTATGTAATAGGGTATTAAATTTTGCGTTTTTAATTTTTTCGTGAGTTTTCAGTCAATGAGGTTAGAAGTATAATAAATTATTACATTCTAGCTAAATATAATGTGAAAAGGGTAACTATAGCAACCTTCCTGCCGTGATCAGTGTGCACACCACAAGGCGCTTGACCATGATGTCTTGTTTAGATGGAAAAAAAGAAATCCCCACCTGAAGTGATACAGCTAACATCCTGCAATTCATAAAATTTATATTAAATAAATAAGTACATGTAAGCATTAATTTACATGTATTTCAAGTTTCTAAAAATCAAGACTTTAGAAGATGTGTTGATCCATTATATGCGCCTAGTGGCACGTAGGGCGGCAATAAGCTTCTTTTACTCCGGACGATCCCTAGATTTCCACGCAACTTGTCCCCAGTTCATTTCTAATTCCCTCAATTCTCCCTCTACTGTTAGGCACCATGGGCACCCGCGTTTCTTTGGCTTAGCGCCTACAGTTGAGGGTGTCACGGTGGTAATACTTGCAATGGGTTGCTCCCCAGCCGCAGAGTGTCTAGAGTTGATATTAGATCCAGTTGATCCAGATCCACCTCGCGGTTTATTTAGCCCCTAGGCTCTAACTCTTTGCTACTAAATATTATTTATTTAAAAAAAAAAAACACCTGTATTTTCCTTTACTATCATTTGTATATTTTTATTTTATAATGAGCTAAATAAAAAGATTGATTGATGATTGATTGCGGTTTTCCGTAACTTGGGAATGTAGGTGGGGTAGGTAGCCCCATGCTCAACTCCCAACCTGGAGGGCCAGGAGACTGACTTTCATCTGGACTCTTGGACCTGTCTGGCATGGGTAACCCTACCAGGAGACAAAGCTCCTGCCAGCGTAGCTCTCAGGGTCATTGAGACAGACAAGCCGCCCTACCACCTCCAGGCACCATGCAGTTCCAATAGGGCAGACTGTAGGAGGTGGGGTGGCCTAATGGTTTATAATGCCTTGGACTCTGGAGAGGAGGTCTGGGTTGGGGCCCTGGCCAGGTCACTGTGTTGTGTTCTTCAGCAAGGTTGACCCTTTACTCTCCACCCAGGAGTAAAATAAATTGGGTACCGGCAAATTGTCAGGGCATCCTGACAAAAATGCAGGGGATTAGTGATAGTACCAATAGAAAAAGACCAAAAAAGGAAACCAAAAACAATGAAGAGAACAAGAATGCTGCTTGATGTGTTAATGACTGACCACTCTTTAATTAAGTATTTTTTTACCTTTTATTCCATTGTTGTATTATCCATTATACTTTTATTTGTAAAGTGCTTAGAACAGCAATGTATAAGCGCTCACGAGAAGCTTTCTCGCAAATTGTTCTCAACTGTTTGGATATCGAGAAGCGTAATGCACACGAATCCGGCACGATGAAAAAATTCAATTTAAATGGGGCGAGTTTCTTAAGAAAATATGTTAAAAATAAAGCCGTTTGTTTGGTGGGGGTTTAAGCACGAGCAGCCTATTTAATTGTACTTAATTTACTTATTTATCTTTTTTTGTTTTCTTTCGCTTCTCTTTTCTTTATTGTTACTCTGTGTGTAAACGCTTTTTTGTCCTTTTGTTATTCGTGGACCTGATTGTGCATTGCTTTATAGTAAATAAATACATTGTAAGTAAAGTATTGTAAGTAAATGATTGTAAGTAAAGTATTGTAAGTAAAGTATTGTAAGTAAAGCATTGTAAGTAAATTATTGTAAGTAAAGTATTGTAAGTAAATTATTGTAAGTAAAGTATTGTAAGTAAGGCATTATAAGTAAAGTATTGTAAGTAAAGTATTTAAGTAAACCATGTAAATGTTGTATGTGTTTAAATTAAAAACGTTTTGTCAAAAAAAAAAAAAAATGTATAAGCGCTATATATAAGTTAGTTTAATATTATTATTATACATTCAACTCACTATCTCTTTTCTGATTGGCCGAAAGCGTACAGTGAATTTTCGAAATCAGCGCCTTTGAAAGCATCTACGTCATCTACAGTGTACCTACAGATTAGCGAGAGGATCACGGGTAATAACCTGTAGATTATACAATAATCATGTCAAAGACATGATACTTTTGATACTGTGGATACTTTCTTAATTTTCAGTATACTTAATGCGCTTCCACAACAATGGCGTTTTATGTTAAAGGCAAACAGGGCTCTTGTGTCCTTCTTCACACAACATTTCAACCTAAATACCTTTCATGTCTACATTAACAATGAAAAAATTGATGTAGAAAAAATCCAATCAAAACCTTTGTATTGCAGTATGATCTCCAAAATTGCAAATAAGCCGACAGCCATAAAGAGATATGAAAACTACTTTAATACTGAGTCTTTCCAATTAAACTGGAAAGACATTTTTCTATTACCACCCAAAGTAACCTTGAGTACCAAATTACGCGAATTTCAATATAAAATATTAAATAGGATTCTATATACAAATGATATGCTCTACAAATTCAAAAAAGTCGATTCTCCCTTATGCTACCTATGTAAAGCGGATACAGAAACTTTAGAACACTTCTTTTTCTATTGTCCGCGAGTTGAGACTTTCTGGAATGAAGTAGTAAATTTGTTTAGAGACCAGCTTCAAATCAGTAAGGACTTTGAGATAAAAGATGTTATTTTTGGACTTCACAACAATGAATCTTACAGCACTTTAATTAACTATATTATCTTGGAAGGCAAATATCTGCTATATCTCTGCAAACTAAATGACAAACGTTTATCTCCAAGACTATTATTAGAGCGAATGAAGAATACATATCAACTAGAACGCTTCATTGCGAGAGAGAAAAACAATCTTAACTATCATTATGAGAAGTAGGAGCCTCTGCTCCCTCTCGTTTCTTTGTAGACTGCAGTCGCCCAGTTTTTTTTCGATCCCCCTTTTATGAAGCCATTTATTTTGTAATTCCACTATCTAGGTAGTTTTTGTTTTACCCTGCTATGTTTTTTTTTTTTCCTTTTAATTTGCTTTATTTAATTGTTATTTATCTTTCTATTATAATTTGCGTATGTATAGGTTTGTTAAGTATATCGTGTAACTTAGTGTCATGTCTTTGTGTATCAGCTCTAAAAACAAAACAAATAAAAAACAAATAAAATACAAAAACAAAAAAAAAATGTCAGACACTCAAGGTCACGGGTAATCATGTCAAGTTTGCGAGCTTTGCATTGCTTGCTGCTAAGTAACATCGGTGGCAGAAGCGTTATTCTTTTTCGTTGAATGTATAATAAAACAATAATTATTATTAGATTCAGTTTTTGTGATATATCCGGAATAAACAAGGTCTCGGTAAGAGTTATCAGCCTCATGCAGCCTTCGGCTCTGGCTGACAACTCTTTACCTCGACCTTGATTATTCTGGATATCACAAAAACCTCATCCAATAATTGTTAATAATTAACAATTATTGGATGAGGTTTTTGTGATATCCAATATTCCTAATCACTTCATGCTATGGAAAGCAGAGTTTAATAAGTACCAGCCTGATAAGCCACTAGGCTTGTAGATATACTTAAACCTAAATTAAAGACAGTCTAATGGTTATACATGTAGTACCGTACCTTGATTTCTTTTGGGATAGATAACATCGACCTCCCAAAAGCATTGAGTCTCATCATCTCAGACTTGGGAATGACTGTGTGTTCCATAACTCTCTGTAACACCAGGTCTGCAGCGCTGTTGGAAGGTGCACAAGCTAGAACACGGCTGTCAGGAAAGTTTTTCAAAACCTGACAACCAAACAAATTCAGTGACTACTTTACGGCAAAACCAGCAGTTCCATAATCCTCCCACCAAAAAATTGGTCACCATCGGGACCGGCACCAACTGTCCGTCTTAGAGAGATGACTCTGGCTTATACAGAGTTTAGATGCAGTACAGTACACAGGGACCAACACTAGGTGTCCGTTTCATAGAGGTGTCTGTCTTATAAAGGTGTCCGTCTTATAGAGGTGTCTGTCTTACAAAGGTGTCCGTTAAGAGAGAGTTGACTGTAGTCCATTTTCTCCCAATTTTTGAGAGAAAAGAGGACAATAAGCAACTTGAATTGTTGTTTGATATGTTAAGTTGTAGCGTGTACAGTGTACCTGTTAACCCAAATCCCAGGCAAATTTGTTAGTGAGAAGTGACACATCAAGAATAGCAAGTGGAAGAAAAGGCAAAGGGACACAGAAAATGAGAACACCTGTGATCCTTCTTTGCCCCTCTCCTGAGTCCCATTGCCTTTTTGCACCACAGTCAACTCGCTCTATTAAAAGACGGACACCATCGGGACTGGTACCAACTCTCCGTCTTTATAGAGAGGTGTCTGCTTTACAGAGAGTTTAGATACGGTAGTTAACATGACTGAAAAACGGCGCATAGCGACCAACACCAGGCGTCCGTCTTATACAGGTGTCCATCTTATAGAGGTGTCCGTTAAGAGAGAGTTGACTACAGTGGAACCCCGATTTCTCGAGCCCTCAATTTCTCAAAAACCCCAATAACTCAAACCAAAAGTTGTTTCCCTTGGACTTGTTTCATTGTAATTTTACCCCCGATATTTCAAACTTCCCGATTTCTCGAACCAATTTTTGTTTCCCGAAGAGATTTGAAAAATCAAAGTTCCGCTGTATATAGTATTCTTCATGCTGTTCCCCGCTAACCAAATGCCTGGAACAGTCTTGTACCTGCTTAATGGCCTCGACAATGGTAACAGTCTTCCCTGTTCCAGGAGGACCAAATACCAAATAAGGAACTGGTCTTGACGTTCCACTGACAATGTTTATCACAGCCTGTTCCTGCTCTTTATTGTCGTGGAGTTTTGCATCATAAAATCTACAATCAAGCAAATTGATCAGAGTCAGTGCATGAGTCCACCGTAGATAAAGATGCTATTAGTATGGGTGGGTCAGGCAGAATTTTTCACCACACTTACCTAAAATCTTTCTCTTCCTCCTTTAAGAGCGGAGCCAAATGTGAGCCAACTTTTAAATGTAAAGAGGCAAGTTCGGTTTTTTCATGCAACATCTTAACACCTATTTCCAGTGCTCTGTGCATTAGTTTTAATGGCGTCCGGTTGAATGTGAATCTCACATTCACCTTCATTTCCTTTGATGTATTTCTTGTGGAAGCTAAAGCGTAATGTAAATAAGGAACATGAAAAATATATTTTCAGACATAAAATTATTAAATAATAATTTACAATTAATTATATTTAGCCACAAGGCTCCTCCCGGGGGGGGGGGGGGGGCAACTTTGGTATAATAGTGACGGGGATGTCTGAAGACCTTTTTTGCATGTGCTCTGAGGACTTTTTGGGGTTATAAATTTTGTGGTGACTCTTTTTGGGTGGAAAACCTTGAGTACAGCCCTGTAGTAAAGCATAATAAATTTGTGGAGCATCAGAAGTGTGGTATTATAAATAGGTATCATTAATACTACAGCTGTACTGTATAATAGTATAAAATATTGACAACTGTGTAACCTTTTGTAAGGTACACTTTGAAAATAAGTTGCTGGTCAGTCGGTCGGTCAGTCGGTCGGTTGGTCAGTCAATCAATCGGTGGGTCGGTTGGTATATCGGTCGGTGGTTCAGTGGTCGGTTGGTCAAAAAATAAATAAAAGCTTACCTTGGAGAAAACTTAAGACGGATATCATTTAAACCCACAATGTGAACAAATCCCTGATACTCTTCCTTCTCCAGTTGTCCTTTACCATCTTTCATTCTAACCAAGATCTGGTCACCTCTAATTACTGATGGTCGATTCTCTGCTAGACCAGGAACCTGAGGTCAAAGACCATAAATTTAAATAATTTATTATTATTAATAATAATTTTATAATAATATTTGAAACACCTAATGTACAGTAATAAGTTAAATAAAAACTTTTTTGAGCCTGGATGGGGTGCTAGTCCATCACAGGGTGCCCCTCAATTGTTTTTTTGCTTTTTCATGTTGCCCTTTGGTTATTTATTAAAACATATTATTTATACAAATGTTTATTCTCACAGTGCCTCTCTCCACCTAGTCTCCTACACGCAGCCATTAATTGGGTCATCACGCAACACTCCTCCCCACTAGGAGCATTGCGCGACGACCCAAATAATGGCTGCATAGCTAGGAGACTACTCTCCACCCAGAAGTATCAATTAAGAATTTTATAGGTGGAGAGAGGCACTGTGAGAACACATGTACACATTGTCTTGCTCATGCAAGAACTCAATGGTGGCCTGGATTCAAACTCTGGCATCTCAATAGGCACTGCACCTCTCATGAGTCTGTCTACAAGCCTAGCTAGTGGCTTATCAGGCCGGCTATTAACTCTGGTTTCCATAGCATGCAGCAACTACAGGAGAACAGTAGGATATACTACTCCCTTGGATAGGATGCTCGTCCATCGCCGGCTAACCCCAGCATTTTTTGTCAGCTTGCCCTGACAATTTGCAAGTACCTATTTACTCCTGGGTGGGCAGACTCGGCACTGTGAGATCAAAGCTAGTGTCTTCAATGCCCAAGAACACAACACAATGACCGGGCCGGCCAGGACTCAAACTGGACCACTTAATCCAGAGTCCAACACACCAACCATTACGCCAACGCGCCTCCCACCATGATATCCTATCAAAGCCATACCTTTAAAACTAGAAACTGTCCCTCAGGTGTAAGTACGACGTCCTCCATGTCATAGTGGCGAATGTCAACCTCCATCTGAAGCTCCTCAATGTGAAGAAGGGAGGCAAATTTTTCAGGATACTGTGGCATTTGCAAGCCTATCTCTAGCTCCAGGAGCGTTGATAGCTCTTCACTGGGTTTGCCTTGGTTTAAACCCAAGCGTAATTGAAAAGGAATGTGGTAGTCTTTGAGAGGCACAGGGTAGCGTAGTTTACTGTCTGGTCTGTGGATTAAAGGAAACTTGATCTGTAAATTATTTTCTATTTCATGGTTGATTCTGAAAAATTCAGTCAATCAAAAACTTTAACCCTTTAAGCCTCAATAGTGATCAGCTTCAAATTTCTCCTTATGTAAGCATACAGGTCATGAGAATTAACGAAATGATCACCAAAGATGACAAGCATTCATTTGATATTTAACCCTTTCACTCCCAAGAGTGCTTAGCACTCTTGTGAGTGAAATTAGGGTTAAAAAATATGCAGGTTTTATTTACCGTGGAGGGGGTATGCCGCCAATCACTTGGACCTTTGGGTCCACTACCCTCGCGACAAGCTTTGGATGTCGATACTTGTGGGTTGGCAGGATACTCTCAACATCCTCATTGGTCCCTTGTCCAGTTAGAAACCGTGCGATATGGTATGTGCGCACCGTTGGTTCTTCCTCCTCAAATTCAAATACAATTGGCTGTTTGAATTCACCCAGGCTGCTAGGTTTGAAGAGTGCCTGGATGCTGTAAGACTTCCCAGCCGGAATCTTAATGACTTTATTGACTTTCCCTCCCATTAATGTCACACTGTGTTTGTCAGAGAGCATGAAATCGCTCACAGAGTCCAGAGCTACAAATCGCTTCAGTTTAACGGCGCCGGTTCCTGCATTGTTCACGGTGATTTCTGTGATTTTTGCACTCTCGGTTAGTTGCATTTGGCCAAAGTCAATTAGTCCATGTTCTCTGTCTAAATCAGAACAAACTCTTACTCCATGCTTGTCTTGAATTAAAGATTCTCTGCAAAAAGAAAAAAGAAATATTAAATAAAAATTAGCAAGTCATTGTTTTTCTTTTATTCTATTTTTAGGCTATTTGTAAACGCATTGAGGCTTCGCAACATGCGTTCTAAGAACCGTTATTATTATTATTATTATTAGGTAACAGTTGTAATACCACAACTAGAATGGTACCATTGCAGGGCTGCAGTGCTTGAAATAGTTAAACAAACATATTTTATTTTATTTTTATTTCATTTTATTAAGCTTCACCAAAATATAAAAACATATTTATAAGTAAACATAAGGTAACTTGAAGTGACAGAACACAATGGCTGGGAGACCACAACAGCGGAAGCCAATAAATTATATTTATCTATTATTACTGTGGACCTTTGAGCTAAGACCATCACCAGACAATTTATGGAACATGAACCATAATACTGTATGTGTGGTTACAGAAAATATCCGTCCATCTCCCCAACAGAAAATGTTTGGTTTGAGACCCCCACACCCCCTGGAAATTCCAGTAAAGCTTCATATTTCCCTTTAAAAATTTTGGCTTTTGAGAACCCCCTCTCCTGGGTATGGATATATTTTCTGGAACTGCACATTTCACTCACTTATGTTTAAGAAATAACTTCTTCAGCTCTAGTACTGGATCATCCCCTGAGTCCTGTTCAGAATGTTTATCTCTCTCGGTTTCGTCAACCTCCTTTTCATCATCCTCACCCTTCTCTTTTGCCGCAATCCTTTGCTTCCGTTGCACAAATGACTGGTCCACTGCCAAAACCAAACGGCGACCCTTTCGTTCAAAGTACAACAATGTGTCGGAACCATCTTTGCACTTGACCAGTTTTTTCATCCTTTTCAATTGAAACAAGATTGTGGAGAAGGAAACAGTGGGCGTTGAACGATCCAATGTTTTCTTGAATTTATCATAGTACACCTGCCGAAGTTCCATTTTTGTTGATGGCCTGAGTCGCTCAGTTGATAGGTACTTCCAAAACTCTTTGGTGACATTCTTCTTGTGATCATTTCTTGCTTTAGGCATTTTAGAAGAAAATCTACTGAGAAAAATGAATAATTATTAGAATGAAAAATGATTATGGTCAACTCTCGCCTTGCAGACGGTCCCCGTTAATACGGACACCCCACTATTACGGGCAAAATCTAGCTATCCACCAGGCAAAAGCTATCAAGGTTCGACTGAAATGACTCCAGCTATTGTGGACTCCCAACTACTATATCCCGAGGGTGTCCGCTGTAATGAGAGTTGACTGTACTAAGGTTCTAGATGGACAGGTATCTCTTCCCGGCATGTCCCAATTCTTTCTTCGCTTGAGAGATGGCTGAGTTATGACCCAAATATTCCATACTGAACATGACGTAGCTCTACAGAGAACTGTGTAGTGTCTCTGATTGGTTTATTGCTCAGTATTGAATTTCCACACACAAGCAACAACCATCAGATACAACATGGATTTCTGTACAGCTACGTCATCAGTACTGTACAGTTTTATGTTATTTTTCAGGTTGAATCTCAGACGTCCTCTTGAGCGGGGAGCAATAATTTGCACTTGTGAAGTGTGAAAAGAGACGACTTTTACACAGGATGTAGCCCCCAATACATATCCCCACCCACAGTAACCTGCATAAGATACTCATACGTACGAATTATTGTCTGATTGACAAGATCGATCACATTTACACGAAGCTGCACGCTAGTCAGTGATTAACTAATCACCATACATAATATGTACTCCTGTGTACATTGTATAAGCTTAATTAGTATTATATGTATATAAAAGAAAATCTTCTAGAATACCTGATTACTTCGGTAGAACATTTGCTACAATGCACACAGCTTTACCTACCTTCAAAATAATGTTTTACGTTACTGTATTTTGTTTGTCTTCGTAAAAAAATCCGTCCAATCGATGGAAGCCGGTGTTTGTTTTCGTGTATCGTACGGTGCAGTACATGTACATCGAAGATTCCTACTTGGTGAAATGTGATGAATAATAGAACTGAATATAGAATGATGACATCTGAATACAATTTAAAGTGAAAGATTTATGATTCGTAGAAATATAAACACATTTCTTGGAAACCGGATGGTGGCCGCCATGTTGGATTCCCAGGAGCCGGAAGTGAGCATCATAACGAGGCGGCGTGGACTGCAGGGAATGCTGGGAGGAAGTAGCCATTTCCAAGATGGCGCAGTCCTTATCCGATGAAGAGTTCACTCGAATGCAGGTATTTTGGCCAAAAAAAAATCAGCGATGCTTTTGATTTAGTAACTTTTGTTTAAATATTTGTCCTTGTTTTGCTGTAGACCCAGCTGATCGAATTACGCACCTTGAATTATGAGCTGGAAGCCAATTGTCAAAGACATCAGGCAGGTCAGTTGGTCAAGTTGTTGTCAATATTCAGCAATAATTTTCTTAATTACTTCGTTGATGATTCTACATTGCGATCTTAGATCATCTCTCTTTAGTTTACACTCATACGGTCGAGCATGCTCTGCAGGGCAATGTTTTAAGTTTAGCAGTAGATTGGTCTAGAATTAGAATGTTCAGTTCCTGTTGACATCTGTGTAGTCAAAACAGCGTTGGTGTTTTAAAACGAAATGTTTTGTTTGATATTTTATATTTCCGCTCCAAAAGGGTAGTCAAGTTCCTGAATTAATAAAATTTCAATTTCACATCCAATAAACTTGTCTACATAACAATAAATGAGAAACATAATTATTGAAGCTGTAAAATAATATGTAAGCTTAATTGCATTCATAATTTAAACTGGGAATCAGAAACTTGTAATTAGTATTGACAGTCCTAAGTCGAATGCGTGTGATTTTGGTATCCATATTACCTGAATTTCCAAAAAAATTTCGATGACTTCCGAACATTGCCGAAGATGTTCCGACGACTTCCGAACATTCCCGAAGATGTTCCGATAATTTCTGAAGGCTGCCGAATGTCACGGTGCAAAGCTCAAAATCTCGGCGCGATCTTGCCAAGATCACGCTTATCTCAAACGCGATAATTTAGTGCCGTTCATTGGACTATTTTGGGTGGAAATTGAATCCAATTTTTCACGTTAATGGTTAATGAACAAGTAGTCCGGAATAAGTCAGGCGTGTGAAATTGTTCTGTATGCGCGATGTTTTTGATCCTCAGGCGTGTGACACACGCATAATGCGTGTGAGTTGGCAGGTATACAGCTTTGTTGCATGCAACTTCTGTAGCTCGCACCTATTGCACCTTGCAAAAGTTATATACAACTCCCATGATTTACATTTTCTATGGTTATACAATTTGTCGCAGGGTTTTAAAACATGTTTTAAAATCCTACGACATTTTTCTTGTCCTGCAAGATAATCATAAGCATATTGTATGTTTGATTTACGCAAAACAATTTGTGTCATAGGCTTGTCATAAGGCATGTCGCTGATGCGACAAAGTTGTACCGTCTAAATCAGCCATTATCGAGAGATCAGATGGGTCAGAAGGTCATCCGAAATGGTTTAGACTCAATCTGATAAGACCAGCTACAAGTACTTGATTAACAATTCCAGTTTTAATTTCTTGATTAGAAATTGATCAGCTTCAAGAAAAATATGGTAATCAGGAAAAAGAATTACAGAAAGCTAACAAGGTACTGTTGATCCTTAATCTGCAGTTGTAAAAAGTACTCATCTGGTATTGATACTTTAAATTCTTGTTATTAAAATATTTTACTTACATTGATGTACATGCATGGCTTTTTCAGTGTAATGTAGTTTGTACATGCAGTCATGTAAGGTGACTTTCTAAAAAGTGTTGACAGAATAATAATTATTATTTTTTATTTACAACCATGATAAAATTTGTTGCTGATTTATTCAGCTGGGAGCTGTACTCTATAATTCAGAGTATAAAAACCAATGATTGTTGTCACAGATAAGTGCCATGTACATGGCAAACCTTGAACATACTTTGGATTAAGAGTATGTTGACTTGGCTGAACTGGCCATTTTATCTGTTCAATAAATCAGCTCCCAGTTGTATATGTCACTGTTATAATAATAATTATTATTACAAAGTGTCAAAGTACTAACATGTACACATGTATGAATGTTTTTTTTAATTATTATTCTTATTTCTCCAGATCATAAACAAAAGCAAAAACAGAAAGGTAACTATGTTTCTTATGCATGTAAAAGGCAAGGTAAAGCTGTTCGGGGCCAAACTGATTCACACTTCCAGAGCTTATCCCAGTTTCCGTAGCATGAAGCTAACTAGGAGTGTTGCTGCAAACTGTACTCCCCCTGGGTGGGTTGCTAATCCAATTCCAGGTTACCCCTCAGCATTTTGTGTGGTTATCCCAACAGTTCGCTGGTACTCATTTATACTCCTGGGTGAAGAGATGCACTGTGAGAGTTAAGTGTCTTGCCCAAGAACACAACACAATGACCCTGGCCAGGGCTCGAACACGGACCGCGCAATTCAATTTGGAATTTGACCGCTTTCTTGTAAAATATTAATAATCAATCAATTTACGAAGCTGACAAGACCTTTACAGAGAAGAGCGCCTCCATTGCCACTCGACAAAGTTTTTGATTAATTTTTGACAACTTTTTGACAACTTTCTGATGGCTTCCATTTAAACTAGCAAATCAAATTGCAAAGAGTTGTGTGAGGCGGAGATGTCAATTATTGTCAGAACGCGAACGTGGAGCTTGAAAACTCCGCCTCTCATAGTTCTTGCATTTTGATTGGCCAGTTAAAACAAAAGCCATCAGAAAGTTGTCAAAAATTAATAAAATAAAAAAACTTTGTTGAGTGGCAACGGTAAGGTGCTCTTCACTGTTCATGTTCAATCTTGTAATCTACGTGATTTTTCATGGGTTTTTTCCCTTCAGCAGGACAATTTTCGTAGGCTATGAAATAGCTATGAAAGGGAGCTGACTTCATAGCATCAGCTTAGTCATGAAATGGCTATGAAGTTTGCTATGAAGTTACTATGAAATAGCTATGAAGAAGATATGAACATTGTATGAAATATTGAACTTTTCTATGAAGTGTTCATTGGTATTTCATAGACAATGCTGTTAGTAGTGTGTATGTGTGTACCTTCACAATTAACTTGAAAATCAGTACAACACAATTAATTTGACGTGGAGATTCTTTTGGATGCAGGAATATGCTGTTCTTTTGGAAGAAAATGAAAATTTACAAAGACAGTTTCAGGTATTTTTGGTCTTTTGTTATTTCCACTATGAATAGGCCCATCTTATCAATATTAACCATGAAATTACGAAGTGTAAACATAACTTTTACATCCATTAATAACAATAAAATATTATTGAAATCTTAAATTTTAGGCTCAAGAAGAAAATTTCAAATTACAAAACCAAACTCTACTCGAGGAAATAAGCAAGGTACATGTAATGTCACAGTGATGATTCTTTTTTTTTATATTTTTATAATTTACCGGTAGTATGCCAGTTTATCCATCTGTCTGTCTGTCCTTTGGTCAGTTAGTCAGTTAGTCACTCTATCAGTTGGTTGAGTTGGTCAGTCATTCAGTCTATCAATCAATCAATCGATCAATAATAAATCAATCAATCAATCAGTGAAAAGTGTGAGGCACAGGGACTTAGACTTGATGCTTGCACAGAATTTAATTAAAAACAAAATACATGTGAATGAAAATTATTATCTAACATATTTATTTTGTGTAATCATTTTAGTTAAATGATGACAATGAAAAACTTCAGAAGCAAGTAACAGCAAAAGATGGCGGCCAGGATTCAGGAACTGATGCAGAAACACGAAGGCTTAGAGCTGAGAATGCTGCTCTTCAAAAAAGTTTAACAAGTACGTAATGCAGTGATCTGTTAAATTGCCAAAGTTAATTTTTTAGACCATTAGATATAATTATTGTATTGTAAGGAGCCCAAAAGTGAAGCAACTTTTAATTAATGTAGCTACAGTATCTTCGGCTTCTGATTGGCTAGTCTGCATGCACAAAAGAATGTGAATTAATTAAAAGTGGTCACACTTTTGGGCTTATCGCTGCTGTAATAGTTGCTATATACTTGCTTGTTGTTTTCCTTCTTGTGCTTTTATTAATAATTATTTAATTGGTTCAATTATGTTCTTTTCCTTTATTGTAATAACTGCTTGCCTGGCAGCAGTATTAATGAGCTGAGTGAAATACCAAAAAACACAACTGGAACAATGAAACAATGAAACAATTTATGCGAGGGCTTTTACAGTAATGAAATAAGGAAAAGTACTAGCAGGGAGGCTTATATCCGGGGGGGGGGGGGGGGGGGGGGGGGGGGGGGTGTTATCAATGGAGTATTTTTTTTGTTAGCGAGGAAAAGCCACAAAAATTTTACATGTAGGGGTTTATTAAAATTTTGCTGAGAAACATTTTTAATTAGGGTATGTGACGTGTACAGGTATACATGTTAACAACCCAAATTAATATTGATCAACCCTAGGTCTTGACAGTATGGGTAGAGTGCAGACTGTGAGGTCCATACAGAAAAGACCGAGGGCCAATATTCTCCTAGTATTGGACTAGGTAAAATTTCTACTATACAGCTCTTTTTCAAATCACAAAGTCATACAATAATTAAAAGCTTGTTCGGGACCCTACTGGAAGAATACGAGTCTTTTCTGCATGGATCTTGTTGAGCTCAATCTATACTGTCTAGTCTTAGGGACAATAATTTATTCTCCCAGAATGACCCTCGCGGTTGGTTAATAAGATTAATATAAAGGAATCTCATATATTTTGTTACATAAAAATAATGGCTTGTATTCATGAATGATCCACTAAATAGAGTACTAAAGTCATGACGTCACAAAAATTAAATTTGCGAAATTATGAAATTTGATTAGCTATTCAGAGGAAGCATGCCAAAAAACGTCCACTTGCCAAAAATGAGCTCTCCATTGCAATTTTTCGGCCGCAAATTGCTATGGAGAGAGAGCTAATTTTTGGCAAGTGGACATTTTTTGGCATGCTTCTTCTGAATAGCTGATCAAATTTCCTAATTTTGCAAATTTGAAAATTTGTGATGTCACACTTTACCACTCCATAGCAACTGTCAAAGGATTCACACTTTTTACTTCAATTTCCTCACAACAGACTCTCAACAGAGGCACGAAGAAGAATTATTACAGTTGCAGGAAAAAATCCAGTCCCTCTCTGATGAACACGATGACAGCTGTCAATCAGACTTACAAAATGACACAATACCCAGTAGTGCTGAATCATCAGAGAACGGCAAAAAACATGAAACTGACAGTGAACAGACAGAAAACAAGAGTGGACACTCAGAAACGTCCAAACAGAGACTTTGTGAAATTTTAAGCAGGGAGTTGTCAATATTTTGCGAGGAAAATGTGTACTAGTAGAACTGGTGACGTTTCTAATGAACAAGAAACAAACGATAGACACAAAGTTGCGGAAGGCTACGAGGAAAACTCTAAATCTGAGGGTGATGTTGAAACAGACAGCAAAGAATCAGGAGTAGGCACGTCTAATGTTAGCCACGAATTTGAGTCAGGCAATCAAGATTTTATAGAGGAAATAGACAATTTGAAAAGAAAACTCATTGACGATTTAGCGCTTCTGATATCGTCAAATGAAGGTAAGATCTAATAATAAATTATTACAAGTTTATTCCAGTATAAAGTATCCAGTATCCAATCAGACAACAACAAGAGCACTCACTAGTGCTCTGAAAATTGTCCTACACTGTACCTAGCAACTTCTGGTACAAAAACCGTGCAGGCTCAGTAACTTATTGAAGAGTCATTGTTTCACCTTCAACTAGCACTTTTTCCCCTGAGTGGAATACAGTGTGCAAAAAACACATGTACACATACTAGGTACTGCTGGGCTCAAACCGTTCACCTTTTAGTTTTCCAAAAAACGTCCACTTGCCAAAAATTAGCTCTCCATTGCAATTTGCGGCCGAGATATAGAGGTTCAAAGTTTGGTACCGTCCCGGCATACAAACCTCTCTAATTTTGCACCTGTTCTAAACTGAAGGAACAGACGCAAAATTAGAAGGGTTTGTATGGAGAAATTAAAACCTGAAGTGCCCATATCTCAGCCGCAAATTGCAATGGAGAGCTAATTTTTGGCAAGTGGACATTTTTTGACATGCTTCCTCTTAATAGCTGATCAAATTTCATAATTTCACAAATTTAATTTTTGTGACGTCATGACTTTAGTACTCGATGTTTAAATTACACCTGAATTGATAGGATGGCTTAGCGGAGTTAGACAATAAAATGAATTTAATGATTTCTATTGTGTAAACACCCTGAGCCCAGCTATCAAGTAGAACTGACCTGATCCCAATGTATGTGGTGTCATACACATGTATCTCAGCTAGTAGAACATCATACCAATAACACAGTCATGAATGGTTTCAAATCTTTTGCTTTTCTTCTTTGCAATTGTTTAATATTGCAAACCCAGCTATGGAAAATAAATGTTATGTATACTTACAGTACATTTAGAGAAGTCATTTGGCTGATGCCAACCGGTTTGTGTAGATCTCAAGTATCTTACAAATACTTCATTGTAGGCTTAGAGATGAAGATATATACACAAGCTTTCATGTAAAGGAACAGCATTAATTAAAGTTCATGGTTGGCATTATTGTTCATTTACAGATTTGTTAAACAGAACAGCAGTTGTTAGAAGTCCTGCAAGAGAACGTCGTCAAGAGGTCAGTTTTGAAAGTGAATTATTTTCCGGTGGTACTTGCTGTACAAAATGGTTCTAACTTCTTGTCTGTGAATGAAACCTTAGTGTGTGACCATTCAAATGAAAGCTATTGAGCAGTACTTTCATGTGGTACTGTTTATTATGCTGTACAAGGTGGTTCTAACTTTTGAGTCTGGATGAAACCCTATTGTGTGACCATTCATATGAAAGCTATTGAGTAGTCGTTTGAAAGTGAGAAGGGTTAAAGGAACAACATCAATCCCAGTATATTGTACATTTTGTATTCTAGCACACTCCTCAATGATTTTGCATTGTGTTTAATACTAACTTTGGTACCATGCTTTCATTTAATATATTTTTCAGTGCTTGTGTTTTTAGATTACAAAACTAATGCAGTTGAAATTCATTATTTTCAATCTGTACAATGTATTTTGAATTATATTATAGGTTGAAATAAGAAGTGTAAACTCTTGAAAAACAAGTTAAAGAAATGTCTGGTCTCCAGCTACAACTTGACACTGAGAGGGAAGAGAAAAGGCTGCTTCAAGAACAACTACAAGAAGCAGAAGTGAGTATACAAGTAAATCACTAGCCTGCGTAGCAGTCGTCTCCTTTCCGAGATCGCGGGGGAGGCACATGAAGGCGAAAAGAGCGTGGCACCTTCTTGCTTCATACATTCATTCTGACTACCTTTTATAATTAAGGAGAGGGGTGGGGTTGATACTGTACTTTAAATTCCATGATTCTGTTATGGCGCTTATTTGAAGAGGGACACTAATA
Source organism: Desmophyllum pertusum (assembly GCA_029204205.1). Lineage (NCBI taxonomy): Eukaryota > Metazoa > Cnidaria > Anthozoa > Scleractinia > Caryophylliidae > Desmophyllum > Desmophyllum pertusum. The sequence continues at coordinate 1,615,520 of MU826358.1, forward strand.
ATCAAGGCACAGTCTCTTAATCAAAGAAATATGGTACTCATACTCATGTGTCTAATTGCTTGACATTATTTTTCTTGTAGTCATCAAGCAAACAAGAAATTTCAAAGCTGGAGCAAGAATTGGTTAAAGTAGGTGTAAAATTTACTTGTTGTATAATTATAATGGCCACCAGGGCTTGCTTGGATTTGATTTCTCAATATTTAAAACAAATGATTATATCAATTATAATTTTTTTCTGAAATGCCACCTTTAACAGGAATTTCCTGCGGCAATCCAATAATATTATTTTTTGGCAACGTATTTACCATCCATCTTCAGGCCTTGACGTTACGTTACATTACATTACATGAGTGCATGAGAGTTGCTGAGCTCGTGCATGAGAGTTTCAGGCCAAACTAGAGCAAGAGTTTGAACTCTAACTTGTTAACTCTTTGTCGTTTGGCCCGGGTTTAAGTTTATTACCATTGTTACAATGTAGGTTCTGATAAAACGTATGTTGTTCCACAGCTTACAGAGAAAGTGAAGCGAAAACAGGAAAGGTATGTCACTTGCTACATATAGTCTCCGTCGCAGACACTCTTGGACTCGTCACGCAATCGTGGGGAGGAAAGATTGTGTGACAAGCCCAAAGATCATCTGTAAGAACACTCCTAGTCACTATGGTAAAGATAAAGCTGCAAACTGGTCCACACTACTGGAGCATATCCCGGTTTCCGTAGCGTGAAGCCAACTACATGTAGGAGTATTGCTACTCCCCCTGGATGGGATGCTAGTCCATCGCAAGTTACCCCCAGCATTTTGTTGCCAGTACCCATTTATACTCCTGGGTGGAGAGAGACACTGTGAGAGTAAAGTGCCTTGCCCAAGAACACAACATACCCAGGCCAGGGCTCGAACCCAGACCACTCGAGCTGGAGTCCAATGCGCTAAACATTAGGCCACAGCGTCTCACTAAGAACACTCCTAAGTCGCTTGTAAGAACATTCCTGTGATCTTTATTTGATTTGGGTTGTTTTGTGATTGATTGTTACCCATTTGTCTTGTGACAGCTACCTGCAACTTCAGGAAGAAAAGGAGAAACTCTACTCAGAAAACAAGTAAGATCAAGATTTATATTCACCTTACAATATCAATACATTGTCAAGCAAACAGGTGATGAGAATGAAGAAATTCATCAGCAAGGGGTTACTGTACTGATGTACTGCTAAATTCTCAGAGCCATTATTTAAAGAAATGTATGGCATTTGTTAACAGGAGTTAATGTTTTGAGCTTGGGGACTCAAAGGGTGCAGCACACTACAGAAACTTAAAAAAAATTGTCCGAAATGTTTAGCGATCTCAACCTTTGTCCAAACATTTTACAGAGCTCCAATTTGACCAAAGGGTGAATGTCTATACTATAGATGTGAGCTCCAATTCAAGAACTACATGCTGAGGAAGTACAATAACTGCACGAACTAAAAGAACTACTAACAGGAACTACACAAACTACACGAACTACACGAACTACAAGAACTACACGAACTACACGAACTACACGAACTACACGAACTACACGAACTACAAGAACTACACGAACTATACAAACTACACGAACTACACAAACTACACAAACTACAAGAACTACAAGACCTGCACGAACTACACTTCTGTCATGGGTTCTACAGATCAATTGTTACATTAAGCACTACTGATCAGTTAATGTTGGGAATTTTCTTCATTTTGTCAGCCTTCCAAACGTCGTTTCAGTGAACTTTTAGCCAAATTTAGTCCTACATGTAAATCATAAGACATTTGTTCGAAGATTGTTAGTCCGAAAGTAAACGTCCAGAATTAAACTCGTCCGAAATTTAGATTTTAATGTAGTCTGCAAGAGGAGTTTGTGAAAAAAAGATGCGTTTGTCAACTGTGTATCAAATTAAATTACAGTCGAAGCTCTCGAGCGGACACTCTCGTAAGCGGACAGCTCTACTTACGACCACCTTGACAAAACCCCTTTTGAACTCTAGCTCATACAAACTCTGTATTTACACATTCCCGTAAGCGGCCAGCTAGCTCCAGTTGCGGACACTTTTTTTAAATTCTTTCTTCCCGACGGTGTCCGCTTACGGGAGCTTCGACTGTAGTAATTTTATACTGTTTTAAGTTTTATTTCTCTCATCGTTTCTTATTAGGAAATCTCTGGAAGAGATAAAACTCACAAAACAACACGAAATAGAGGTAGATATCTTCCAATATGACATTTTTTTGTTGTTATTTTCATACTGGTTTAATTTGGTTTTGGCTTGAAATTTTAGAACCAGTTTTGTATAACTTTGTGGAGATAGACTTGCCTAAGAGTTCATCAAAATTGTTTTTTTCAGACTCTTACTGAGCAACTGGCCAAACTACAAGATGTGTTAAATACTGCAAATCAGGTTTGTACAATAATTTATTAATGAATAATATAAATATTTATTTACAGAATAATCAAAGCAATCACGATGGCCAATCACAGCGAACGTACATGTACACAACACAATGAACCAATGAAAACTCGAACCTAAAAAAGCCTAATACACGTAACCAGCGCCAAGCGCGGGAAAATGCGTGCGCGTGCGACCAAATCGAGATTGGTTTTGGCTTTGCAACTGATTGGTTGAGTAGGTAGCGAGGATTGTATAAACTAATCATAGAGGGTATTTTAGTAAAACCGAAGCAATTCAGCGAAATCTTACTTTCGACAGTCAATTGAAAACCGCTCTTTTCTGTACAATCACCAATTTAAAATAACGTTGTCATACTGTAAGTTGTAACAATGCACAGTCAAATACAGCTTTGAATGACTGAGCAAGGCTTGAAAACAAAGCGAAACGACCCCAAGAGGGCATCTAAACCTTAAACACCTTTAGTTAACATTAGAGCAGTTTTCAGCTGAATTCTGTGAAATCAAAACCAAAGCAATCCGTTGGCCAATCACAGCAAACGTACCCACACAACGAACCAATGAAAACTCGAGGCTAATACACGTAACCGCGGGAAAACGCGTGCGGCCAAGTCAAGATCGGTTTTGCATCTGATTGGTTGAGTAGGTGATGGGGATTGGACTGAAGCAAAACCAAAGCTATTTCACACTCAATTGACAACCTCTCTATCGCAACTACCCCTAACAAGGGAAAAGTTCAGGCTTTGTAGTCGAGTTTCTAATCCTTTTTAATCCTTTTTAATCCTCCCCAATTTTAACCATCCGTGTTCCTTTATGAATAATAAATACTCTCCTGTCATTTTCTACCAAACGAAGCTATTATTTTGAGGTTTTCTACAATTTGACGAGAATTTCGGATCTTGTCGAATTACTCCCTCTCTGAGCAATGTCAGCGTTTCATCGAAGGCATGCAGCGGTGTCACAATATTTTAAGTCACTTTTGCGAAGTGCAAAATCACCTTCAAATTGAAGAAAGCATCAAAATAATAGTTTACTAAGGTAGAAAAACACCAAAGAGATGATAATAAACCAAACAGGAACAAGGATGGTTGAAGATGGTTAAGATTAAGACGGATTGCGAATGGCGAACTTGAAAAAAATTAGCCTATATTTTCAAGATGCGCCATCCGTGACATAGCTCTTTAAACGTCTTTATTCCTTTACACAGCGTTACATGGAGTATAAGGATGAATCTGAGAGAAAAATTAAAGGACTTGAGGAGACCATGGCCTCTCAGTTCAACCAGGTACTGTCTTGTTATAATTAATAGGCTTATGTACGGCTTAAGGTTAATGGGGAACAACCTTAACCCTGTCACTCCCAAGAGTGTTAAGTTCAAAACTGAAGAAAAAATCTTGAATTTCATTTTGCCAAATTGTCAAAAACAAACAGCACCACTTGAAAGTACTGCTCGATAGCTTTCATTTGAATGGTCACACACTAGGGTTTCATCTACAGACTCAAAAGTTACAACCACCTTGTACAGCATAATAAACAGTTCATATATATATGATTTCATTCATATATTCATCATCACATAATAAACAGTACCACGTGAAAGTACTGCTCGATAGCTTTCATTTGAATGGTCACACACTAGGGTTACATCCACAGACTTAAAAGTTAGAATCACCTTGTACAGCATAATAAACAGTACCACTTGAAAGTACTGCTCAATAGCTTTCATTTGAATGGTCACACACTAGGGTTTCATCCACAGACTTAAAAGTTAGAACCACATTTATTGACTCCAGGTTTGACTCTGGGAGTGAAAGGGTTAACTACATGAAGAAAGATATTGATCAGTCAGTGACACAAGCTACTAGGAATAAAACAAATTCTGAGTTCTCCCAACAGAAGTCGAACCCATCAGTAAACTTCGCACCGGTTAGACGCTCTACCACTGAGCTACAGGGTTCACATATGACAAACGTTTCACACACTGCTAGGATTACTTAAATGTAGTTTTGTCGATATGTGAGACATGTAGGAAATAAATTGATGGTAACAACACAATTAGAAATATATTATTTCAGTCAGTGACTCAAGCTACCAGGAATAAAATATTCCGAGTTCTTCCAACAGGAGTCGAACCTATAACCTCCCTTGCACCGGTCGGACATTGTATAACTGAGCTACGGCTAACTGGGTTCAAATGTGGAAAACCTTAGCTACAGCGATATTGGAAAATTCAGACCTCTCAGAGAACCAATCCAAATGCTTCTTTTTAACTCGTGAATGCGAGACCAGTTTGACAATTTTTAAATGAAGTCTAACACTGAATTGGTTTGATTGTAGGCCACGGAATCTGCAGAAGAAACAGAACAGCTTATAGCAGGACTGAGGTACACACAATACACAGGCATAGTTAAGACGAGTAATAAAATCCAGATGGATTTATTAGCTTATGTCATTAGATTCTGCTCAATGATGAAATGAAATTGAATTCATGAAAAACAATTTCCAGCAATCTAACGCAGCCATGAGTGGGTGGACAAAACGCAAACTAAATAAGACTGTCCCCGCCATTTCACATCATGTGCTGTTCTCTATAGGATAAAATAAATAAATCGACTATGTTTAAACGAGGGTATCACTTAACAGTCTTGCGACTGACAAACTTGTGGTCTTCGGATCCGGTCCCAGATCGAATTGGAATTTAGAAGTGTTGAAGTACCCGGCGAAAAACCCTCAGAGCAAGGACGAGAAACAACAACAAACTCAACCCACATATGACACCGGGTCCAGGATTCGAACCCAGGCCACATTGATGGGAGGCGAGTGCTCTCACCACTGTGCCATCCCGGGATTGTTATATGTCTATCATAGAAACAGTTTGTCTAAAGTATCAGGTTTACAAGATTTCCTGTTGTGTCATTTCCAGGCAAGAGAATGCATCACTAGTTACTGAAGTACAAGCGTTAAAAGAGGTACAGAATAATACAATTTATATGTGTTTTCAGAGATACTAAATAAAATTAAATGTATTTTGTTTTTGTAGTCTCTCTTTATAGGTCTCTAATATTTATTTTTGTTCCTTCTTTAGAAAGTGAAAACCATCAGAGAAGAGCAGGAGGAATCAGAGGTATTAAACTCTTTAAGATTATCCATGAAACATCTTTGCAAAACTCAACAAGCTCGGTCAATAAAGGATTTATTATATGACTAGAAGGACGCGGAAAATACTGTCTTCTTGCGGGAACAGAGCGGGCAATCCCGAGCGGTCAAGATGGCTCTCCTACAACTTTGTTAGATTTGATGGGCGTAGTGATTGGTTAATAAAAACTCCTGTAGAGTGCTTTGGCCAATCATAGCCAAGGTGTTGTCTTCTCATCCAATCAAATGCGAAACGAAAGCAGTAGTGAGTTGGCTTATTGGAATTTTCCCGCGCTTGCCGCCGGCTGCAATTTTACTTCAGTTCAAATTCGTTTATTACAGTTTTCTCGCTCTAGAGCTCAAGAATAACCGAGAATAACCTTGCGTCAATAAATGTGGCTGTACCTTTTGACAGCTTTGGTTCAAGTAACACACTTTGTCGTCAGGTGTGAATTGTAATTTTCCAAAGTGCTACTTGAGATTTTCAAGTATACTTGAGTACTAGCTCTTACTTGAGATATACTTAGCTTTTAGTGTGAACCCAAGTTACATTATGAGTGATGACGTGTCAATCGGACGCACGACCCACCCACCCACGCGATTTAGCCTCACCCACTGGTCTTAATTAGCATAGAATTTTACATTTTTTTTTCTCCGTTAACTCCTTAGTTTTTGTTTCGATTGAGAAAATATATCAAACACTCGAGACAGTGTTTCATCCGATTTTTCGCCGCCATGTTGTTCACCGATTTCCTTTCTTTATGAACTTTAATTCAGCTTTGGTTATTTTTCTATTCTTTGATCATCATTCTGTGTTGTACATGTATGACACGAAGATAGACTCGATTATCAACCCGGCGCTGTTCGGAAGAACGAAAACCGGATTCGAGAGAGCGGCGGAAATCGAGCCTAACCCGAAGAATGAGCTCTCACTCATCCAAATTTTACAAGATCAACAAAATTTCCACATTTACAATTTTAATATGTTACAACAAACAGATCTTACATTAGTATAGGCACGTTAAATAATGTTTTAACTTGTTAGATTGGCATGCTTGTGTACATACATTTCCTTTTTTACTTGTGTTGATTTATCTGCTATTTTCTACGGCTATCTGACGTGTCTCTTACTGGGACATGCATCGGCTTAAGTTTTATAGATTTTCGTGCGTTTTTTCGTATGATGGGATAAAACCTACACTTAAACGATCTTATGGACTGAACATTTCAAGGGATTTTCGAGGAAATAACTGCGATTTAAAATGAAAACAGTTGCGAGTGTCCCTACAAAGTTGTTTCTTCATATTCCTCCTGTGGCTGTATTCGCGTTGTAGTTTCATTTTCATTGTTCAATGTCTCGTTTCCTTGTTGCACATTTTCTTCTTGGCTAGCCCTCCTTTGTCGTTGTTAAGCAGTAGCTATGACTCCAACTTGTCTTGGTCCAAATATTTTCCTTTCAAGTTCCTCAGCTTGTGGAATAGTTTTTTCGTGACAATAACTGAATGAAAGCTACGCGAAAATATCTTATTCTAACAGCGTAAATCACAGGATTACATAACGAACTCAGTATTGGCAATAAAGTAACAACGCTGAAAACGATATGTCCTACATTAGCAGGGATAATGTCTTTAAAAGAAATAAGAATTACAAGACAAAGGTTTACCATGATGTGTGACATGAAAATTACGATTAGTACAACAACTGTTGTGTAGAAAGCTTTCTTGTTCTTGAGTATCTTCTCCTTCGCTTCTAAGGAAACTTGGTTAGCAGCAATTTGTTTCTCGTTTCGGCGGACTTCCTTGTATACAGCAACATTAAAGTAGACCATTGCGGGGAATATGATAAACAATGTCAACACTGCTGTATAGAGTTTTTGTGTCGTTATGAGTTCTTCCATGGGAAGGATGATCACTGCAGCCCATGCCAGACCCGAGGCTATGATGATACGAAGTTCTGTAACCAGGTTGTCGTACGCGATGATAAAATGACGCTGCCAAACACTTAACGGTAATTTTTAGTGATACATCGATTAGGGTGCAAAACTTGTCGGCTTGGCCATGGAAAGTTAAACTTTCGCCCGCAATTTGCAAAGGTTGAACAACTAGTCCGACCACGAGGTCAGTTGTGGCTAAACAGGCGAGTGCTATGTTAGACTTGGTGCGAAGCTGTCGCTTCGTTTTCACCGCCACCATCACCAGGATGTTCAGCAAAATGATGAGAGGACAGGTGAGAGCGTTGACGGCGATTCTGAAGATGAATACAGCGCGAAGTTCAGGAGAAATGCTCGCGGGATTTACAGGACGAAATGCGAAACCGCAACTAAGTGATGTAGTGTTGACTGTGGTGTGATTCATCTTTGCTCGATTATCTGACTTAGAGCGAGGAGACGGCTGACACTTCAGACTAATCGCTTATTTTCTTGCCGATTTATATACAATTAACATTGGTGAAGATTGTACCATGCGCTCTTGCATTGGCATAATACTTTAATCGCTTTATGACAATTTTATCAACTAAAATTTACATTTATAACATTTCATTACCAAACTGTGATAAAGTGTTTGTAATTCGTAATCTTCGTTACACGTAACCGGAATACACTTGAATACAAATCCGAAATAGAAGTGACTGATGAGTAAAAGTGGTTTTAAGGAAAGCTTGTGAAATAATGGTTTTCAAAAATACAAAACCTAACGAGATTTGGAACCGGTAATTCTCATTTGAAAGGCTTTGCCGGCAAAACTTCTAAAGCCGGTATCCAGCGATCTTGTACCTTCTAGTTTTTTCTTCTTTCGAGCACGTAAAACATTTCTCTTTCCTCGGCCACATGCGTATTATATTGCAATTGCAAAAATTGCATCCATAACTGCGATGATCACTTATTCATTTAATTTCATTTCCGCAGTTTACATATATGATTTCATTCATATATTTATTATCACTTCGATAATTCTTAGAAAAGGTTTAAACCAACAGGAATAAAGCTATACTTGTGTTGATATATCTCTTATTTACTTATTTACTTACTGGGACATACACGTTTATGTTTTATTGATTTCCGTGCGTTTTTCGTATGGTGGGATAAAACCTACACTTAACGATCTTATGGACTGAAAATTTCAAGGGATTTTCGAGGAAATAACTACGATTTAAAATGAAAACAATTACGTGTGTCCTTACAAAGCTGTTTCTTCATATTCCTTGTGTGGCTGTATTCGCGCTGTAGTTTCGTGTTCATTGTTCAATATCTCATTTTATTATATGGCAAACTGGCCCACGATGAAAAGGAGCATTCTGATTGGTTCCCTGAGCGGTCCGAATTTTGCAATACGGACCGCTAAGATGGACCGCTCAGGAACTCATTTCGCCGAATTCCTATATGAAATATTGAACAAAAGAAAACTGTTTTCTATTATTAAAGTAGAAACATGTTTCCTTATGGCCGGTGAACAATTGTGATTAAACGTTTCGCAAAGTAGCCTGAAAAATGCAAGAATAGGCTTAAAGGGTCCCTCTCAACCAGTCAGTGTGCTTTGCGGTCGCGTGTTATTGTTTTCATCCGGGGAACTCGGTCTCTCGTCGGGCTAATGTTTGCCATACTTTCAAAATTGTACTAACTTGGGTCGTCTAACTGCTTTTTGTGGCCAAAACAAGGCCAGAATCCTGCAAAAAGTAGTTTTTAACTTCAAGCCACCATTTTCGCGGCACCCGAAAATGGCCGCCGTAAGAATATCGGCGCGCAAAACACACTGGTTGAGAGGGACCCTTTAACTTTGGCGCGCGCACGTTAGCTGAGAAAGATTGCATTAATTCATCAGCAAAGTTTTAAAAAAGCCATTATAATAAAAACTTTATTGAACTAGCTTGTTCGTTCCGTATTGGGAAATATTAGTCTCGTTCTTTTTTTGCAAGTTTATGTACCTGTCAAGGAAAAATTGCCAAATTGCGAAACTTGTTCGTGTGGACGTGCAACAAGGAAAATATGACAAGGAATCCCTGGTGCCCAGCGACCTTATCTTGTTGCTCGCAACCTGGATCCTATTAAAGAGATGATAATCCGCTGTACAATATTATTGTTGTTACAAAGAAAAATTGTCAAAGAAAAATTGTTTATCGTCCACACGAGCAAATAAAATTTGTCAAGGAAAAACTTGTCAAATTAAATTTGTTGTTTATCCACACGAGCAAATAAAAATTGTCAAATGAATGTCCCTTGTCAAGGAAAACTTGCTCGTGTGGAAGGGACTTAAGGTAGTACAATTGGGTGAGTCGTAAAAAAAATGAAGTTGCCTTCGTTTACAGCCAGCTGGTAGATAAAACATTATTATGATCAATTCCAAAAGATAAGAGTCCACCGTTTGCGGATTTTGGAGAAAGCGGAGGTTGAATTTCGTTGTCAGGGGCGCCATTTTAAGACGCCATCTTGGATTTGCTTACATGTGATGAATAAATAGCCACTAGGAAAAACTCAATGCTGACGAAATTTGGCACAGTTTTTGTCCACATGTTAAGTAATCTTCCTGCATTTAGCCGCAAAAGATCATTCAATTTGAATAAAATTAAGGGAGTCATGTGCTTGATTTTAATGCCTGTTAATAATTAACACAGAATTTGCTGTTTCACTGCGG